>OZ005657.1:184999735-185440855 GCA_963930645.1 Salticus scenicus
AGAGAGAAGCATGGAGAGATATGTTAGGATTCACGCGAAGAGACAGAAAGCGAAACAACACTAAGGAAAATTTCTGTAACTGACATATAGAATCTAAATTGTAGCTCTAGAAAAAATAATTCCGTGTCATTCTTATAAATTCTAGTCCCTTTTGAGAGCGAGTTCTAGAAAGCCCTATTAGAATTCTAGAGCATTTGCCTATATTCTCGAGGGCAAAGTTATTTAAAAATCTCTGCAAATAATTGCGAATACAAGAGGCGGGTTTCAGCAACTATAATCTTGGTTTATTACCCAATTCTAGAAAATCAAGCGAGAATTTCTCACAATACAAAAGATTCAGAATATTTAGAATATTGTTTCACTATCTAGAAATGTGTAGATTAGAAATTCTCGATCGTTTCGTCTATTCAGTTTATTGGCATACCTTATGCGCATTGCTCGGAAATCTGTATTTCTAGTTGAGGGATTTAGAAAATGTTCACTTATTCATTCTAGATGAAAAAGGTATATTTATTTTATATTTATATATTATATATATTATATATATTATATAATATATATAATATATATATATTATATATATTATATATTATATATTATATATATTATTTATATATTATATAAAGGTATATTTATATATTAAGGTATATATATATTTTTTTTCAGTGACTTGTTTAGGGGGCAAACCAAAGTTACTGATGTTATTTATAAAATTAAGTTAAAATGGAGCTTGGCTGAAGAAATGCTGCTAAAACTTTGCTAAAAGAAATGATGATAGATGGATCACCAAAGTCCTATTTCGGATACCGAAATATAACAAAAGACGAAGGAAGAGATCACTGTGTCACTGGATAGATAAAATTGTGAAGTTTCGAAGAGCAGAATGGAGAAGAATTGCGGAAAACAAGTCAGATTGGAATCACATAGAAGAAGCCTTCATCCTGCAGTGAATTGATAAAAGCTGAAATTTATGATGATGATGATAACTATGTATATATAATATGGAATAAATAAAAAATGATCAATAATCTGTTGAATAATGAGTGATGAAATAGGACGTTGAGGCTCCTTATCTGCTGATCCACTAGTTTATTTATTGCCGAAACGTCAGTGGAGGCCTCCATGTAGAGACTCAAAAATATTTTGTGTGTCTGTCTGTTTGTCTGTCTCGCGACAGCGGTCGCAAAAATTACGCTATTGACTTGTAATTTGGTACACATGTTCAGAGCCATACGGAATTAGCTATATAGTTTTGGGTGTGTATTCCATTTGTAGTTCGTGTACAGGGACGCACCAAAATTTTTCTTACCATTACGGCCTATGGACAGAATTTGTATGTACCGCAATAGCGGTCGTGAAAATTCCTCCGACTGACTTGCAAATTTTTACACACGTTCAGGCTCTGTATAGCAATAGGTGTATATTTTTTTTTTATGTTTATACTGTTTATGAATTGTGTACAGGGACACGTCAAAGTTTTTTTTATCATTACGACCTATGGGATGAATTTAGTTTAAACGCATTTTAACATCGTTACCCTGCATTCAACAAAATGAAATTAGCGTATATTAAAGAGCTGCTTTAACTCATGTTTTCTGCAGAAAATATCTGCGCTTAGGCTTTCTAATTAATGTACAGGACCTTACAAAAGTTTTCCAACAATGTCATATAATCATCCAAATTATGTCAAATTTCGAACAATTATTCGTGAAAAACGTAAAATAAATTTACTAGTTTTTAGTAGTGTATACAATATTTATGGTTCGTTTACAAAGACACACGAAAGAATTTCGTGACATTAGAGCCCATGGACAAATTTTTATTTAAGCGCATTTTAACGCGTTTATACTGCATTCAACATAATGGAATTAACATACATTATAAAGATGCTTAAAAGCATGATTACTCTAAAAAAAAAAAAAAAATGGTTATGTATAGACTAAATGATTTATTTACGGAACCACACAAAAGAATTCCGATGACATTTTGTAATCATCCAAATTATGTCAAATGAGGTTGAAATATTTATGAGTAACAATTAATTAGGTGTTTTCTTTTTTTGGTGTATATAATAACTGTGACTACTTTTTCAGGATACATAAAAGAATTTCTTACTATAACGGTCTCTAGTCTGTATTTCTTAAAAGTGTATTTTAACATGGTTACACCCCATTAAATATAATAAAATTTTATTAGAACTTTAAAAGCATGTTTTTCTGTGGAAAATTGTGGGCATAGAATTGGTAATTAGTTTACAAGATTACACAAAATAATTCCGATATGTTATGTAATCTTTTTGCATCAAATTGGGTACAAGTAATTTTGAATTACAGGGAATTAATACAAGACTATCAGTTTTTAGGAATACATATATATACATATATAGAGAGATAGGTATAGAAAGAGTGATACAGTGGGGGTTTGATGGGAGCTACCGCCCCCCTCAGAAACGCATTTGTTTATACAGGAAGTCAATCGAAACAATATATACATTATATAATAAGGAATAAATAAAAGTGACCTGTTGAATAATGTGTAATGCAAAAAGACGTTGAGGCTTCTGATCTGGAGATCCACTAGTTTATTTTTATGTCAATTAAATTACTTGTACTGCGATTTCTGTACATTGATTAGCGCAATCATCCTTCGGAAACAGAAAGATAAATTATAAAATATCTAAGATTTTTTTTTTTTTTCCTTTACGAATAATTTTCCTGTTTTACATCTCTTTTCCCATGTGAATAAAGATGCAGAGTCCACCAAAATTTCTAACCCCCCCCCCCCCTTCCCATCTCGGAAATGCGTGGCAATTTTGAAAAATGGTGAAACACAATTTCAATGAATTTGAGTGGACCTCTTTTGAAGAAAAATTTTGGGCCATGATGGCCCAGGGGGACTGCTAGGAACGGCAACTCTGAAATTTCATATGGGAAGGTATGTCTAATGATACAGCCCTGAAAACGTCTCTTTAAGGCAATGAATTTGCTATAAATAGCTTTGTCCTGCGATGATTTTTAAAGGTGGTACATGAGTATAAATTCTACATTTCAAAACTCTAAAAACTCTTGTATCTCCTTTAATAATTATCGCAAGACAAAGCTATTTATATCACATTCATTGTCTTGAAGAGACGTTTCCACGGATTTATCACAAGACTACCTTCCCATTTTAAATTTTAAAGTTACCCTCCCTGGTGCGCCCCTCCCCTAGTCCCCCTGGGTCCAAAATATTTTCACCAGGTCCCACTCGAATTCATTGAACACTTGTTTCGCCATTTTTCGAAATTCCGACGCATTTCCGAGATAGGAGGGGTGTGTGGGATTTTTGGTGTATCCTGTATTTTCACTTATGATTGGTTTCGTTTGCATGCAAATACTCATCCTTCATAAATTATTTTAATAAATATTAAATGTTTTCTGTACATATCGAGAAAATGATTGCGATCCTGTTTAATTAATCACTGCAATTAACAACCGTTTTGTTAACATTGGATATGTATATATATATATATATATAATCATTATTCCATATATATTATAAATAATTTATCATACGTAAATACCAATAATGCAATAAAAACTTCATAATTGATCATATTAAATTAAATTATAATTAAATAATATATACATTTCCCTTTTTTTATAAAAATGTTGAAAAAACTAGCATGCAGGAGTTTTCACAAAATTTTATTCTATGTCATTCTAATGTAGTAATTGGTCGGGAAATTATGTGTTAGTGTTAGGATTAAGTCCAACTGGTTTTGCTAGGGTGCTAGGACTGAGGAGGAGGGCCCTCCATGAGGATCTTAAGGAGTCCTGGCCCGCATTTAAGGAAGTTTTCGAGAAAACCATGGAAAACTCCGAACGGCTAGGCCAACGAGAGCGATTTGGGATCTAACCCGGCACATCACGTCTACCAGCTTTGAGAGAAGAATCTCTCAGCCACTAGTGGGGCCAGAAATATATGTAAAACTCGAAAACGGGTACATAACAGACCAATCTCTCAGCCGATATGCACTGAAATTGAACCAGCTTAATTTTTTATAAAAGTCATCTCTTTGGTATGTACATATATATATATATATATATATATAAAGTCATTTTCTTTTACTCATTTGTAACAGAGAATGCATTATTTTGGAGGGTCAAATTATCTGTATGTATTTTTGTTTTTAATACACGTTTTGAGGTTCCCAGAATCCGACATTTACGTTTTATCAATGGTCGTCTCTGTGTGTCTGTTAGTACATCTAAGAAATCTGGAGTGACTCTACTCGACTTTCCGAATATTCATTTGTTTAAACAACAGTTAATTACTTAAAATAAGAGAAGTCGTTAAATAAGCAAAAGAGAAAATTATATAAGAGCGATTGAGTACTTTCTCCCAAATAGTATGCTGTTTAATTTAACACGCTATTGTATTTCAAACATTTTCAGCCAATTGGTCTAAAGAATTTTTCGTTGTCTCCTTGTAAAAATCTGTAAGTACTAGATGCACTGAAATACAGTTTTGCGACGATGATCTATAACATGTATATAAATTTTCAGCTGAATCGGATAAAACATTTAGACGTTATTGCGCTTTAAATAATTTGAGCTCATAGGCCATAAGAATTTTTCTTTGTATCCCAGTAAAAGAGCTATAAGTACTAGATTTACCAAAACCAATAGGTTTCGTTCTACGGAGACCTATAACATACGTACCAATTTTCAGCTCATTCGAACAAAGCGTTTAGACGCTATCGTGTTCACTCACACACACACAGGTGTACACACACACACACATGTACATACACATATACACATACATACATGACCGTAAAAATAACAAAAATGAACTCAGGGAAACTCAAAATGTATAGATTTACCAAAATCTCAAGTCGAATTTTTGTTATGATTACAATACTTCCCTTACATCGTATGTTCGGAAAGTAAAAACAGATATTAGCAAGAAGTTCAAATTCGGCACTCTAAATTTATATCATATGTCGATAGTACTTGAAACTTTTTATTGAGAAGGTATCAAGAAAAGCATTCGTGATTTCTTTACAGAGCCACAAAGGAATTCAAATATATTTGGGGCTACGGTTTGAAATTGTTCGAAGTGCACTTCTAGTTATGTTAATATAAATTTTTTGCCCTGCTAATTTTGAGTTCACGAATTGCTGTGTAAATAATTTATACAAAATACACAGGTCTACCCAAAATTAGCCATATACTCGTTAGTTTCAAAGAAAGGTGTGAGCGAAAATGCTCTGAATAATTTTGAAGAAATTTTTTAATTTATTAACAACCTAAAATGTATTATTGATGTATTGATGTAGCTACAATATTTAAACGGAGTGTTGGGGAAGCCGTAGCCCCGTTATACTGTAAAGAATGTCACATAAAACACTTTTCTAACTGTTCTCAAATGTTGTTTAAATTATTTTTTAAATGTACCTCTTACAAGGTTAAGTTTCAGGGGAATTTATGGCTGTGTCAAATCCTGCGATTACTTTTAAATCCGCTTCCTGAATCTGAGATTTTAATACATTTTGGAATAAAACTATGTTTGTTATTTATTTATTTTATTTTATTTTTTTATTTATGTGTCATTATTGTTTAAATAATAATACATTTATATGGGAATTTTAAAAAAAATGTTAATTTATGCGAATAAGTTATGTAATTGTTATTTTGCGCAAAATTACTTATTTACTTATCTAATGTATTAAATTAATAAAATTTAATAATAATTAATTTCACAGGTCAATAAAAATAATGTTGGCAAAATTTGATTTGGTAATTTTAGCTGATGCATTATATTTTTAGGTGTGCTGAAACCGAAAATGAAGCCAGTTTTTCTTTATCACATAATAGATTTTTGTCAATACAGGGTGTCTACCGACACAATTTCTTCCTTTCCAGTAGTTTCTAGTATTTTTCCATGATTAATTATAATTAATCATGGAAATATAGTGTATTACCTTATGATTTTTTTTTTTTTTTTTTTAGTTCAATTTGCTAAGTGTGATATAGATTATCACATATTATAAAATTTATATCTTTCTCTTTAAAGGAATAGGTAAATTATCTAAACAAATTAAATTATAAATTAAATTCTTTAATCTTAAATCAACTATTTAAAATATAATGGAATAACGATTTTATCCTATAAATAATAAATTTTACAATATGCATTTTCTCATTTTTATATCTTCCCTTTCATGCCTTTTTCAATGTAGCTGAAACAAAAAAATCTTTGATCAGTTCCCAGTATTCATTTAGCAAGCACGTACTGGAAATTCTTTTTGCTCTGTAAATGATAATGTTTTGACTTATTTCTATCCTTTTGTTTTGTGAAACCAGAAGATAATTAATTCGGTCTCTTTTAATCTTACATCGAAATGTAACTCCTGCAACCTCTTGTCACCAATTTTGCATCAACGGTTAAATAGAATATTTGCTTAGTTAGTTATTTTCCCAGGGTCTAAATCTTGGCGAAACCATGCCAACATTCCCTAACAACGGTCAATAAATTACTCGTGGCTTTTTAAAAATATACATGTGAATGTTCCTAACGTAATGCAACCATTCTCTATCTTAGAACTTTGAACTTGGCGTATAATTCAACGCCAAAGGCATTGTCATTTGTTTTGCTTCAGTTTAGGAGCGGACACTTTCTTTCTGATCTTCAAACATGTAACAACTCAAGAGCGATTCGGGCCTAGGGCCCGACCTGATCCTCGGTGCTGTTTCCCCACTCCAGAATGTTTTCGTTAAAAAAAACTTGTGTTCTTTTAATTCACTATGGTCACGTAAATTGGAATAGTTTTAATAAACTGGCATGAGAACCAAATATGTCTCTGAGTTAATTCCGAGCCTGGACCTTTAATCGAAATTCAGATTTAATAATGTTTTTTTTACTTTACAGCCGAAACCATCAACAAAAATATACTTTCTTTTACGACGGCCGCTCATCTTCTTCACACTAAGTTAGTGAAGTATATTCTGATTCAAACTAACGTTATGACAATTATTTTAATTATGCGTATTGAATTTTGAGTTTATGAAATTATCGATTCTTCGAGATGCTGCAATTTTACTGTAGAGTAAAGTACAAACAATAGCAAATTTCAGAAATATTATGTTATTCTCGCAGTGGAAAGCAGATTTAAAACAAAGTAATTTATGCTTTCAACATTATTTTCATATTCTGCAATTACAAGTTTTCAAGCTTAAATTTTTAGTATATTCTTTTATGTTTTAATATTAATAATAATAATAATGTATCGTTTTTCGGCATAAGTAAGATAGGGTTAATTTTTAATTTTATTTTTAAATCTTTTCTCTGAAAAAATTCTATTCTAAGATTTAGTCATAAAGAAAAGGTTGAGTTTAAGTGGATTTAGAGGCGATGACGGTTTGGGATTTACCCTTAGGGATGGTCCAGAGATGTGGATAAAGCAAAGATATTTCTCTTACTGAAAGTTTCGAAAACTGTTTTATATATTTCTGTTTCCCATAATAAAATCGACAGATAAAAAATAATAAAATGATTAATCATAATAATTATAAAAAGTTGAATAGTGGATCGAACTCAGCATTTCCTGTCTACGAGCTTCGAGAACATAATTTCTCCGCGACTAATGGGCCATGAGTCGTAATGTAAAACATTATGTAGTTTTTATGCGAATTAAATGAAATGTCATTCAATATTATATTTATAGTATTTATAAAATCCGAATAATATTGAAATATAACAGTGCTTTTATTATACTATTATATATTTTATATAAAAAAAAAAAAAAAATGATATACACAATATAGGTAACAATTTACCTATATTGTGTATATCATTTTTTTTTTTTTTTTTTTTTTTCAAATATTTTTTTGGAAAACGTATAAAAGATTTTATTGTCTTTTATCATTACAGCTTCCTAAAACACGATATAATTAGAAGTTGCTAATGATTTGCTCCTTTCAAGAAATAGTTTGTGAGGTCTTTCAACTTCAACAATAGCTTCTCAGGACTTGGAATGCATACGTATTAAAATGCCGTAAATGATAACCTTAGGGACTGCCAATTATTTTTAATTAGTACTGAAAATTAAAAAGGAAAATTTGCAAATCAGACTTCATTAATATTAAGTTATGATTGTTTTTAATGGTATTTATGACCGAGGATTTGTGAGAGCATATAAGTAGAAACACATTATTATCTTTTTAATTATGAGATTTTTTTTTTTAATAGAGCATTTTTATTAATAATATAATTGTTATATAATTATTGTTATATAATTGTTATATATAAGCTTAAGCCCATAAAAAAAAATAACTAAAAAAGAATATAATTTACATGTTAAAAGATTTTTCTAATTTTCTGCTGTTTATTACGTATATTTTATCATATCTTATAAGTTGTGGAAAAGCATATATCTTATAGAGTATATAACAAGACTTGGCGTGTGGGTGATACTTCCACTTTGATTGACAATTCTCGGCACAATATTGATGACATATTACAGATCATAAATACACTTGATAATAACATCCAATTTACATACGAAATTGAAAACAATGGTTCACATCATTTTCTTGATACCCTTGTCTCTCGCCCGGAAAAAGGTTTCACTGAGAAAAAATTCTGTAACTGACATCTAGAATCTAAATTGTGGCTCTAGAAAAAGTAGTTCCATATCATCCTTACAAATTCTAGTCCCCTTGGAAAGCGAGTTCTAGAAGCCGCTATTAGAATTCTAGAGCGTCTGTCTATATTATCGAGGGCAAAGTTATTTAAAAAATCTCTGCAAATAAATGAGACTACACGAGGCAGGTTTCAGCAACTATAATCTTGGTTTATTACCCAATTCTAGAAAATCAAGCGAGAATTTCTCACCATACAAAAAATTCAGAATATTCGGAATAATCAGAATATTGTTTCACCATCTAGGAATGTGTAAACTAGAAATTCTCGATCATTTCTTCTATTAAGTTTATTGGCGTGCCTTATGCGCATAGCTCGGAAATCTATATTTCTAGTTAATGGATTTAGAAAATGGCCACTTATGTATTCTATAGGAAGGCGGTATATAATTTTTTTTTCTCGGTGTTCTGCCCTACCGTTTATCGTAAAAATTCTGCAGTTTCATTACCTCCCCATACTCGTTTATGACATTCACTTACCCAGAAAATGACCGCATTTTATACCTTTGTCAATCGTGTCCTTAACATTTGTTCTGATTTTGAATCCTTCCACTCAGAAATTAAATACCTAAAAGCGGTTGCTGTTGACAGAGATTACAACCATTCCATTGTTGATAAAGCCCTTTTTAAATTACAACAACCCCGTACTCCACGTCCTTCTTCGTCTAAGTCCTCTTCCAATATCAGTATTGTTTTGTCTTTTTTCCCTAAATCTAGTTTTGCCATAGCTGAAGTTCTCAAACCCTACGACTTTAAAATAATTTTCTCACCCAAAAACAAATGAGCCCTTTCTAGGTTAAAAGACCCTATTGGTATACACAACTCTTAGAGAATATATATAATGCCTTGTCAATGTGGATTATTATATATTGGTCAACCAAAACATAAACTCAAGTTTCGTGTAAAAGAACACATGGATTATATTCAGAAATAAGAAATGAATAAATCACTCATTGCTATGCTAACCATTCTTGGGAGAATAACCATACATTCAACTTTAATTCAACTAAAATAATCTGTCGACCTAAACGCTTATATGAACTGGATTTTCTAGAAGCTTTATTCCATATCTATAAAAATCATACAAATATCATTAATTCTGATTTTGCTGTAACCCCTCTCTCGGGTTGTTGGAAAAATTACATAAAATCCACATATTCTTCATTTTTACATAGCTTTCTACATCGCAAATTCCTCTTGGCTAAAACCTCATGTTTCTTAAATTTCTATTGATTGCTATTCCGACTCTAAAATTTGCTTCCCTATCTATCTATAAGAGCAATATTCCACCTCATCATTCTGCACTGATGATGATATGCTTTACGCTACCGAAAGTGCAGTTTGCGTTTAATGTTTTTACATTGGCGTTTTGAACGTTGTGTAAATATTTATATTTCTTATATCTTATGCTTAAATATTTTAGTGTTACATCCACTAGAACAATTATTTATACATACATATATATATATATATATATATATATAAGCACAATGAAAAAATATTTGGACACTTTCAAATCTTCCCGTTTTGTCAAAAATCTACAGAAATACTTGATGAATTCTCTTGGAACTTCAGAAGTGCAAAGAGCATGCATATTTCTCATATATTTCAACGAAAGTTTTGTCCCAGAGACATAAAGAAGACTAGTTACAAATTAAAGAAAAAATATAGTAATAATTTAAATCACCATGTAAAAAGTTCTACTTGAAATTCCTTGTAGTTGTAGCAAGTGATTATGAAGCAAAATATTATACGCAACATATTGCAATTTAGATATAAATATATCAAATATTTGATTAAAACTGAACAATTTTATTATTTTAAGCAGCGCATATGCAAGCGTTAACAAAACTTCGTTTGCAAAATTTATTGGCCAGACATTTTCAGCTAATTATATAAAATTCAGCTAATTATATAATTATCGTACGAATCGTCGATAGAATGAACTGAATTTCAGTTTCTCTCTCTCTCTCTCTCTCTCAAAAAAAAAAAAAAGAGGAGGTTTTATCTATTTAATTTTCAATTAACGTGCGCTATAATACGATTAATTGAATAAAAATTCGGATAAAACCTTGTGTTATAACTATAATCCTGATATCCTTATGAATAAACAACTTAAATAGTAAAGATCTTATTCCTGTCATTATTATCACATAATGATGTGAAATAGGAATTGTGAAATTAATCACTCGAAAAAATTATAAATTATAATCAATCAAAAGTTTTATTTAGTTTTGCTTGCAGATGCTTTTTAAACGCATAAATGGAACAATAACTTTCTTTTCTTTTTTTTTTTTTTTTTTTTTTTTTTGTGCATAAATAGAGTTTTTTTTTTTTTTTTTTTTTTCTCTCTCTCTCTCTCTTAACAGTGCTTAAAATATCATGACAACAGAAGCATAAGGGGAAATATTATTATATAGAAAACTATTAAATATAGGAAAATATTATTTATCAAATATTGGATTTCAAATTTCAGATAAATAAGTTAAATAAGTTATACTCTTAAACTTATCATCTAAACTCTTCATAAAAATTTATATTCCTTCTCATTGATGCATGTAACATTTTTTTTATTTATGTCCAATTTGAGAATATGTATATATATATATAAGTTTTAAAATATCAAATAAAAAGAAGATAGTATTCGAATTTATTAGTGCTGATTTCATTTCTCAAGTGTAGTAAAAATAGTAAAATGTGTATTGCTCCGCAGCTCTCTAATGTAATTTACCGATTTTTTTCTACTTTTATTGCTAAATTCATCACTTTAAGGTGATTGCCAGGTAAGTCTTCATATATTTTTTATTTTTTATTTAAAGGCTGATACATTATACTTTCTCCCTCCAAGAGATGAGAACAGAATATCAGGTAGGTAGTCGGAAAAGTAGGTCAGTCTCTGGTATTTACCGTTCGTTCAAAGAATGTACTTTCTATTTCTTTGCTTTTCTTCTCCTTTTTTTTTATTTCTTATCTTTTCTTTTTCATTCTTTTTTTTTTTTTTTTTTTTAATCCCTTTTCTGGTATATCGATAGATATCCATTCCCCCTTTTTATGGTTGTAGAGGAAACTGATATCAGTTTCTAGTAAGCTGATTGTTTGGGGGTGTACGAAATGCTTAATCCTTGTATAGGTAAGTATATATACTCGTTCCCAAAAGTACGTGTAACTTCTTATTTTTATTCCCACCAGTAACTAATATTAGAATAAAATTAATATGCTCAGAGACAGTTCTTTTTATTTCACGCATTTAAGAGTTATAAATAAAGCTATTTATATTAGCTGCATAGGAAAATAGTGTTTTATGAAAGTAATTCTCTTTTTATACATTTATAAGGAATTTAAAAATAATAATAATAACTATTTATGACTGACAGTTTTGTAACGCATTGTAATTTTAATAAACAATTATTATTATTCATGAACTAGAGATAATCAAAGGAATATTATTGTTCGATTTTTTTTTTTTTTTTTTTTTGAGGAGGGAGAGGTTTAAAATGATGTAAAAATTAAAGAGGAAATTTTTGAAGTTAATTTTAGGATTAAAAATTTTTAAGGTGGGTGCGTTATTCATTTATTTATTTTATTTCATTTCATTTTTATTTATTTATTTATTTATTTTTGAGAAATCGTGCCCACTGTTTTTCTGAAAGGTTTTCGAAAACCAGGACGCACTGGCTGAATTTTCCAAAATTTTTAATGAAAATTTTATAAAATATTGAATAAAGGTTCTCTTTCATAAGCTCAAAATATTGAATAAAAAAATTATCTATTAAGTTTCAAAAAAAAGAAAAGAAAAGAAAAATAGAGAAACTATGCATATTTTAAGCCTTCGAAACTCATGTAATCCATTAATGAAACAAAATGTTTCTCTTGAAATATTCCTGGAGCTTGTAGGCGTGAGGTGCCTTGTTCGATCCCAGATCGCACGCGTCGGCCTAGGTGTTCACAGTTTTCCGTGGTATTCTGCGAAACTTGCGCAAATACAAGCTAGGACCCCTTAAAAAGACCCCCACGAAGGGCACTCCCAACACACAAAAAGGCTTAGGACACTAGTGCAGTTAATCGGCCTTAATCCTTACACACACGCACATATTCTTGAAATACTTAATTGTTTAAAACAACTTTGTAATTTCTTTCTTTCTTTTTTAATTATGTAAAATAAGGAATTTAGATCAAACTTCACAATTTAGGAGGGGGCAGAACCCTTTCTTCTTAGCCATACAGATTAACGCTCATGACACTACAGATCTTACTTTTTTTTTTTTTGCTTTTAAGATTTGAATTATTTTAAATCAAGTGTTTTGTTGGAGATTTTTCTTCAACAAACGTAGTTTTTTAGTGCTGCCATCTATGAAAGCAATTTTAAATAAAAATGTAGTAGAACTAGATTTATGACTAAGGAATATAGACTTTACTCCTTTGTTTTTTATAATAGATAGTAGTTTAGATAATTAAAATCCTCCGAGAACTTTTTAAAAAATATATTCTTAGTGCCTCAAACTTAAAACTTGCATGTACGATCTGAGTGTATTAGGGTGTATGCATAGAGCTAAGATCGTGGAAAATGCAGGTTATCTTTTGACTAGAAAGTGATTAAAAAAAAAAAAAAAATGAAAACATTTATACTGTTGTGTATAAACTGTATTAACTGTAACCATGGGCATTTCTGGGAAACGTGGTTGAAATGTGTTAACGGCAGCCGCCAACTGAACTGAAAGACTAGACGGTTTTGGTTTAGGTTTTGAAAAGCAGCTAGCATGCAGCTAAGCCATGATGGCTATTTTAACTACTGTTTGTCTATTAAATTGTATATAACTTATGTAAATAATATGTGTTAGTGTAATGAATCTATGCTGTAGTTAATCAAGTTAAAGGTATGCCGAAATATAAGCAAAGCCTAAAGTATCTCTTCCCGTATACATCCCACAAATACAGAGTGTAGTAACAACATATACAAATACAAATAAGATTGTAGAAACTGTAGTTTATATTTTAACTACAAGTTAATAAAAAATAAATAAAATAAATCACAAAAATGAATGTAGTTTTCTTAAACTAAAAAACGCTTTTTGGGAGAGAGTTCTATTTTAACATATAACGAATGCTTTCTGCAAAATTCATCAAGCTTTAGAAAATTTTCTTTCAAAAGTTTAAATACTATATATATATATATATATACAGTCGGTGACAAAAGTGTCCGAACACTAACAAAAATTCCCCTGTAAAAAAAGTACACTTCATACGGTTTTGTTAAACAAATCCTTGTCGAATCCTGTTCTCAGTCAGTGTAAGAACATGATTCGATAAGGATTTATTTAACAAAACCGTATGAAGTGTACTTTTTTTACATAGGAATTTTTGCTAGTGTTCGGACACTTTTGTTACCGACTGTATATATAAGTACATACTCCACAGAAAACGCTATTTTTTCATCACTAAAAAACAGTAATGCCCCCAGAATTTCCCTCTGAATGCGGCTGAAGAATAATAGGATCCATTTGTAATACTGATGGGTTTATCCCTTTAAGACCGGGAACATTTTTACCTTAAAGCATTCTGCGCAGCACTAGTGCGACGTAAAACCCAACCATCCATCATTAAAACATTACATTCTTCTGTTTTTGCAAACTGATAGAATAATATGGACTATAACCATTTGTTGATTGAAAATTGTACTTTACACTTTCTTCTAATTAGCTCGATCGTTTTCTTCCTGATTTTATTACATACGACTGTTCCAGATGCAAAAATGTGAGTGGATGTCGTGAATGTCTAACCCGTACAATTGTACGCTTTCGGTCGGAAAGGGTTAACAGCATATATACACACATACTTGTAATAAGAAACCTGCTTTAAATGTTTCTTTTGGAATAAATAAACAAATGGGCGAAGCTATATTTAAGATGAACAATGCAATAGAGAAATTTATCTCAATATACAACTTGTTGGGGTGCAGTAGTTCGGTCAGCTGGGCTCTGAACTTGCAGACATTAAGTTGTAGGTTCGAGTGACTTTTTTATTAAAGACTGTAGTTCTACATATAATAAAAAAAAGATGTATGTGTCCGTCGCTTTGTAAGACCTTCCAAGGAGGTCACTCTACCTATAAACCTAGGATCCTAAAGTAGTCAATTAGCGTCAAGCCACCCAATCAACCGTGGTTTTGTAGGCAAACGGCTGATCGCAGAGCTACAGAATTTTGCATGGTTTAACATTCCATTTTAACATCTCCTTGTCCTAATGCGCCCACCAGCGGCCGAGAGGTTCTGCGCTCAAAGCTTGTAGATGGGAAGTGAGGGTTCAATCCCAGGTCGCACTCATCGATCTAGCCGTTCGAAGTTTTCCGTGGTTTTCTCCGAAACTCGCATAAATACGGGCTAGGACCCCCTAGAAAGACTTCCACGGAGGGCACTCCACCTATAGGCCTAGGACACTAGCGAAGTCAATCGGCCTTAAACCAAATAACCTGGTCCTGATGCACCTCAAACCCCGATTTCTGTATTTTTTATTAGTGTTTTTATAATTAATTAAAATATATAAATTTCGGAATTGAGCGACTCTGGAGATAGAAACGTGAATGTAATAAGACTTTGCGTGACCCACTCCACTAGCATTGTTGATTAGAGTGTCATGCTAAAAACGCGAAGTCGTCGGTTTATCAATTTGTTAATTTTTGCAGTTGCAGGTAATTATTTGAAAATATGTCAGATGATAAGATTAAACCTTTTAGTGTCTACACTATACCCTAAAATGTTTGATTAGATTATTTATTTATTAAAATGTTGCAGCTGAAGAAGCTGTCTGGTGCTGCCATCTGTTGAGTGAAGATGATAATCTGTCCGAGAAGTGTCTTCAGATATCTGCTCAGTAATTAATAGAAAAGGTGTCAAATGATATAATTAATCTTTCAGTGTCTACACGGTATCGTAAAAATTTTTACTAGTTTTTTTTTTATTTATTTATTTATTTATTTTTATTTAATTGGCTGAAAATAGACTTATCAATACGAAAAGAGAACTACAGTCGGCTGCAAAATTATTCGAGCACTAGCCAATAATTCCTATATTAAAAAAGTACACTTAAGACTGTTTTGTTAAATAAATCCTTGTCGAATCATGTTCTTAGACTGACTAAGAACATGACTCGATAAGGATTTATTTGACAAAGCAGTATTAAGTGTACTTTTTTTAGACAGGGATTATTGCTAGTGCTCGAATAATTTTACAGCCGACTGTAATTGCATTTTGCAAAATGACTGTCTTTGATTACTGGGTATCAGAAGGCGTAATCGAAGAGGTTTTGGATGATAAAGACACTCTAGTATATTACCTCTCACGTAGATCAGTCATTAAAGAGAGTAGTAACACAACTAAAATAAGACCTGTGTTTAACGCGTCAGCGCGTTCAAAAGGCTTCTCCCTTCTTAAATGATTGAAGCCCGCCAGCGGCCGAGCGGTTCTGCGCTCAAAGCTGGTAGACGTGAGATGCCGGGTTCGATTCCAGGTCGCGATCGTCGGCTTAGCCGTTCAGAGTTTTCCGTCGTTTTTTCCGAAACTTGCGTAAATACGGGCTAGGTAGGACCCCTCAGGAAGACCCCCACGAAGGGCACTCTCCCTCAGGCCTAGGACCCTGGTGCAGTCAATCGACCTTAATTCCCATAACCCAACCCTTAAATGATTGTTTAGAAAAAGGGACCAAATTTAATTGAGGTGATACCAACCATACTATTGTCCTCGGATATTATTATCCTCAGCTTATTTTAATTTAAGAGACTGGCAGTCGAATGTATCAATTGATATTAAGAAAAACACAGAATCGAACCGGGGACGTACGAATTCAAAGACTATAGTTTTGGGCTTAATCTGGAATCGCGGAGATGATACATTGTCTTGTAAAATTAACTGCCAGAGAGTTGAGGATAAAAAGATTACTAAAAGGTCATTTTTATCTATAAGTAATCATACAGCTTGCAGTGTACTTTTTGGTATCGGAATTATTGGCTAGTGCTCGGATACTTTTGCTGCCGACTGTAGTAGCAATCTCTATGGTCATTCAATAAAAAAACACCGTTTATTCACTGTTCTTAATTTGGCAACATCAGAAAGCAGGTGGTTGTAGTAGAAATAGCAAGACCTCCTTCCATTACATGACCTACTCAATAACGCCTCGCCTATGGGAAAAGTTGTCGGCGCTGTGCGCCGGCCGAAAAACATAGATGGCGCTAGTAATCGTCTATACTTCCGATACGAACTAATAATATGATTGATATATCGTAAAAATAATATTTAGAATCCAAAAGATAATATTAAAGAGAAAAAATATCCATATTATGTTTAAATATACATTTTTAAAGCATTACTTTTAATACTCAAATTAAGTCGAATTGATATTAACATTACGGTACAAGGGAAACATTTGTAAAAAAGAAAAAAAAAAGTATTAGTAATTTTAATTTAGAAGAGAATTAATACATGTAAACCACTCAATATGTATAGAATGAGATAAATTCCTTGCATATTAAGTAAATTGATTTTTTCCATCGAAAATAAAATTCGACAGGAAATCATATAATGGAGCAAAAGAGAAATATTAAATCAAAATAGTGTATTTATAATCAATAACACAACATACCCTGTTAATACAATAGAATTTTACTGAATTAAATACACATTACAGGCTGTTTTAAAAAAGTTTGCTGAAAACATATATAAACATTACAATTCGGTATGTTAGAGTTTTTTGTTTACATTAACAAAATTATGTAAACAAACGCTATTACATAGGACTGTAATGAATTTACCTAAGACAAATATATTTAAAGTTTGGGGTAAATACAGGTATATGTCTATTCATCATAATTGAAATCCACTATTTACATTTTCTGATATGTTTAGTATATATGAAAATCATTCTATGATATCTAATTGTAATATTATCTTTATTATATCTTTGCAAGTAGAAATGAGATACTATTTGATTTTGTAAATAAAACTATAACAATATGATTTCACAGATTCTACTTTTAAAACATTTAGGTTCAATCAGTAAAATCCTTAGCTATAAATAAAAGCTGTATACAACTATTATGAGATTAAATTAATATATTAAAAAAAAGTAATAGAATTGCAGTCATACAGTAAAGAGAGTTTGAATATAAATAATCCAAGACCTTCAAATAAACACAACAAACTACTGAATTAATAAGTTCAAGATCAACAGTACAATATTTTGTATACATAAATAAACTTTCTCATGATTGAACTATTGTATAATGTACGGGGGAAAATTCATTTAAAATATTTTTTAAAATGGCTTATAAATAAAAAGTAATTTCAAATCTGCATTCATTTACAAAAATCTCAAACCAAACCTTATGATTTGAACAAAAACTAAAAGTACTTAATTTTATGTGTATATTTTTAGTTACAAGATAGTACTGTAAAAACAAAATACATTAATTGTCTTACCTTCTGAATGCTTAGAAACTGCCTGTTGAATCCATGCAAGAATTTTTGTGCTTCTTAAATATTAAAATTCAAAATTATTTTTTTTTCCTAAAGCAATGTTTTGCATATAATAAGTGGTTAACCTTCAGAATTACAGAACTAAGTTAAAATATTCAGAAATGTTAAATGCTGAATTTTCTTTTGCAAGTTTAATGCTTTCCAACAATGTTTAAAAGTGATTAGGAATACAATCAGTGTATTTGTATGCCTTTCACTTCTTCTCTCTATCCATTGTGTAGGCAAAGAACATTGAAAGTTATACAAATACGTACAGTTGGAAAGTGTTAATACTCAATGCATACTGTATGATTTTTCATTATTGCTTTTTTTATACATTTGTTACTACTAAAAGGTTTTTGAAAATGCGAACTTTTTTTTAATAAACACAATTTAACAAGAAAAAATAAAGACTGTAAAAAGTTGAAAAATATTATTTTGCTGCAAACTTATACTATCTATTTATTATAATTTTAGCATTTTTCTTGATAGTGGTTTCTCTTTAATATACGATTTAAAGCATTGCTCCTTATTAGTTTGATTTTTACAAAAATTAGTTATATATGGCTTTAAAAATTTATACAAAATCAATCGACAAAATTCTTCGATGTGATCAGTTGAGCTTTCCTTACTTTCGCACATAAAAATCTTATTTTTTGCCATGTGAGGGAGAAATATTTCTGACAAAGTTTTAAGAATATTACAATCAGAAGAACTCAGTTTTGATAGAGCCTTATGTACTAAAGGTTCTAATACGCAAAGAAAGCCAACAAATTGAGGCTTCGGGTAGATAAGTGCCCCTCTATCTAAATTTTTAATTATTGATAATGTGGGTGATGATGCTGCACATTTGGGAGCAATAAACAACTGTTTACATAATGAGCAAGAAATGTTATCTTCTATAGACTTCACTAGAAATCCTGCAATAATAGCTAAAGTTGCAGCTTTTAAACCACGTGTGGGAACAAAATTGAAAATTTCAAGATATTTTAATTTTTCTTCAAAATCTGCATCATCTGTAATCTGTGTTATTTCAATTTTTGGATTATCATCATCTTCAAAATTTGTATTTTGTTTCAAAATTGTTTTTAATGATAATGTGTCATTTTCAAATACAGGTTGTTTAACTGATGCATAGTCTGATGATTTTATTAATCCAGTAATTAATATTTTATGCAAGGCTGAAATACAACTGACTGAATTTGTCATGTCATTAGATCCACTTAATTGTCGAACACAACTAAATAAGGCTTCAACATCATCAGAAGAAAATTTTCTTGTCAATACATAATGAAATCCTTCATTCAGGAGATATTTAATACAAAGTGCAGTTGACTTGGTTGTTAATACAAGTGCTTCATATGTTTCATCAGTTAGAAACTGTAGTGAATCAGAAGTGCTATCTTTCCACTCTTTAAGATAAAGTAAAAAGTCATTTTCCAGCCAGGAGAGTCGATCATCATCAACACTAAAGAAATGTTGAATTAAATTGTTGTTGGTATACAAATGCAATGTATTATCTTTTACATTGTGTATATTAAACCACTTATAAATGTTTTCCATAAATTCAATTGTAGCGCTGCAGTCTTCAAAGTCTTTAAGACCATACATTTTTCCATATCTATGCAAATATTTCAATACTGAAATAGTTTCTGTGGAGAAAAGTTGTACAGCTAATTTTACACTCATCTTCTCCATGTTGTTTGGCATTAAATGTTTTTTGGTTAATTTTCTAACCGGTTTTATAACCCAATCTTCCTGCATTTTATTAATGGTATCCAAAGGAAAACTGGAAATTCTATGCCCTTTGTTAGTCAGCAATCTTCTGCGGGATACAAATTGATTCCTTAAGTTTTTTAGCACATGGCAATAGTCGTATGATAAAAATATTACTCGTTGAGGATTTAAAGGATGCGGCACTTGTGGTCTTAAATCATTATTTGATAGATGCTTAAACAGCTTCACATTAACTTTGGCATTGTCTGCCACTATACGCAGCACTATGAAACCACTCTCTTCAACAAGTTTTATAACATGTTTCGTTAGTTCATGTAGCTGTTCACCATTTAACGTAGAAGTAAAGAAATATCCTACTGGAATCTTGTAATGTGAAGAAAGGCCACTAAAAAGGAAGCATAACAATTTTGTGGCTAATTTATTTTCCAATTCTAGCTCTTTTTCTATGCCATTCATTGAAGTATATCCAATTATTTTATCAGAAAATGCCAAATAACTGGCAAGTGGCTTGATCTTCATTTCATCGATAATTAGTGATCCAAAGGCTTCTTTTTCACCGATTCTTTTGAATTCCTCATTTAGTCGTAGCTTTATTAATTTTTGCATGGATGACGGGTCAGAATTGCCTACATATCTGGTGATTGTTGACTTTGATGGTAAAGAAAGAACATTCATTTTTCGCAGGAAACGATAAGATGTTGGGGATTTATGTTCTAATAGTATTGCATGTCGTAGGGTGCAATCTGACCAGATGATTTTCTTTTTGTCATATGCCTTCATTTGATCTTTTAAAAATATTGCTTTGGAATCATTAGCTTTTAACCCATCATCAATTTTTTTAACATTATATATATCAATTAAGGTTTGATTATGTTTTGCAGATCGCTTTAATTGAGAATTTTCTTCTTGGAGTTTAGAAATTTTAGATTTTAATCTTAAGATAGCACGTAATTTAGTGGCATATTTTCTTTTCATATCAATATAGGACTGTGTATGTTCATGTTGTTTAGTGGCATATTTTCTTTTTATATCCTTATACGATTGCTGTAATGAGGTAGTTTTAACACTGATTTCATTACTTACAGTAGTATTTCCTTGATAATCACACAAAGAGCTAGCTTCGGCTAAGAGCAGTAAATTGCTACAAGATAAATTTTCAGCAGAGCAGGATTGTATTTGTTCATCATTTTCTTTGAGTTCAGAGTTTCTCTCTATGCAACGTCTTTTTTTTGGAGGCTCTTTCTGCATGTAACTAGGATATCCTGGAAATATAGTTGGAATGCTGTCTTTTAGCAGAATTTTCCGTTTCATGCTTGGTTTGTAACACTCACTGGAAAAGTGTAAACTGCAAATAACTGATCGGCTACTTGGAATCCAAAGATGCCCAGTCAAGTTATCTGAAAAAAAAAAAAAAAAAATATATATATATATATATATATATATACATATAGATCTATCTATCTATATATATGTGTGTGTGTACACACACAGTTTACATTTAAATAATAGCATAACACTAAATTTGATAAATTAAAAATTCTTTTATAGACATTTCAGGAGGGGGGGGGGGGGGTAAGGAAGCTTTAACCATGATTTCAAGAGACACAAAAAGAATATTTTATGTATTTATGTATCTGTTTTTAAATAAATACAAATACATAAGTCTCTTTAAACTTTAAAATATCAATATCACCTGGAAATACTTCCAATCTTCTATACATTTAATAAGTTATTAACAAAATTTAAATTCATAAACTGTATGTAATTAGGCTATTTTACACCTGAGAATTATATGCTTACATTTGTACTAATAAGTAACTTATATTTTTAATATATATATATATATATTTGCTTGAAGGATTAATAATATATTAATAATAAATTTGGTATTGAAATATATGTAAGAATATCTAAGATTTTTTTAAAACCATTATAAAACTGGAAAAGTGCCTTTACACATATTAAAATTTTATGAATATTTAGAACGATTATTAATTCCATTAATACACTTTTATTATTAAAAATTAAATTCTTAGTTCAAAATTACATTATAATTACCAGCATTTAAATTAAAATATGATATCAAAATGTGTTTTCCAGCTAAATGAATAGGGAGTTAACAATGAATATTTGTATTTCGTATTCTTTTACTCATATTTCAAAACTCTATCATTTAAAATAACTATACTTTACTAACTGTCAGGGATGTAGCAATTCAAAAGTCATGGGAGATGTTCAAACTCTTTCATTTAAAAAGTGACTCAAAATTATTCCCAAGAAAATCAAATTAAATATGAATTACTATTCACAAATTATTAGAATTAATTGCAGAATATCACTAGTTAAGAACATCTATAAGACTTAAATATTGATTTGTTTTTAAAAGGGGGGGGGGACCTTTAATTTGACATTAAAAGGCAATTTCATAATAACCAATAAGGGGCTTGAGCCCCTCCGACCTATCTTACGTGCCTGCTGTCAATTATTTACAATTACTAAAAAAAAAGTGAAGTAACATACCTTTTTTAGATATAGCTTTAATCCATTTTGTTCTTCGTTCAGTGTCACTTGGGAATTCGTGAAATGAAATCCCATTTTCAGCTGATTGTATTTTATTTTTATTACTTGTACAGTATGGAACTGCACAGTAACTCATTTTTTATGCTAGCTTTCTTGAAAAAAGAAATTAAAAAATTATAATAAACAAATAACTTAAAAGGAAAATGCGCAAGAAATTGATTCAGAATACTATAAATACGTTATAAAAAACCCGCTTGTTTTAGACGATGTGCAGCGCCATCTGGTAGCAAAAATCATCGGGGAATGCGGCGCAAGACAAAATCGTATTGGAGAGGTCAGTTAATGGAAGAAGGTCTTGAGAAATAGTAAACAAACAATTTTTTTTTCTCCATGGCGATGAGAGGAGATAATAAAAAAAACAAAAACACCGAAACTTCATACAATCGTCTTTTGTTGAAGCGAAGTATTTCAATATTTTCTTGAAAAACTTGTTTTGTGCACCTCGATTTATCTTATTGCGTATTTCTAAGCAAATTTCAAATATATAAAAGAAAATATATTTTATGAAATATTAAAGATGTCATCACAAGCACTTGTTGAAAGGACATTATTCCTTGGTCCGCGTGTTCCTAATTACATAAAATTGTTGCACAAAAATATAGTGAATATAAAAAGACATGTTTTTAAACAGTTACTGAAATGTAAGTAGCATTAATAAAATTACAAATTTTACGCGTAATTAGCCAAGTTTCAGAGTATATTCGTATTTAGTGTTGAAAGAAATCAAAATCTTTAAAAATCATTTTCTCCCCATAGTATATATTTATACTAAATATAAACAAATTACAGGTGAAATCTTATTGTACGGTACCCCTTTGGCACTTTTTGGCGACTTTTGTTGGCACGATCCCCGCCGGCTCGGAGGCGTGATTTACATTTACTTTCCAAGATGATGTTTGTTGACGTTGACGATCGTTTTTACGTACAAATGAAGTTGAAAAAAATAGATCGTTAATGGAATTTTAAATATAAAAAACATCAAAAAACGCCATTTTTAAATGTAAATCACACCAACAAGCTGACGTGGATCGCGCCAACAAAAGTCGCATTCAATATAATAAAAATAGTAAGGAAAATATTTAAATGTAGACCTTTTTTTTTTTTCCATTCTGTACATTGCAGAGGTCGGTATTAAGCAATATCCTGCTGAAATCTGAACTGCCATGGTCAGTTTAATTGCTGCTATTTGCGAGCATTAAAACAAAAACAAAACATCACTGGATTCCCCTAATTTGTAGGGCATGAATTAGCAAAAGCATGAAAATTGATGAAGCTGTGGTCAGTATGTTTTCTACTGTTTACTGGTTTTGCGAGCATTAAAAAAAAAAACAACATCACTGGATACCCCTAATTAGTAATGCATGAATCAGTAAATGCATGAAAATTTGTATAAGCCGCGGCCAGTATGCTTGCTGCTGTATGCTTGCTTCGCAAGCATTAAAGCCAGAAAAAAACATCATAGGACACCCCTATTTTAAGGCGCTTGAATCAGAAAATGCATGTGTACTGTAACATTCAGTATTCCAATGCTAGATAGCTACGCAGGCACTATAAATAAATAAATAATCACTGAATGCACCTAAATCACGGTACATGAAATAATCTATACTGAAGCAATGACACTTTTTTACTTTGTAAATTTATTAAAAAATATATAAAATACACTGAAAAAATTTTGTTTTAAACTTTAAAAAAACAGTAAAATCTAGAATTAATCTATCTTACAGATACTGTGACGGCTTTAAAAAAAAAGTAGAAGAGAAGATAAAAACCATCTTTAACGATTGAAGAAACTCATGCAAAAGGCATATTTTGAATTAATTTAAATTAAAATCGGCTGTGTTACGAAAGCTAAACCAATCAGGTAAAGCCATACTAATTTTAATGCTCCCGCTATGCGACTAAGCCAATGAGATAAAAGTGCTGATGGATTGCACTAGGAGAAGCAAGAGAAGAGCGAATTCACGTGACCGGCCGATGGGTTTGCAGGCGCAACACATCATCTTCACTTTTGGCGTTGTACCGTATATTAGGATGAAACCCAAATTATAAAAGTATTTAAATATTAGATCAGATGCATTATTTTTTTAAATGGTATGTAGATATATGAAGAACTTTAGATGTGCAAATAAAACAGAGATTTTGAATACATCATTTTTTCTGGGTAGAATGTGCTTTACCGCACTGATTGGCATCTTCACTGTAAAAAAATAACTATTACCAGCTGCAATCTGTGATTTATTTTATCCAATCACAGAGAATTTCTTGCAAGAAATTCTCTGTGATTGGATAAAATAAATCACAGATTGCAGCTGGTAATAGGTTTTTTTTTTACAGTGTTGTTTGCAATTGGCAATAAAGATTCCAACCTTGGCAACCTCGATGTTTTTATGTCATTGAACGATTGATGTAGGCAATGTAGTATCTTCACCTTGATATTTTGAAGCTGTGTTATTTTTGCACATCTGATTATTGCCAAGCAAAATGTCATGCACTTTAAAGATTCATGGAGATTGCGGAAATGGTATTTTTATGTATGCGAGGCATACAGTATGTATTGCTGATTGCTGTGAAACGAAATTTTGTGTGTTTTAAAGATTCAGGGAGACTGAGGAGGGGGTACTTAAAGATGTCCTTTTTGGTTTTCATGTATACGAAGCATATAGACGTACATATTACTGACTGCTGCAAAAAAAAAAAAGTGTGTTTTAAAGATTCATGGAGATTGCAGAAGGGTTATTTAATTATTTCTTTTGTTTTTTATGTACGCGAAGCGTACAGACACGTATTGCTGATTGCTGCGAAACGAAATTTCGTACATTTTAAAGATTCATGGAGATTGTTGAAGGGATAGTTAGTGATGTTTCCTTTGGTTTTCATGCATGCGAAGTGCACAGATTTATGTATTACTGATTGCTGCAAAACAAAATTTCATGTATTTTAAAGATTCATGGAAATTGCAGAAGGGGTATTTTGTGATGTTTATTTTGGTTTTCTTGTATGCGGAGCATACAGACGTACATATTACTGATTACTGCAGATTGATTGTTGCATTTTCTGTTATTTTCATTGCTTTATTTTATATTTGCGCTTTGATTTTTTGTTTTTTATAATGGCAACAGGAGGCCAATTTTATTTCTGTTTTATATGTGCTGGAAGTACACGTTATGAACAGAGCTGGTTGCTTTTTTTTTTATGTAAAAAGTTTTTAATTAATGGCTTTGCAGTAGCCAGTATTTATGTTGAATATATTTACAGAAATTTCGATTTGTATTTCAAATGGAGTTAATTTGCCTAGCATAGATGGTTATTTAAAAGTTTTGATGAATGAATAAATCATTTAAAATATTTAAAAATCACTACGTCTCGTAGTTAAACTAAATTTTAATCACATTAAAAACTGAGACAGACAATATACACTAAAAATATATACAATTTAAAACATTAAAAACACAAATTTAAACGTTTCGAGCCATTTACAGGCTCCTCATCAGTAAAAATATCAAATGTAAATGCTGAGAAGAACAACAGACTTTCATTAAGATAGTACAACGTATTCAGCAGGAACTGCACATGCCTCATTAAGTGGTGAAAAATGTTTGTGTACCAGCTACGAGCCCTTCAGGAAAATTCTTGAATGATAATTTAAACAGTTAGATATATGAGGCATGTGCAATTTTTTGCTGAATATGTTGTACTATCTTAATGAAAGTCTGTTGTTCTTCTCAGCATTTACATTTGATGTTTTTACTGATGAGGAGCCTGTAAAAGGCTCGAAACATTTAAATTTATGTTTTGTGTTTTTAATGTTTTAAATTGTATATATTTTTAGTGTATATTGTCTGTCTCAGTTTTTAATGTGATTAAAATTTAGAATAAATCATTGTTTGTCATTCCGAGGGAATACTTGGAGATTTTGAAAACGGGTAAGTGAAAATCTTATCTTTTATTCATATATTTATATGTTGTGTTTCTTGAAATACTTTTGATATTATTTGTTTTGTAATGTTTAATATCTGGCACTGTTTCTTAAGAAAATTGTGAAAATTTTTAAAATATGTATTTTTCTTTGGACTATTTTTTGTTTAAGTTTTTGAGAAGTGAGTTTTTATCTTTTAATTTTAAAAAGTTCATTTACAACTTGTAAAATTGGCCATTTTCAGAAAATCACCAAGCAGTGGTGCAAAAATGCACCAAATTATCGATTTTTGAAAAAGTCGCCAAGCAAACTGCATTTTTATTGAAGTCAATTAAGAATGTTCAGTTAAGAAAGATCCCATTCCTACTGAAAACCATTCTGGCATTTATTTAATCCCGTGTTTTAGGTTATATTGGTCAAACTAAAAGCCGTTTGAAATATAGAATAAATGAGTACCATTGGAATGTTTGTAATGAAGAGATTTCCAAATCTTCTATTGCTTTCTACTGCTGGGCTCATGGTCATCGTTTTTATTTTTCTAAAACTAACATAATTTCATCCAGGGTTGTAGTGATTTAAATCAGTTGATTTAAATCACTGATTTAAATCAATTGATTTTTTTGAAAAAAATCACTGATTTAAATCATTTATTTTAAATATCAAAGTTATTGGCTTTAATGGAATGTAATTGATAATCTAACTTTAAAAAAGGAGTTATTTAATTATTTCTTATGTAAATTTAGAAATACAATTTGTAAAATATAGCAAAATAGTTCATTAGATGAGCTAATATTTCTCATTTCTTGACTTTAGATTCATCTCCACAAAGCAACATTAATAAACACAAAAATAAGTTATATCTTAACTTTCTTAATTATTTATAAATTTTATTATATATTTTAATAACTTATTATATTTTAACCGTTAATGCCTGAAATATTTTTGAAAAATATATTTTGATGAATATTTCAATTTTAAACTAATATGGACAACTGAGAATAAAATATTTTAAATTAAAAAACTCTTCTAATCGTTTTAAATTAACAACCTATCCTCATTTGAGGACATTTAGTGTTCTAGCGAAAAATCTTCCAGATAAAAAAAAACTTTGAGATAACATATTATTTTTCTATTATATGCTGACAAAGACCTCGAAAGTAAAGTATTATAATATATATTATTCAACTTGATTTAAGTTAATATATCTGCGCAAAAAGCAAATATATGTGCGACAAATGAAAAATCATAAAATAACTATCTGAATTACGAAATAGTAATTAATAGTAGACACATAAAACTCTATGGGATCATTCAGAGTGATGCTATAAACTGTCACTAAAAAGCAGAAATCATTCCAACAAACCCCCAAAAATATACATGCCATTTTATTAGCTGTCCTCAAATGAGGACGCTGGGCGTTAATGGGTTAATTATTTATACAAGTACAGCCTTATGACTGGTGTATGAATTGTAAATATTTAATTAGTGTATAATTCATTGATTAATATTATATACATATTCTAGTTCGCCTTTGCCCACCTAGCAGTTGATATTTCAAAAAGAAAATATTTCCTTGTTTATTTAGCTCTCATACCAGTTTATGTCATTTAGCATTGGCTCATATGATATTTAAAAAATAATAGCATAGTTTACATTGTACTGTTTAAAAAGCCCTGAAGGCTCCAAAAAGTTGTTTAAAAATAATAACATTTTAATTTAACTACATATAATCCGTTAATTACAATTCGAGGCTGCTGTCACTGCTTGTTTTAATGAATTGTACCCACTAAATGTAAAAAAAAAGATAAAAAAATAAGTGAAAGTATTAAAATGGTAATGAAAATATGAATTTTGTTAATGGGTAAAGTGTGAAAAAATTTTCTTGATTCAAATGATATTTGTTAAACCTAAGTAAAAATTTTTTAGGATATCATCTTTTATTTTAATTTTTTTTATCTTCCCTAATTCCTTATTATTTTTTTTAAATTTTGATTAGAAACTATGAGTAAAGTTTTCTTTCTCTTAATACATTGCTTCAGTTATATGTCATATTTCCTATTAAATTATCCTTTTCCAAAATTATTTTATGTGTCCAATACTGTGAGTAAAATTTTGCTTTATTTCAATACATTATTGTAGCTACAAAGTCAAAGTCTGAAGTTGATTGGCTCATACAACCACATTTATGATTGTTATAAAATTACTTCTTATTATGAAGATACTATGTTGAATAAAAATGTTGGTAATAAATGCCTATATGGATTTTTTCTATAGAAATAGAATATTATTTATATTTTTATAATTTAAGTAAAAGGATTGATAGTGTGGATATTGTGCATATATATACACACACATACACATAATAAAAAACAAATGTTGTACAATAATGTATGAATACATAATAATAATCATTAAAATCAAATAAGTCTTGATTTAAATAAAAAAAATCTGATTTAAATAAAAAAAATCGATTTTTTTGAAAAAAATCAACAACCCTGATTTCATCTCCGGTCTACTCTTGCCATTTGGATATCCATGAAGCTTTTTATATATTTAAAAATTCAAAAAATCTTGTTAATGATATTTCTTCCACTCCGGTCTTGTCTGATGCTTGGAAATTACTCATATAACTTCGATTTTCATTTAATTTAGATACTTTTAAAATTTATTGATTTTGTTATATTTTTTAAACTTATTTATTTATTTTCTTCTTTCATTTAATAATTCAGATCACACCAGTATTTATATTTACATTTGCCTTTATATATTTTTACTCTTCACTTAAAATGGTTTTGTGCATTGCCGCTTTGATTGCAGCACTCATGCCTACTTTGTTCGCCTGACGAAAGGTCATGTGTTCTTTTGACCTGAAACAGTTGTTGCGAGTTTATTGCATTTTATGGTGTTTATTCAAAGTTTTGTATGAAGTTGTATAATATTTTATTTATTTTTAGTGGCAATATTAGATTTTGAAGGCAGAACTGTTACATCAGAAATGTATATGTCAATTAAAAATTCTGTGATTGATGAAAATTGCAACATTGATTTAGTATATGGCTCATTGTACATGTTACTGAAATCTGCTCTAAGTTTGCCTGAGTCTTCACTGAAACAAGAGGTATTTTATACTTTAAAATTGCTTGTTACTTTGCTATTACTATTTTATAATGAAATTTCTTATATTTTATTACTTTAATTCAAAAGCTTTTATTTAATCTTAAAATTATGTAGGTATTTTTACAAAATTTATAAAATTCAGCTATGTAAATTGTTTTGGTTTCAATTTGATGAATTCATTAATTATATACAGTAGAGAGTCAAAAATCCACATAGCTTGGGACCAGAGGTTGTGCGGATTTTAGGATTTGGCAGATTTTGGGACCCATAAAGAATGATTTTCACTTTGAATAATAAAAGCGAAATGTTATCAGAGGTTAATCTAGAACAAATTTAGTGCCGCATTGAGGCACTTTCACAAAGTCAATTTTTGGCAATGAGGTACCTTCACAAAATCAACTTTCATCAAAGAGGCACCTTCACAAAGTCAATTTTCAGCAATATAACTGCATACTAAAAAATTTTATAAGCTGCACCTGTGTTGAACTCATAAAAACACTCTCAATTTGGATATTTACTGGTGACAATGGTAAATATCTAAGTAATCACCTTCTTATCTTATATATAAGAAATATCTTGATTCGTCCATATACGTATTTATTTTACAAGTGTTTCATTTTATTTTTAAAGTGTATTTTAAGATTAAAAAAAACTGCTTTGCATATTTTGATTAATTGCTCTGAAGCATTATTAATTTTCACAAACTTACTTGCTGTTTTCACAAATTATTTTATAAATTCACAAATGGGGCAGCGGCGTAACAAGGGTGGGGCGGAGGGGGCGGTCCGCCCCGGGCGGCACGATTTTGGGGGCGGCATTTTGGTAATTTCCATTAAAAGTATACCTGAAAATTCAACTTCAACGCTATCTCAAACATATAACTTTATTTTGAAAAATATTTTTCTATGAAATTATAAAGATTCTATAAATTTTTTTATAAATTTTTATAGAAAATATTTTCTATTAAAAATATTTTTATTATCTTATTATTTCACAAAACTTTGATTTGAATTTGATTTATTTATTTTCTCAAAGTGTATTGCAGAGTTTGCTAGAGAAAACTTATTGAAAGAGGTATTAAGTGGTCGATGTCTGGTAAAGTAAATCCGATACAACTGAAACTCCACGTAGCCGACTTTCAGGTGGGAGGGGGAGTAATTCAGACGTTTACCTGCTCCTTGACTTGTTAATTATCAGTTAAAAAGGGATAAACCTACCAGAAAACAAGAGAAATTTTTTTCAAAACTTTATAATCACAAATATAAGGTCTGTAAGTGATAATAAAAATTCTTCTCTCACGTAGCCTTATAAAAATAAACATTTTGATTGGAATAACAAAGCGAGCAGATATACGTATGCGATGCATATCCATCGAACGTTTGCAATGTGTTTTTTTCTGGTTTTGGCCGTTTTCTGATTACACAGATCTGTATTTTAATAATACATGGAACATTTTTTATTTAAATTTAGTTTTTAAAGAATTGGTAACTTTTGCTAACATATAATTTTACAATCCTGGTTTAATAGATGCCTTTTCTTGATTGAGAATATTAATTTTTTCCTGTGAGTAATAGACAATATTATGCTAGTTAGTAGTAAAAAAAAAAAAAAAAAAAAAAAAATAGAGCGCTGAAGAATGTCTCGCGCGGGGAGAGGCATTTTTCATGATTATCAAATGATTAAAGAATATTCTTTATGATTTTCGAATAGGCAAACTGAGTTACTTTTCAGGGAGCACCTAAAGCTTAAAATATTTAACATTCGCAATATTTTCACGTACATACCTTCTATATGTGAGTTGACATTGCAGCTGAAATATGAAATTAGATGATTCAAAATGTAACTTTGTCTTGAAAATTGAGGCCTAAGCTGAAGTGTTCCTGGCTCCGAAAATGCGATTCTATCATTATATCGGCTTAATATATCAATAATAATGTATCTGTTACCGCTAAAGTGCAGAAATCAGTTAATCTGCAGATTAGCTAGGTAATCTGCACATTAACTAGGGTGATCCGTTAAAGTGAGGAAAATTGTTTTATTTCTCAAATTACCTAAGTAATCTGCGAATTACCTAGATAATCTGCACATTACCTAGTAGGCACTAGTTAAAGTGAAAATAAGATATCTGGTGTTGTAATTTTACAGCACGCCGTGTTGTATTTGTTTTTTCATTCGGAAAAAAAATAGTTTTCTTTTCTTTTTTGGTAACATATCCACAAAAAACTTGAAGAAATAATAAAATATATTCGTTTGCTGGTGTACCATTAAGTGGATGGGAGGAGGGGAAGGTTCACGATTCCTGTCACCCTGAAATTACATTATCAATTGAAAGTTAAATTTTGAAAAGTTATTCTTATTATTTGTAAGAGATTCTTCGCAAAATAAAAATTTAGGAAAACTTTTTTTTTTTTTTTTTTTTTTTTTTTTTTTTTTAACAGGTTGTCGACAATCGAAAATTTTTTGCCGATTCTTCCACCAGTATATTTATATAATAATTTTTACTTAGTTGATCGTGTAAACGTACTACTAAATTTTTCGACAGAAAAATCCAGGTGGAAGAATCAGGGGGAGAATTTCGATTGTCGACACCCTGTTTCAAAACTTTCCTAAATTAAAAATTTTATTATTAATTTAAAACTTTACCATATTTAATATTTTTTGTTTTAAAATTCGAATATCTAAACATGTTACGATTGCGGAAATAATTGATTTTATACACTTTGCTGTTAAAATCAAATTTAAGATAGTATGACAGAAATAAATTTAGCTCTCTCTCAATAAAAAAAAAAATAAATAAAATAAGTGTATGGTGCTCCCACAGAAGAAATTCAAACACTATGAAGAAATGATAATTGAAAATTAAATGTAATCGGCCGCACATATTTATTCATTAAATTAAATCATCTTCGTGGACATAAGTAAACAATATTAGTGAGATGATATGAACAGACCCTGATTAACGCCAGGGCATACGAGGCAGTTGCCCTGGGCCCCCCTTCTGGAAGGGGCCCCCCAACAGGCATAAACAGAAATATTGCAACCTAAAGACCTCTTATGGCACTGCAAGGGGGCCCCCCAGAATAAGCTTGCCCCGGGGCTCCAAGTAATCTAAGTCGGGCCCTGGATATGAACACCACTTCTTAGAACATCCATGTGCTTAGGCAACAGTAAAAAGACAAAACAGCAGGTGATGCATTGATTTATTTAACCAAAATTTGTTTTAATATAATAATCAATACAGAGCGTTATGTTTGCAAAAAGGAAAGATATGAGCAATGAAGAATCTGTTGATACCGCTCAGTGGCAGATCCAGAAGTTTTTTTTTTTTTTTTTTTTTTTTTTTTTTGGGGGGGGGGGGGGGCTAAGATTTTTCAAGATGTTATTCCAGATCAATGAAAAATCAGGCAGATGCACAAATGCAAAGACTATTCATTTATTAGTATAAATACCTACATATATACCTGCATTACCCAGTTTTTGGCATTTTTAAGTATTTTTAGATTTTTTAAGGGCGGCAAAATAAACATCCGCCCCGGGCGGCACTTTGGCTAGTTACGCCACTGAAATGGGGTACCATTTTTTAAAAGCTGGATTAATCCCTGATTATTCAAACTAAACACATACTAGTGAATAATAACACAATTTCATTTGAATATTAAATTATTAGGTACATAAGAATAACACTGAACATTAAAAAAATGTACTATACAATGAAAACAGTAAATAAAAATGAAAAAGTATTTGTCAAATTTAGATAAAGTCTGTTCATATGTAATTTGTTTTAAACTACACTTGAACATGCATACTTCTTTGAGGATTTTTTTTTTTTTTTTTTTTTTGTCTATTATAAACAGTCATCAATCCTTGTTTTGTGTAACACATATTTATTTTTCTTATAATCACTAGAGAAAGTTATAACTTATTTTCATGTGATTTTAATGAAAAACAATGAGTTGGCATAGGAAAGTGATGATTGTCTGATAATTTTTTCATCAAAAGTAATACTGGTTTAATGATTTTTGAAAATAAACAGGACTTGTACAGAAGGAAGTATGTTGCATTTTATGTCCAAATGTAACGATCTAAACCAGGGCGCAAAATTTCTGCTCGCCATTGGCGAGTGGAAATTTTACTGTGGCGAGTAAAATTTCGGTCTAAATGTAGACAGAATTCTTACAATATACGGTGCTACAAAAAAAAAAAACTTATCGATTTAAAAATGTAAAATCATGCTAATTTGAGTAAGGTGACAAGACATCCTCTTTTTAAGAGGACAGTCTTCTTTTTCAGAGCTCTGCCCTCGTAAACAAAAAAAAACATTACAGGATTAAAAATTCCTCTTTTCTATGTTTTTCGTTCTCTGTCCTCTATTTCAAATGATAAGGATTTAGTCCTTCATTTCAAAAATTTCGCAAAACTGGGAAGCTCAGTTGGCTGTATTGAACGATGAATACTAACTTTTTTCTGTGTTAGGATCGCTAAAGAACAACTTTCTAATAAACTTGCCAAAGCATATATTATGGTTTATGTCTATTCAGATTCTTCGAATCACAAAGAAATAAAAGCATTCCCTATATTTGTACAGTTCTTTGATCCAGAACACGGAACCACTATTGAAATTGTCATTAAATCATTAAGAAGGTGGTGCGGTGAGTTGACGAGTGTTCTCACTTTTGCATGAATAATACTCCTCATAAAAATAAGCCTACCATTGACTGAGAGATTCTGTTCTGGAAGCTGGTATACGTGAGGCGCGGGGTTCGATACCCACTCGCACTCATTGGCTTAGTTGTTAGGAGTTTTCTGTGGTTTTCTACTAAACTAACGTGAATTTGCTAGGACCTCTTAGAAAGACCTCACGAGGACTCTCCTACTCAGGCCTAGAGCCCTAGAGCAGACAATTGGCCTTAGTGATAACACTACCACCACCTCAAGAAAATGGGCAAAAGTTAGTTGAATTCATTTTATGTCCTGGCAAAAACGCTCCCACAAAGTGAATGTAGACATGTGAAAAAAATCCCCTTTATATACCTACTTTAAAAACTTATTAACTACTAAGACTAATTTAGGTGATACTTGTGAAAACTTTTATAAAATGTTGATAAAGAATGACTGTTTGTTAAAACAAATCGTTTCATCTGCCGAATATTAATTTTATTTTTTCATTTGCCAATTTTATTTTTTCTTTTATGATTTTAATAAAAAAAAAATTTCTACCAACTCTTTTTTATGTAACTGCATAAAAGTACCACAAAAAAAAAAAAAAAAAAGAAAGAAAGTTTTTGTCTATAGCAAAAATTAAAAAAAAAGAATCTATATTATACAGTGACACCAATAAAAATTAGGGATTTTTCCTCTCGTATCTGTATATTATTAAGTTAAATTAAGGTGTACTGATCCAAGTTCATCATTTGAGATAAAAATGTTTGCACCACTTGTGTAAAGTAGCTTTTGAATTGGTTTTTATAATCATTTTCATTCAATTTTCTGTCCTCGAAAATGACCTCTTTTTCAAAATTGAATGTCTTCTATTTTCTTATAAAATAAAAGACATTGCGAAATTTCTCCTCTTTTTCTAATAAAAAATTCTGGTCACCTTATACGTAAAAAATAAAGTAAGTTAATCACATACATTGTGGCAAGTAACTTTTTTCTTTTCAGCGAGTGTAATCTAAATTTCGGGCACTAATCTAAACAATACTATTTTAACTCAAACTATATTAAGTAAGTAAGTAATCTAATTACTCTTATCTTTCTTTAAATTAATTTCTAAATTGTTTCTAAATATTTATATGTGTTTCTGTAACATTTCTTTTCAATATATCACTTTTCTGAAATAAGAAACTGCAATTGTCTGAATTGTGCGACTCAAATTGTGATATATTTTTTTTTTGTAAATATTAAATAACAATGGTCCAATATGCGATGATCTGATATTTTAAAACGTATAAAGACATTTAGTGTAATTTTTTTCTAAATAATTAGTTGTTTTCTCTAACTGAAACATATTTAATACATTGCTTGTTAATGTTAATGCTCCCACATTTTGAGAATTGCCCTCTTGCAGTCTTTCATATTTTTTGTTTGTTTCTTTTTTTCTTTATTTATTATTATTATTATTATTATTATTATTATTATTTATCATAAAATGCAAGTACAAAATCTACATACAAGATCTTTTTCAAAAATTCTGATTTGCAGTTTTATAACTTATTAATAGTGATTTTCATTGTTTCATACCTGCCAACTTGAGACAGATGAAAATAGGAAGATTCATGCTCAAAATCAGAAGATTAAAAAAAAAAAAAAAAAAAAAAAAGACCAGGAAGATTGATTAAATTGTACAATAAAATTAAATAATACACTATTTTGTAAAACTAAAGTATATAATCAACATATGCACATTATATACTATATTAATTTTTTTCTCATATAATAATTAAAATACTTATGTATTATTTTTTTACTCAAAGAAAGTGTATTTCTTTCTTTTACTAGTCTAATTTAAGGACAATATTTTGAACTTGAAAGAGGTAAAATGACAATAATCTATTCTATTAGAAATCTGCATTGTACATTTACAATCTTGCGTTTTCAGTTATTGGAGTTCCATAACCTACATAAGAACTAGTATAATTTTTGTTGATGACAAAGCATTTTAAACTTATTGAGGAAAAAAAAAATAACATATGTAAGAAATATTGTGCACTTCTATAGCTTTATTGGTTCCAAAATTTATAAAGCAAGTTTATTATGCACATTGATCCTTTTGTTATTGTTAGAGAAAGTACATAGTAGTAATATATAGTTTAAGGAAGTTAAAGCATTGGAGAACATTTAATCAGTGGCAGGAGAAGGAGGGGGGGGGGTAAAAACAGTTAATGAGTGCGAAATATTAAATATTTCTACTGTTTTAGAATATCATAAAACAAGTTTAAAATGAATATTGACATTTATATTGTGGATGGAGAAAAATTTGAAAAAAAAAGGCTTCCATAGAGTGTTTGATTGTGGATGGTCAGAGTAGAAATATAAAAGTTGTTTAAAAGTTTATGCTAGTAATGAAAAAACTGACAGCGGTTCAGGGACAAAAAAAATTGTTGGATTCATTTTACTCTGCTTTTATTTTATATTATAATTATAACTATTTTAAATATAAGTAAAAATATCACATGTTAGCAAAGAATTTTTGTGTTAATTTGTTAAATGTATGTGGTGGATATCTCTTTCAGTACCAGAATAACAAAAAAATTTCTTGCAATTTTTATTGTTATGCATTAAAATTATGTTAAAAATGGAATATATAAATGGAAAGGGATGTGTATAGATGATGTAGACAATTGAAAAATATTTTCTTGAACTGTTTAAGTAAAACTAAACTATGTTTAAGACATAATTTAGTTTTGTGTGCAAATTATGATGATTTAATGGTTTAATATTATAAGACTATTATAATAGTTAAAGTTTTTTTTTTTTTTTTTTTTAACAGGTTTTTAAAGAAGATCTACAAATTCTCAAGTAAGTTAATTATTTATTTCTTCAAAAATATTTTGCTTTTGAAATTATACTGATTTCCAACTTTAAAATATATTTAATTAAATATAGCAAAGAGTTAAGCAAACTTGTAGCTGAAATGTCATCATTTGAACTACAGTGCACCTATTCAACCAAAATACAATGTGCAATACCATTGGTCACTGGACAGTAAAGGATTAAAGAATACTATAAAACATAAACTAGCCTAGAATAAAAGTGACATAACTGCATTCAAGTGGATAAATTGTGAGACAGAGATATAATGCTTCTTGTACACGTTAAGGCATTTCATACATATTTTTCAATGTCATAACCTCAAAATTACCATTTTTAAACTTAAGTATAACTTTCTTGCTGGGATGTGATATATATAATGAAACTCATGTATGTAAATACTGTCTAGGACTCCTTACTAGAAAGACTCACCACAGAGGCCATTCTCTCAGCAGGCTTGTAAATTAAAAACTATCCTGAATCTTTCCATATGTATAAAAGAATTCTTTATCAGTATGCATAATATCAGTGGTTTTGTTTTCTGGCTTTAGTTCCATAATAATATTTTTCCATAGTTTAGTTTAAAAGTTAAAGTTTTAGACTTATTTATTTTTATTTTTTTACTAAATTTAAATATTAGAAGAATTATAGATTTGTTTATAATATAAGATTTTTATTTACTTTGGTTTTACTCAATATATATATATATAAAGCATTATTTTGATATAGTTTTTTAGTAAAGATGTACTTTAACAACCATTGCCTGCTAAGCTTTTTAAAATTCACCAAATTGGCATAATATTCCATATTGACTAAAAAAAAAAAAAGTAACTCTCTATTATCCAAACAAAAGAACAGACATTTTGTTAGTAAGATTTTAAGTGTTATAAAATAATAATATTAATAATAAAGCAGTGGGTTAAATATAGTGACTGATTCTTTATTTCACAGTTAATTAATACATTTTTTTAACATCAAAATTTTTATTTATCCGAAATACTTCTGTTTCATTACCTCCTCTTTGGTGTTATATTTGAATCAAATTTTCAAAACTGCGTTTTTGATATATTTACAAGTACTGGGGTTCCCTGAACATAATAATCAAGGTTTTAGCAGATGGTCTTTGTGTGTGTCTATTATTTCAATAACTCAAAACAAATACTGGCGGAAAATCCAGACTCGATAATCTAATGTAAAGTTGTGGCTTAAAATGTTAACATCACAAAAATTTCAAGTACATTAATTTCAATAACATCGTACAAATTGTTCAAGTATAGAAGAATCCAAGATTAATTTAAATACATTATGTCTATGGGCAAAATTTCCGGTATGTACAATGTAAAATATTTAGAATGCAGTAAACAAAATAAAATGAACATAGATTTTTTATATTCATAAAAGCATATTTTTTGTAGAAAATGACTTGTAGATCATTTACCATTCTTTTACAGTGCCACACAACAGAATATGGATATGTGAAGACTGTACTTGGAAATTGCTGGAAGTATATTTCAAGATGTATTATGTGTTTTTTATGCTGTGCTAAAGTACACTTTGTTCTATGTGTTATGTATGTAACTTATAGATAATATACAGGACCACCAAGATTAAGTAAAAACATTCTGTTCTATTGAATGTTATTGGTGGAAGTGCTTAACTAAAATTTAATAAGTCCAGTTAATGCATATAAGTTAATAAGTACATATGTAAATATATCTGTGTTGCAACACTCAAGACTCAAGTACACACACACACATATATGTGTGTATGTATATATGCATACTATGTTCATATATCTATACAGTAAATTTCAAATTTGGGCACGTTCCTGCTTAAAAAGCTGCCTATGCATATGAAGCTATTATGTTTCATGGAAAATACTGTATCTCTGTTTGCATAAGATCAGTCTGTTCAAACGCTAACAATTAAAATTTATAAGTGCTTTGCTTTCATGCAAATGTTTTTCTTGCTGAAACTGAAATAGCAGTAATTGAGCCTTGCTGACATAAGGTTCATTTTTATCTGAGTGGGTCAGTGAAGAATTTGGGTATCTAAACTGAACCTCTCTTCATTAGTTATATAACAAATACTACTGCATTAATTTTAAGTAAGTGTAGTTATGGATTCAAAGCTAATTCATGCCACCACCTATGTACTTTTTGACAATATTATTTCTATGCATCCTGTTCCTGCACTATTATTGATGAAAAATATCCAAATACTAGGCATTTTTAAATTGTTAAAAATATACTTTTATTTAACAATTTTTATGGAGAATAAAGCATAGCCACATATTCATTATCCAGTAAAAAATTCATATTCACATAAAATTTCAGTATATAATTGTTATTAGTCATTGTTTTCTAACAGAATGCTATTCTTCTTTCTGAGATATCAATTGATGTGACTTTTGGCTATAAGAGTATTTTAGATTCCTTGTGTTGGTTAGCAATATTCAGAACCATTCTGTAAGAGTTCTGTTTAGATACTCAAATTCAGTAGTTATAAATATTCACTGACTCATTCAGATGAAAACAAACCTTATGTCGTCAAGACCAATCACAGCAATTTCAATTTAAGCAAGTATAACTTCTATAAGAGCACAAACATTCAAACTGACACTGTATGCACAGTTGTAGAAAAATTGTATGTGATTAAATGAAATGTATACATATATATACATATATTAGGGTGTCCCTTAAATGAAGGTGAAATTTTGTTTTTCTTTAAATTTTTTATTTAAATCAAATTGGAGTGTACAGGTTGATATTTTTATTTATTACCAACTATGTGAAAAATACCAGAGCCGGGAATCGAACCCGGGCCCTCCGCTTAACGCACGGATGCTCTACCACTGAGCTACCCTGGCCGACAACCAGCTAGGCATTTCTCACATTCTCGCTGGTTGTCGGCCAGGGTAGCTCAGTGGTAGAGCATCCGTGCGTTAAGCGGAGGGCCCGGGTTCGATTCCCGGCTCTGGTATTTTTCACATAGTTGGTAATAAATAAAAATATCAACCTGTACACTCTAATTTGATTTAAATAAATATTCACGGTTGATGAATTCATGAATAAAAATTTCTATTTTGTTTTTCTTTTTTAAAATCCAATAAGCATACCCTCTATTTTTTTTTTTCAATTAAAAAAATTAGCATGTTATTAGAAATTTACAATTTTCTAAACATGGAAGAATAGGGTGAAATTTCACTTAAAAGTGCAGTAAAAGGAATATTTTACCACGTTTTTATTAACTCACTTTCTTGTTTGTTCAGTACAAATCTTGCAATCGATTTTTAACTAACTTCCTGACTAACTAACTTACATTTGAAACTTTTAGAATAGCTCAGACCATGATGATAGTGCATTCTTTTAATACTTTTAGCCATCTTTAAGCAGAATTGAAAATTTCTTATAATTACTCTCTTTATTACACATTTGATCATTTTCTTTCAAGTTGATGGGATAATTCATCAAAAAGATTTTAAAAAAGTATTTATTAATATATAGAATTATCAGGTTTATATGATTCAATAGAAAATTTAAAAATGCGGTATATAAAAAGTTCTTTTTATCTTGTAATTATTTACTTTAAAGATGTAAGAAGACCAGCTTTAAAATATCAGTAATGATGCTGACATAAACATCATTAACTATGAAAATTCATCTTTGAAAACTTCATAAGTTATTTAAAATTTATGAATTTCTTAATATAGCAGAATAGGGCAAAATTTCACATAAACATTCATTTTTAAGATATATTTTCATTGTAAAACTTTCAGACTACTTTTAAAATATTAGTTAGGATATTTCCATGAATATTGTTGACTATAAATTTCCTAATTTAAAAGATTTGTAAGTTATTTTAAATTTACGATTTTTTTAACATGACAGAATAGGGCAAAATTTCACTTAAACATCCTTTTTAAGGTATATTTTCATCTTAAAGATGTCAGACTACTTTTAAAGTATCATTTATGATGCTGGTTTCAATATCTTTGGCTATGAATATTCTAATTTGAAAATTTCATAAGTTATACAAAATTTAAGGTTTTCTTAACATAGCAGAATAGAGCAATATTTCGCCTAAACTTGAATAGTTGGTATCCTATTAGGTGAGACATTTCAGTCTGTCACTGTATCAAGTGATTGGTCAAATTCATTTCTTTTAACTACATTCTGCCCTGCAGTAGAAATTTATGATAACAAATGTATAGTAGGGAACTGAGCAGAGTCCATCTATGCCAATTAGTTTTTATGTAGTCTCAAGCATATTAATTTTTCAATTTAGAAGTAGTTTTACCAAGTTGTAGAATGTAAAAATGTTATTATGTGTAACATTTAACCCTCCAGATTCATTCATACCACTATTCCTTTAAAGTGTTTTTCATCATAATTAATCGCAGAATTTTCGCTATAATATAAATTTTTTAGTTCTATAAAAAGAAATCTTGGTATTTAAAAGTCTGAAGGGTTGTCAACAGGCCCGGACTGGCTCCTTTGGGGGCCCTCGGCTAGAAATCAAAAAGGGGCCCCTTACTGAGGAATTTAGAGGAAATAGGATATTAAAATATGTAACTTTTGAAAATTAGGCTTATATACATGTCTAAAAAACACATTTTGCTTTCTTGTCATTTGGAAAATAGTTGAATAAAAAGTAAGCTTATTTTCACAATAAATATTTATGTGTATTTTATATACCATACCTAAACTAGTTCCATTCTGGAAAAATAAGTATACTAATTAATTATGAGTGGTTCATTAATTAAAAATGAGATTCTGAAATATTTTTAGTTTTAGACAACCAAATCACACTGTTGAAACCATAATAATCTACAGTCGGCAGCAAAAGTATCCAAGCACTAGCCAATAATTCCAATATGAAAAAAGTACACTTAAAACTGTTTTGTTAAATAAATCCTTGTCGAATCATTTTCTTACACTGACTAAGAACAAGACTCGACTAGGATTAATTTAACAAAGCAGTATTAAGTGTACTTTTTTTTAGACAGAGATTATTGCTAGTGCTCGAATACTTTTGCTGCCGTCTGTGTAAATCCTACTTTAATACCTAAATTATTATTAAAAAGGGACACAATGCTAATAAAATACCAAGTGTATTGAAAAAAAAAGTGTTTTCTTTAATTGTGATTTAGTTAATACAAATTGTAAAATAGACTTCGTACAGATATAGCCAAAATGACAACGAACGTTTTAAAGTCGCCAGGGTCTTATAGTAACGATGTACTGAAGAAATTTTAAAAAACGAATATAATAACCGTTGCCAAGGAACGAAACAGTTGCTGTATGCTTCTATATGGAAAAATATATTTAAAAAAAGAAGTCTTGTTGAACAAAATTAAATTTTGTTTCATTGAGAATTTTATATCTATACTTATAAGACAAAAATAAGCTTCGTTTTTATTTACGTATAAAAGCTGTAATTTTATAAGAGAAAAAAAGCTGTGGAGGCATTATTCCGACATAAAAGCCGCTAAGGGCAGAGGGAACCCAAATTTTGACTGTTTGACTGATTTCAATGAATTTTGTGTATGTTTATATTTGTGGGATTTTAATATTGAAAACTTAACTGATATGGAATTTTAAGATCATTTAAATATAATGACCAGCGAATAGAGAAGCGAGTAAAGTCTACTAAAACCACAGCACACGTGGCCAGGTTCAGCTAGTTTTTAAATAGTATATCTAATTTTCACCAGAAGTTAAGAACATCTAATTAAAAAAATAGATTTTAGAAAATTAAATAATAGAATTATTTTTCTACTGTTTTTTACGGTAGGTAAATGAAAACTTAGTGTAATACCTTAACTTCCTACATTGTACAGTCGGCAGCAAAAGTATCCGAGCACAAGCAATAATCCCTGTCTAAAAAAAGTGCACTTAATACTGCTTTGTTAAATAAACCCTTGTCGAGTCATGTTCCTCGTCAGTCTAAGACCATGATTCGACAAGGATTCATTTAACAAAACAGTTTAAGTGAACTTTTTTGATATCGGAATTATTGGCAATGCTCGGATACTTTTGCTGCCGACTGTATTCGAAAACAATAGCAAAAAAAATTCCACCATTTAAAACAGTTTTATTTGAATAAATAATTTTGATTGAGAATGGCCGCGAGGGAAAAGTGAAGTGTTGATGATAGTCACTTGATTTGTACTTCTATTATAATGGTTTTAAAGCCATAGCAAGAAACAGAAATAAAGCTGCCTTCAAACTCTGGCAACAGTAGGCCTCTTTTCAAATCCTTTTGATGTGGGGTTCGAGTTGTCGCGAAGATGGAAGAGCGATTTCTACTCTGAGAAACCCCCTACTGTGATAATTGCATGGGTCTCTTTTGTAAAAGAGCAATAAAAAGTAATGTCCTTCATTGTAAACGTGTGCAAAATTTCTAGGGTCACTTTCGGACAATGGATAATTTATGACTTTGTCGCTGTACTTCTGTTGTCAGCTTTAGGGCTTGGCTCAAATTACCCAGCGTGAGGCTGTTCCTATCCAAACCATTGCTCTGGGGGGTCACCAAAGTGGAGAAGCCATCCCCTCCGTGTAGGACCGAAATTGTGAGGGTATGTTTATGAACCATTCTTAGGTAAAGGACCCTTCAGACACTAGCAACACACTGGAGCTTCAAAACTCATAAATTATCTATTGTCCGAAAGTGACCCTTGCAATTTTGCACACATTTACAATGAACGACATTACTTTTTATTGCTTTTTTACAAAAGAGACTAGTTCCCATGCAATTATCGCACTAGGGGGTTTGTGAGCGAGTCGACGTGCTTTGATTCTCAAAAACCACATCAAAGAAATATCAAAAGAAACCGAAATTGAAGCTCTCCAGTTGCCAGTGTGTGAAGGCTCTTTCGGTCCCAGACCATCGCGAATTGCTCATCGTATATCACTAGTGCGAAATTAAATCCAACCAAACGAGTATGTGGAAGGTACTTAAGTATTATTTTTATATAAAATCTCTACTTTTCGTTTGGAATTAAGAAACCCCAATTTAAAAAATTAATTTTATAAAATTAAATAACAGAATCTAGACACCACGTTTAATATTTCTTAGCTGCTTAAGATAGGAGAAAGTAAACATACAGAAAGAAGGCGTAACAACGGCGGTGTGGAAAACGCGGGCCGCCTTGGGCCTCTGGTCTTGAGGGGGCCTCCAAAACACTTAAGTTTTAAGTATATGTATCTGTTGAAGTTACTGTGCCGTTATTTGACCTGGATCATTCGTTGCAATTCTCCTTTAAGCTTGTTACACTGAATGAGCCCGATCACCACTATAAATCAGTATAGAGCGATTGTTCCGATATAAAAAGCTCTAATGTAGAAAAAGTGACCGACAAGCAACAATAATAAATGAATAGAAACTTTTATGCAAGGTTCCAATGCCCATGGTCCCTATGGCTGTACCAGATTTCTGATCTAAAACTTAATTATTCTTACTGACCCGATACAGCATATTTCAAATCTTATCTTTTCTTACATTCTTAAATTTTCTAATAAAATATTTATTCTTCTAAATAATAAAATATGGATGGGTCTCACCTGAAAACTTCTAATCCAAGGGTCCGGGTGTGGATGGGGCAACTATCATCCATTAAAGAAACTATAAACTCGATGAATGTAGCACTTCTTAGATGAAAACAGAATTTTTAATGCTTTGTTAGCATACATGTAAAAACGAAAACAGAACAAAAACTATCTACAGTATTTACAATTAAATATTAAAGTCTTTCTTAACATTAAAGTCTTAAATTGTCATTAGCTCTTAAATATTTATTCTAATTCTTAAAAGTTTCAATAGTTCTGTTTTAGGACCGGGGCGTCTGTAAACAAGACGATCTTAGCATAGCCCCTTCTCTATTCGAGGTCCTTTCTGTTCTGCTTCTGATTCTAAAAAGCACCTTTCTCGAAAAAGAGGCGCCCGTCTGTCTGGAAAGGCATTTGTTCTGAAAGCAGAATAATGAACGGGGGATTCCCGACATCCTCCCACCTTGAGTTGCGACTAATCGGAGGAACTCAACAATCCAAGTTGAAGTCGTTGAGGAGGTTTCACCACACGGCCAGTTCGAGAGACCACCGGAGGACTGGAAGTAGGATCATCTGTTGTGGACTTCTTTTTACTGGTTCTGAAACTGGTAGGTTCTGGAGGGTCTTTCACAGGTTCCTTTTCTCTGGGATTGAGTATCGGTTTCTGTGAGAGGTTCTTGTTTTCGGAAGTCGAAGGACTTAAATTTTCATGAACAGATTTATGTAAAGTGGGGTGATTCTTAAGTTCGGTACTGTCAATTTCTAAAGGAAACAATCTTTGCAATGGATGCAGAAAAAATCCATTTTCGGTCTTCACCTTAGCTAGACGTATCACATTATCTTTGCCTGGGTAAATTTCTATCACTCTTGCCAAAGGCCAGTGAACACGTTTCTTATTGAAATCTTCTAATAGGACAACATCGCCGACTTTCAATTGTTTGAATCTTTTGGTCTTAGATGCATGTTGACGTAATTGTCCTAAATATTCAGCTCTGAATCTGTTTCTTAGGTTTTCTCTGATTATTTGCCTATATCTGGCTCTGCGGTTAAGATCTTTAGAATCTAAAGCATCTAGGTCAGGTACTCCTGATGTTGGCAGTTCTCTTAGGAACATCATTGGGGTTAAAGGTAAAGGATCTGTGTTATCTTCGGAAACATAGGTTATAGGCCGTGAATTAATCACTTGTTCACAGTCACATAGCATGGTGTAAAGTTCTTCGTAATTCAAAGATGCACGACCTAAGTTTCTTTTCAGGATTCCTTTAACCATTCCAACAAGCCTCTCCCACCAACCTCCCCACCACGGTGCTGCAGGAGGGTTGAATTTCCATCTGATCTTCTGGGTGGAAGCTATCTTGCAGATGGTTTCCCAATCTACACTCGAGAGAGCATTGCTGGTTCCAAGGAAGTTCTTCCCGTTGTCTGAATAGATGATGTAGGGTCTGCCTCGCCTTGCTATGAACCTTCTCAGAGACTGGATAAAACTTTCTGTAGACAGAGACGTAATGGCTTCAAGATGTATGGCTCGGTAGACAGCGCAAGTAAATAAGGCTATCCACGCTTTCGATCCATCAGAAAGATGAAGAGGACCCGCTAGATCTACGCCTACCACTTCAAAGATGGCTGCTTCTCGTACTCTGTCTTCGGGTGGTACTCCAGGTTCAACATCTATTTTGGAAGTCTGAAGTTTTCTGCAAATTACGCATTTTCTTATTGAATTTCTAATGGACTTTCTAGACTTCATTATCCAAAAATTTTCTCTAAGTAGTGTCATTAGAGTGCTGACTCCAGCATGCTGATTTTCTAAATGCTTCTCGAATATCAATCTTTGGACGACGGGATGCTTGTAAGGTAAGATCACAGGATATCTGAAGTTTTCACTGTCGTTTCTTTGAATTATATTGGTCTTTACTCTTAAGAGACCAGCTTTATCTTCGACAGGCCTTAAATTTCTTAATTTTGGATCTGTTCTCCCTGAAAAAGATTCTTGTTCTACTAATCGTAGAAGTACATTTTCTGCTTTCGAAAATTCTTCAACTGAAATATCCAATTCGGATATTTTCTCAGTAGTCTTCGAATTATGATAAAATCTATATATCCAGGCAATGGTTCTAACTGTTTTCTTGTAAGAGGAAAAATACTGATAAAATCGATTGAAATTATCTTCTTTTTTATCTAAAAGATTTAGGATTGTCTTCCTTTTTTCGCTGTTTATGATTTCTTCGTTTGGGTCTTCTTCTATTTGAGGCCATTCATTTTCATGTAAATAAAGCCAACTCAGACCCTCCCACCATCTCGATTTCTGTAGTTGTTCAAAGGAACAACCTCTAGACGGGAGGTCCGCAGGATTCAGATTTCCGGGTACATGTCTCCAATTGCAAACTTCGGTCAGATTTCGGATTTCTAATACTCTATTGTGTACAAATGTACCCCATTCTTGTTTTCTTCTAATCCAACCTAAAGCAGTGGTTGAATCTGACCAAAACATGGTATTTACATGTAAGTTTAAATCGTTTTGCACATTTTTGGCCAACCTAGCGCCAATAAGACAAGATAACAGTTCAAGGCGGGGTATGGTCAATTCCTTAATAGGTGCAACTCTACTTTTAGCATTGATTAACTGGACCTTGATTCCTTCTGAGGTCTCTACTCTTATGAATACGTAAGTGGCATATGCTCGCTTGCTTGCGTCAGAAAAAACATGTAATGATGTTTTCTTTTCTTTCTCTGGGCAAATGTTAAGCCACCGAGGTATTTTAATTTGGGATAAAAAGTTTATTCCTTTCAGCCAATTAGAAGATTGTTGTTTTAAAGTTTCAGGGAGCTCTTCGTTCCACTTCACCTTCTGAATCCACGTTTCTTGAAGGATTAGTCTGGGAACTAAACTGACAGGTGCTGTGAATCCCACAGGATCAAAAATTCTTTTGGTAACTGATAAAAGTTTTCTTTTTGTAAGGGGTTCACTTATCCTTAGGGGTTCTTCAATTTTACAAACTAAACTGTCATTTTTCAAATCCCAGAGTAATCCTAACACGGGAGCAAACCTAGGTTCATCTTCAGTTTTGTCGATCATAGCCTGGGGCCAATTCGATCGCCAACATCTCAAGTTGAAATGTGCCGAAGCCAAAATTCCTTGAGATTCTGATATGAATTTTTCTGTTTCTGGAATTGAATTCAAGCTGAGGAGGGAATTATCTAAATAGAAGGAATCCCTTAAGAGCCTAGCTGCCTCTCGCCATTGTTCGGGAACATTTTCTAAAAGGTGATTTAACGTTGCCATAAGCAAAAAAGGGCTTGAAGTTAGGCCGAAAACCACACGACAGTGTCTATAAATTTTCAATTTATTTTCGCTATTAAACCAAAAAAATCTCAAAAAGTCGTGATCTTTCTCTGTTATTTTAATTTGCAGGAATGCTTTCTCTATATCGGACGAAATTCCTATCTTGTATCTGCGAAATCTATTCAAAATGCTCGGTATAATTTCTACAAGATTAGGTCCTTTTGTTAAACAATCATTAAGGGAGGGACTGTTTCTAGTGTGTGCTGAGGCATTAAATACTGGACGAATTTTAGTGGTTTCACTAGATTCTTTAACCACCGGTCTGTGTGCTAAATAATGTACCTTGTCCCTTTTCTGGTCCAATACCTCTTCTATAATCTGATTGTTTTCCCAGAAATCAAAAATTTCCCCATATTCCCTTTTCCTATCAGATTTGATTAATTTATTTTCCGTCTTGTACAGGCACTTTTCTGCCAACGAGTAATTATCTGATAAAATCGTATGGTCAACTGTCCATGGTAAATTGACTTCATATCGACCGCTTTTATCTCGTTTAACAGTTTCTAGAAAATAATTCTTAGTTTCTTGTTCTAAATCCTGTTTCAATTTATTATCTTCATTAGTAATTCCTAGAGTGTCAAGGCGCCATAAATCTGATAAACTGGCGTTTGACACGTGTAATGACAACGATAGACCCGCCAAAGAATTGTCCTGCTCACTCTTGTGACCCTCTGTCTTGCCCAAAATGGTCCAGCCCAATTTAGTTCTGAATGTAGTTAATCCCAATTTTGGAAAATATTTTATGTCATTTGTGAACAGTTTAGCGGACATATCAGCTCCCCAACTATATCTGGATTTTTCTGGTACAAACAGGATTTATTATTTCTTGGGACATCTGATAAATATACACCTTCCTTTTCTAAGAGTTTTACTAATTTATCATCGCGACATAAATTCACGCCTGTGCATATTTTTTTTTGATCTAATGCTTGTATTTTACACTTAAACTTATTATCTAAACTCCCGATCGTAAATTCATAACGATTATGTTCAGCTGACATTTCCATGCCCCCAAAAAGACCATGTCTGATTGTTTCTTTATTCATTCTTTTTAATTTTAACTTATCAGCTGCAAACTTACTGATGTAACTATTATGAGATCCGGAGTCAATAATTAACCGAATATATGATGATTTACTATCATCTCTGTTAGAAATTGCTACTATTAACGTCTGCAAATAAACATTCGCTTGTAAATTATGATTCGATAACGCCAATTTAGATTGATCATTTCTTTCGTAATTACTTATTTCCTGTTTCAAATCTTTATTTCCATTACACATTATGTCTGAATGTCTACGATTACATAACTTGCATAAAGTTTTTGATACACAGTGTCTAGCTAAATGTGAAGGTTGAAGGCATAAATAACACAATCCTTTCTTACACAATAGATTAACTCTTTCATCAAATGGTAAATTACGAGTTTTGACACATTTGTTACTTAAATGCGATTCTGAGCAAAAATTACACCTATCACTTTTATTCTCATTTAATAAATCACAAGCAGTAGGCAATTTCCGGTTCTGAGTATCAAATTTACTAATGCGGGGGGGAAAAACATCTCTATGATTTTGATTATCTAATCTTTGAGCTCGGGGGGAGAAATGACTGGCGCCAGCGTCGTTGTCATCTTGTCTGGTAGTTATTAAGCATTCTCGCGATACGAGTTGTTTATTTAAGAAAGATAATATATCTTTCACACCGTAATTAACACCGTGAAATTCCATATTAAATTGTAATGCTAAATCTTTAGGTAATATTTTTAGTAATATCGGTGACAATAAACTGCCGTAGCTATCCAAAGAAACATCTAATGAGAATGACTCTAAACTTCTAATGTTAGTTTGGATTTCATCGTAAATTTTCCTGAGTGATTTAATGTCACTTGAATGTTTTAGTGGGGCAATATTTAGTAATTTATTCAAATGTACATTCACTAAGAGGTCTTGTTTGCCATATCTTTCTTTTAAAATATCTACTACTTTTATGTAATTACTCGCGGTGACAGAGAATCCTTCTATACATTTTAAGGGGTCAGGTGCTAAAAATGATTTCAAATAATTAAATTTATCTACAGGATCTAAATTTTCATTATTATGAATAGCCGTTTCGAATGACGACCAAAAAGTCAGCCATTCGGCTGCGTTCCCATTAAATTTAACTGGATCTAGCTGTGGTAATTTGATGTGCATTGCTTCTTTTGAAATAGGTCTTTCTATTGATGAAACACTTGTTTCACTTTTCTTTAGTTCTTTTAATTTTCTGTTGGCTCGAAATCGCCAAGTAATTATTTTTTCACGATATTCATTTGCTGTTTCTAATTCGGCTTCTAATTGATTTTCTTGAGTTAATGTTTTTATCTCTATATCTTTGCTTTTTAGATCTATAGTAGTTTCATTTAATAATTCAATAGTCTCTTCTAAATCTAAGGCATCTGGATCTATATCATCACATAAAGTTTTTAATTTCTCTATAAATTTATTAATACTGTCTCTTATGACAGCTCTCTCTTTTTTAGCTATAACTAAATTAGCCATAATAAATACAAAAATTTAAAATGTTATAATATTATCTATCTTTTTAATTATAAATAATGGATTCAATTATAAATAATAGCTGCCCACATCCCGTGTATGGGATGCCAGAAAATATGGCTGTACCAGATTTCTGATCTAAAACTTAATTATTCTTACTGACCCGATACAGCATATTTCAAATCTTATCTTTTCTTACATTCTTAAATTTTCTAATAAAATATTTATTCTTCTAAATAATAAAATATGGATGGGTCTCACCTGAAAACTTCTAATCCAAGGGTCCGGGTGTGGATGGGGCAACTATCATCCATTAAAGAAACTATAAACTCGATGAATGTAGCACTTCTTAGATGAAAACAGAATTTTTAATGCTTTGTTAGCATACATGTAAAAACGAAAACAGAACAAAAACTATCTACAGTATTTACAATTAAATATTAAAGTCTTTCTTAACATTAAAGTCTTAAATTGTCATTAGCTCTTAAATATTTATTCTAATTCTTAAAAGTTTCAATAGTTCTGTTTTAGGACCGGGGCGTCTGTAAACAAGACGATCTTAGCATAGCCCCTTCTCTATTCGAGGTCCTTTCTGTTCTGCTTCTGATTCTAAAAAGCACCTTTCTCGAAAAAGAGGCGCCCGTCTGTCTGGAAAGGCATTTGTTCTGAAAGCAGAAGAATGAACGGGGGATTCCCGACAGTCCCCATGGTTTGGACTTTCGAATCATTTTTAAAACTGACTTTAATGCCTTTTTATGGTTAAAAAATTAAAAGAAGGCATACAAGGGGGGCCTCTAATTAGGGGGGGGGGCAGTTAAACTTTCGCCCTGTGCCTCTAGAAATGTAGTTCCGCCACTGGATGAAGCACGAAGAAGCGTACTTCATGAATGAAACATTCTCGACTTGACTTGCACGCGAATTCTAGATGAAAACAGTGAAGAAAGACAATGTTTCCAAAAGACAATCTCAAAGCTTCAATATTTGTTTTTATTTACAATGTTTGGTCGCGAACGTCTGAAATTATGAGTATTACACAACACATAATGAGACAAAATTGATTGTAATTGCGTGAGATTGCTGGAAAATAAATAGTGAAATTACTCTAATGTAACTAATTATAAAGTAGTATATTTTGAGGGGTATTCTGGGGCCCCCTTACTCCGGGGGCCCTCGGCAATCGCCGACCAGCCGACCTGGCCAGTCCGGGCCTGGTTGTCAAGTCTGCATATAAAGAATTTTTTGTTACAGGAAAATTACATATGACTCTCATTAACAAAGTCATAAAATGATTATCAAATATTTCAAAAAGTGTTTCTGGTCACAGAAATCCAAACAGAACAGCAGGGTTAAATGTGTATTGAGGATGGATGCTAAACATATTATTTTATCTTAATAAGTATAATTAATAAAAAACTCTGTTAACCATATTTGAAAAAAATCACTTTTTCAGATTTCACCAATATTTTTATCCATTTAGTAAAGTGTGCAATGTTATAAGATTAAAGATACTTTGTGTATAAATTGTCTTTCATGTATATATTTTGCATTATTATTTCAATGACATTTTAAATTGATTTTTTCTTTTTTTTTTTTTTAGAATACCTGATGAATATATCGAAGATTTAACCAATGCTGTTTTTGGGTCAAGGTACTCTCTCAGTTATTTTATCTGTTTCATTTGTCATATGATTTAAAATTGTGGTTAAAAAGCTGCATTAAGTAAAACAATGGTTTTTTATTAATACTGACAAAAAGTTTTCAGGTTTTTTTTATACCGGTTTAAAAATATTTTGATTAAATAACTTTTTCAAGATATGTTGATGAATAAATGCTATCATTAATTAATTATTTACTTATTTTAAGTTTATTGTTAGGCTTAATGCCATATTAAAGTTAACCAATTTTTAGGTATCCTTTTTTTTCCCTCCTTTAACTTTTTAAAAATTTGCATAGTTAGACAATAGTCATTCATATTACATTTTATTAGATTTTAGTTATATTAAATAAGTGCATCTCAAAATATCCTATTCAGTTCTTATCTAAAACAAATGCTTTTTATTATTTAAATTTTGAATATGAAACAAACAAATTTTGAATTTCTTAGCATTCAGTTTTCTTCTGAAAAAAAAAAAAAAAATAAATAAATAAACAATAAGTTTTTGAAAGAAATTTTTAATATAAAGTTAAATCTCTCTCTGCATATTATGAAATATTGGCAAGAGCTCCATTCTGTTTTATGGGAAATAAATTAGAAAATGAATAAGACATAAATATTCAAATATATTGTATGGAGAAATACTTTATATTTCATTGACATGTAAAAGTATAAATAGTAAATATTTATAAAATAAGATATAATTAACCCTCTATGCATCTGAGGAGAAAAATTTTAATGTTGTTTTCACTGTAAGTTCTTTTATTTATATATTAAAGCACAAAGCTGTTTGTGTTAGACCATAATGGTAATATTTGAGCAAATGCTAAAAAACTTAACCAATATTTGAACTAACCCGGAACGTGAATATTCCTTTCTCTCTGTGCAGTGCAATATGAACATCAAGCAGATATGCTTGCTATACCTAGTTAAAGCTCAATGATAAAAACAAGTCCCATGATTAATTCATTGATTCATACTTTCCAAAGAAGTATGTTAAAAACAAAGCCATTCGTGAAGTTTTATCGGTTACCACCATATGCATTTCCACCGAAAATTTCCTTACACAGGATAGTATTTCAAGATTTTTTGTTTTGGCACCATCTGTTATCATATAAAACATATATATTCTTAAAATTATTTTTTTTTTTCATTCGTTAAAAGAAAAAAAAAAATCTTTTAAAATTAACAAATTCTCAGACTTTATTGTTCTTTAAAAATTAACTTTTATCAATTGAAAACTTTGTTTAGAAAAAATGTAGATTGATATTTAAAATCAGTTTTTTTTTTTTTTTTTTAATCTAATTATTATAATCTCTGATATTTCATTTTCATACTATATTATTAAAAAAAAAAAAAAAAAAAAAAAAAGAAGAAGAATAACCTTAAAATATTGATATTTTATATGAGTAAAAATTTACATAGTATAATTTCAAATAAGAAATTTAATGGGCAAATTAACTTGCTAAAATACTAGATTCATTATTAATTTTTTTTTATCAGTATACTTTTGCTGAAATATACTATTTTGATAGAATAAAGTGTTATAATGCCAAAATAAATAAATAAATTATTCAATCAAAATCAAGTAAAGATGTTATTTATTTATTTTTAAGTAGCATATTCTATTTCCAAGTGCAATAAAATTATAATTATAGAATTAAATATATATATATATATATTAAAATTTATTTTAAAATAATTTATTTTGCCTTATAAATTTATGTGATTTTGAAAATTTATCTTTTCATAAATCTTTAAAGAAAACAAAAAAAAAAAATACTCTGAGTTTTTTTTTTTTTTTTTTTTTTTTACATCAATAGCATATAGATGATGCCAAAACTATCATATTGAGATTGAAATGGAATAACATCGATGCTTGATAGATTTTATTTTCTTGTTATGTAGTAAACTGTATTTTGCATATTGATTAATTTGAAGAAAGAAAAGCTTTATTTACATTCATATGGCAATAATCATTTAACTATATTTTTAAAATATTGCACTGTAGTAAAGTTATTTTAAACAAATTCACAATTTTGCTTAAACCACGTGTCAATGTCAAATAAAGTATTTAAATAATAATACACTCCCATGGGCGTAGCGAGGGAGGTGCAGGGGGGTGCACTTGCACACCCCCCCCCCCCTAGATCACAGACATAAAAATGAAAATTTACATTACATACAGTGGCTGGCAAAAATTTTGAAATGGTGTGTTTTTCTGCCCTATCATTCTATTTAACTAAATTTCTTAATGAAGTATATTAGTAATTTTCCCCTCTTTAAAGCTTAACAAAATGCAAACTCATAATCGCAATTTTAGCCAATTTTTTATTTTTGTCAAAATTGGCTAATTAAGACTATTTTTTTTTTTTAATTTTATACACGAAAAAAAGAAGAAGAAAGTCTAACGTCAGCAGTGGCGCACCCAGGTGTGTGTGTGTGTGTGTGAGGGGGGGGGGCATGGGGGCCTGGCTCCCCCCCAAAGGTCATTGCATTGGATTTTTTTTTTTTTTTTTTTTTTTTTTCAAACTTATGATTTTTGAACGTTTAGTTTAGTGTAATGGAAGAATAGGGCAACATTTCGCATAAACATTCATCAAACAATTTATCCTAAAACTGCCAATTCCAAATTTAAGAATTTTGAACATGATAGAATAATGCACATAAACTTCCATTATGGAGATCGTTGCATTGGAAATAGTATATAATTGTATGAAAATAAAATACGAAACCGACTTTCATATAATCAATCACCAAATTAAGATAATGAAAATCTATCAAATTATACGGTGTGTAGTCTTAAAGTTGGGGCATTTCAATCTGTGACAGTGTCGAGCAATCGGTCAAATTCATTTCTGTTATGGATATTGTATTCTTCTCTGTAATAGAAATTTATGAGAACTAATATGTGAAGTGGAACTGAGCAGAGTTCCCCTTATGCCAACTATTTATTTTAAGCATATACTATTCTTTTTTTTGTAACAAAAATGAAATAAAATCAGAAAATCAATATCGTCTCGTTTTCAGTCATCTGCTTCATAGAACGATTTTGCATTCTAAAGTCATGATTTTTTTTTTCATTTTAGACCTTGACTTTTTACGTTTTTCCCCATTTTGAGGTTTGGTTTAGGAGTCCAAAAAACAAAATTTGCGTGTTGTCCGTCTAGTGTCAGTTTTTTTATGTGTTAGTTTATTAGTCTCTGTACGCAAGATCTCAAGAACAAATGGTCCTAGAAAGGTCGGACCAGTTTTAAAATATCGCTTATGACACTAGCAAGAACATATTTGTCTTCAGACCTCTAATTTGAAAAGTTTGTACATTATCAAAAAATACGATTTTCTAAATAATTGATAACAGGGGAAAATTTTGTATAAGCATGTATTATGAGAATTATTTTCATCATAAAGAAACTAGACCAGTTTTAAAATATCACTTATGATATGAGTATGAATGCCATGTCATTCAGAATTATGGAGGAGTGAAGTGGAGAGGTCTGCTCGGGCCGAAATTTTGAGGCGCGGATCCGGCTGAGCCTGTACGGAAGCTTTGCTTACCCAGCTCGGCCTGTTTTTTTTAATATTTTTTTTGTTTTTTTTTTTCCATTGAAAGTCTCGCAAAATTGAGAAACCAAGATTACCAATTTTATCCCGAGACAAAATTAAGAATTTCAACCAGAACCAAGCCCGTGCGGACTTCCAGAGCGAGAGGGTTTTGCTGTTGCACTATCTCTACGCATTGGGCAATTGGCGACAGTCTGAAACTCACCGCTAGGGGTAGGGGGGGATCTGGACATATGCTATTGCAATTTCAATCTTCAATGTTTAGAGATAGCTCTGCCGCTTCGTTAATCAGCTGAAGTATTAATTTGTACAGAACATGGAGCACATTGCGACTACGACTGATTAAACGTATTATGAGGATTATTTTCATCGTAAAGATATCTGACCAGCATTAAAACACCATTTATGACATTATCATGAACATTATTGACTATAGACATGTTACGTAAAGTATTAGGTTGTGATTTGTGGCAACAGTTTTGTAATAGCTGGAAATAAACAAGAATAGAATTCCATGTTGGTGTAAGAGTTTAAGATTCTCTTTATCCTTTATTTAAAGTATTTTAAGATTATACAACAATATACGAAACATGGTGGCAGACGGAAATTTATAAAGTAGTACTGTGAAGCTGTGAACTGTGATTTTTTTTCTCAGAGAAGAAAAATACTCCTGATACGATGAGTACCGATGCTAAGCCTATCGCAGTCAAACCGCCAGAACCTTTGGTGTTCGATAATAATCTGTGTACGAACTGGAAATTGTTCAAACAAAAGTGGGCAAACTATGCTATTCTAACCAACTTAGAGAAACAAGATGTAAAATATCAAGTTGCTTTACTATTGCATACTCTTGGTGACGCTGCGTTGCAAAGGTATAACGGATTTTCGTTTTCTACAGCAGAAGATGCAAGAACAACTACGGATATAATCGATACGTTCGAGCAATATGTAGTAGCTGAAATTAATGAAACGTATGAACGCTTTATGTTCAATAATAGAAAGCAACAAGAAAACGAAACGTTTGATAAATTTTTATCTGCCATAAGAGTGCTAATTAAAACATGCAGCTACTGTACGGATTGCATTGACTCGTTACTTCGAGATAGAATTATTTTGGGTTTGAAAGATAACCAATTGCAAGAACTGCTCCTGAGAGAGAGAAAGTTAACATTAGAAAAATGCATTGACACATGTAGAGCTGCAGAATATGCACAAATTAAAAGAAAAGAATTTCGTCCAGAGATTGTGAACAAAATTAAAATTCATCATAACAAGAAATCTTTTGAAACGAAGAAAGAAGATGGCAAGAAAGAAAAATCATGTAAATATTGTGGAAAAAAGCACAAATTTACCAAAGAACTCTGTCCAGCATGGGGAAAAACATGTTCTAAATGCAAAAAAAGAAATCACTTTGCAATCAAGTGTTCATCATTCAAAATAAAGAAAGAAGATAGTATACATCAGCTGAATTCAGATGAAGAAGAATGGGTGAACAAAATAGGAGATCCAGGCAAGGATATAAAGGGTGTGATGATAATTAATGGAAAAGAGGTAACTTTTCAACTTGATACTGGAGCAACGGTTAATATCTTACCAAAACAGTATGCAACTGGTATAGAGCCATGCAAGAAAGTTTTGAAGATGTGGAACGGCAGCACTTTTGAACCAATAGGACTACATCGGGAACATGTAATCAACCCCAAAAACAATAAAAAATACAATATTGAATTTATTATCGTTGACAAAGAACATATTCAACCACTGCTTGGTTTGAAAGCTGTTCAAGCTATGAAGTTGATTACAATTCAAGAGAAAGAATTCCAATCTGTGAATATTGTCGACTTAACTGATTATAGTGATGTTTTTGCTGAAGGCATTGGAGAATTGCCTGGTGTCGTTCATCTTCAGACTGACCATGATATACCTCCATCTACTATGCCAGTACACAGAGTGCCTATTGCTTTGAGAGATAAGCTAAAAGAAGAACTGGATCGACTTGAAAATAAAGGGGTCATCCGAAAAGTAACTGAACCAACTCTGTGGACCAGTAACATAGTGTGTGTAGAAAAACCAAATGGCAAGTTAAGACTGTGTTTGAATCCTCTTGAACTGAATAAAGCTCTTAAAAGACCAAGATATATTATGCCTAATTTAGAAGAAGTACTACATGAATTAAATGGTGCTACAGTATTTAGCAAATTTGATTTACAGAATGGGTATTGGCATATTTCACTTGACAAAGAATCGAGTTTACTCACAACGTTTCAAACCAATTTTGGTCGGTATTGCTTCCTACGTCTACCCTTTGGCCTAAATGTGGCTTCTGAAATATTTCAATTGAAGATGAAGCAATCATTTGAAGCTCTTCCTGGACTCATCAATATTGCTGATGATGTAGTAATTTTTGGAAAGGACATAAAAGAACATGATGAAAATGTAAAAATATTTTTACAGAAGTGCAAAGATCTAAAAGTGAAGCTCAATAAAGAAAAAATGGAACTACAATGTCAGGAAATCACTTTTATGGGTCATAAAATATCCAAAGATGGTGTGAAACCAGACTTTAAGAAAATTCAAGCAATTGTAGATTTAAAAGAGCCAAGCAACAAAGAAGAATTAAAAAGGTTCTTGGGAATGTGTAATTATCAAATGAAATTTGTGAAAGACTATGCTACAATTAGTGAGCCATTGTATACTCTTTTAAAGAATGACGTTCCATGGAATTGGACAGCGAGACAAGATGCAGCTCTGAAGAAATTGAAGAATCTACTTACAAAAGCACCGACTTTGAAAATCTTTGATTCTACAAAACCTGTTGAAATAGAGTGTGATTCAAGCAAATTCGGTCTTGGTGCAGTCTTAATGCAAGGTTCTAGCGCAATCGCCTATGCAAGTAGAACACTAAATGCTGCAGAGCGTAACTATGCTCAGATTGAAAAGGAGATGTTAGCTGTCATATGGAGCTTAAGAGAAATTTCACCATTATGTATATGGAAGAAAAGTAACAGTGTACAATGACCACAAACCTCTAGAAGCTATAAGAAAAAAACCTTTATATAAAGCACCTAAACGTTTGCAAAATATGTTACTTAGAGCTCAAAGGTATAATTTTGATTTAATCTACAAGCCTGGAACAAAAATTCCTGTTTCAGATACTCTCTCCAGAGCACCATTAGAAACAACAGAACATGACGATAAGGAGATTGATATAGTTTGCAGTATCCATACTTTACCAATTAAAGGTACCTGTTTAGAGAAAATTCAAGATGCATCAATTAAAGATGAGGAGATACTTGCTTTAAAACAGATGATCACAAAAGGATGGCCAAAAGATAGAGTTGATGTTTCTCCGATAATAAGAAGTTATTTTGATTATCGAGATGAATTGGGAATTCAAGATGGTGTTGTAGTAAGAGGAGAAAGAATTGTAATTCCAAAAACAATGAGAAAAGAAATGAAAGATAAAATTCACCTCGGACATCTAGGTATCAATTCATGTTTAAGAAGAGCAAGGGAACTCATATTTTGGCCTGGTATGTCAACAGAAATTAGACAATTCATTAGTGGATGCCATACATGCTTGTCATACAGTGATCATAGACCTCAAGATGCTATAAAGTGGCATGAAGTAGCTGAAAGACCTTGGCAGAAGGTTGGAATTGATTTATTTGTTTTAGAAGGTAGAAATTACTTAGTTACTGTGGACTATTTTAGTCAATTCATAGAAGTAGATTACCTGACAGACACAAAATCTACAACTGTGATAGGAAAAGTCAAACATCATTTTGCAAGGTATGGTATACCAGAAACAGTTGTAACTGGAGGTGATACTCAACTAAGATCTGATGAATTCAACAAATTTTGTGAAGCTTGGGATATTAAACACAAGCAAACCAGTCCTTACAACAGTAAATCAAATGGTCAAGTTGAGTCGGCTGTGAAAATTGTGAAGAAGATTATGAAAAAGAGCCTTTTTGCAAAAGAAGATCCCTACTTAGGTCTTTTAAATTATAGAAATACTCCAATTGAAAATGTTGGGAAAAGTCCAGCGCAACTACTTCTTGGTAAGCGGACAAGAACTCTAGTGCCAACTTCAAGTTCTTTATTCAAGCCGTCTTTCAACTCGTATCCTGAAATCACTCAACGTAAAGAAGATGTAAGACAGAAGAAGTCTGAATGTGATAATAAGAAAAATGCTCTGCCTGAATATAAACAAGGAGATGTAGTATACATGCAACCTCACAAAAGAAATGAAACCTGGAAGAAAGCTGTAGTTACAAAGACTTTAACACCGAGAAGATTTGAAGTCACTACAGATAATGGACAAACCTATGTGAGAAATAGAATGTTTCTTCGAGGAACGCCTCACCAAAAGAAGATTACAACACATGTACCGGATGTCTCGACTCCAACTAAGACAATTCGAAGGTCAACCAATGAAGTTGTACCAACACCAAATCCAGATGCCGAAGTGAATCAGAAAAATCCTTCTGTACCACAAGAAGTGAACACTGGTGTGATGCAAGAAAGACCTCAATATACCACTAAGTCAGGACGAGTTGTAAAAGTGCCTTCAAGATATAGAGACTAGAACTGTTGACTATTTTTTATTCTAATATTGGGTTGTATTTTATTTCAGAGATGTTAAAAAAGGAAAGGGATAAATGTATAATGTGAAAATTTGTATAACTAATGTATGGAAAATTATTAATCTAAATTTCTTAATAAGTAAAAGGGGAAGGATGTTACGTAAAGTATTAGGTTGTGATTTGTGGCAACAGTTTTGTAATAGCTGGAAATAAACAAGAATAGAATTCCATGTTGGTGTAAGAGTTTAAGATTCTCTTTATCCTTTATTTAAAGTATTTTAAGATTATACAACAATATACGAAACACTGACCAGCATTAAAACACCATTTATGACATTATCATGAACATTATTGACTATAGACATTCTACTTTGAAATCTTTGTAAATTATTCAAAATTTACGAATTTCTCAACATGGTAGAATAAGGCAATATTTCCCAACACTTGCTATTTGAAGATTATTGGATTGGAAATAATATGGAATTGCATGAAAACTGGAATATAAAACTGACTTTAACAAAATTAAATTACAAATTAGGAAAAGATAAATGTATTGAAGTGGAAGGCGGAAGGGTAGCCTAGTGGTTGAGGACTACATTCTGCAATCCAGCCAAATGATAGGCAAACTTCATATCTTTTAACATGTATATATAGTATGAGCTAAAGTAGAAATGTATGAGAACAAATATATGATGAGGAACTGAGCAGAGTTCACCTATTCCAACTAGTTTATTTATACGACAATTTAAATTAATTTAGTAAGTGTTTTAAATAAAAATAAATAAATAAATAAATAAAATATTATAAATAATAAAAGCACCAATTTCGAATACTTTAAGTTTTAAAAAATAAAAATAAATAAATAAAAAGTGAAGAATAACTCTAAATATGAATAAGAATCCCTTTTTTATGATACTCTTTGAATGTAGTAGGGCTTGTTGAATTTCAACATTTTAAAACTTTACTCTCTCTCATATTCATACAACAAAAGTTGTTAATCCGGAGGGAGGAGATCCCAGTTGACAACTCCCTGGGAAATCAAATCCATTATAACAGTATAACACAATTCAGTTTTTTTACTTGTTTTCTTTCTGATCTAAAATGGCATTCTTTGAACTTATTAGATGAATGTAAACAAAACTCTTCCCTAAAGCGACTGAGACCCCCACTGAGTAACGTCGTAAAAGCAGGAAACAGAACGCTTTACCGATCTTTGTTGGTTGAAACTTGAATAATTGTTATCTGATGGTGATGACCAGAATCAGATATCCAGATGTTGGGAGCCACCGGGCACAGTGTTGGTGACCGCTTTCGCCTTTTAAATACCGTTATCATTCAAAATAAAATAAAATAAAGAGAGTGGGATACTAGGGAAAGGGAATCTTTCTTTTCTTTTCTCGTGTGTGTGTATTATAACCGCTAAAATTTATAACTGGCCATTGGTCAAAGCTCAGACAGCCACAGCATCTCGCACTTCTGATAGAATAGTGAGTGTATGTTTCTCAGTTCGATTTATCTTCATGGGAAAAGGAAGAGAAGGGGGGGGGGAGAAAAAACAGGGATCATTTTAGTTTAGAAGAGTATTCTCATTTGTCAGTCATTCTCTTTTAACGCTTTTTACATTCTGTCATAGTCTTTTGCAAAATTATCCCAAATTTCTCTGAGAAAGTAAGACCAGGCGAAAAATATCAAAATATAAAATTTTTCTTCAAGCTAAAGAAAAACCTTAATGAAAAGTAGAAATTCTAACAGATAAAGAAAAGGTAAGCATTAAACTATTACTATTTTGATATTTCATTTCAATTTTAAATATAAAAAATATTAAAATGAAAAATGGTAATATACAATTTCATTTATGCCAGAATTTTAGAATTATGATTTTTTTTTTTTTTTTTAATCAACAGGAAATGAATTCTAGAAAAGCAAAATCCATATAAGTTTTGATAAATTTCTTGAAGAATTCCAAAAATTTTAATTTATAATTTTCATATTTTATTTTATTTTTATAGAAAATATTTGAAATATTTAGTGATATTTTTTATTATACTCTTTAAATGAGACGCAATACTCTTTATAAATTTCAATTAATTTTATTTATATATTTTTTAAGAATTATTATTTACTATGTGTTATTATTATTATTAAATTTTAAATCAAAATTTTTATTACATTTAAATACCTCAAAATTCTATGAAAGCATATAACAGCCAACAAAAAATATTAATTTCTATGTTTCTCTATGAACTAAAATTAAAATTATGTTATTAATTAGAACGTAAAAGTCAGTTTTAGTATAATTTTTAAGGAACATTTACTTTTGTGTGCGATTAAAATATAAGTATTTATTATTTAAAGAAATAATAAAAAAAAAAAGATTATCTATTACTTTAATCAACATAGTAAAAATATGTAAAATTACTATATTATATCACCATTCATTGTAATGCATAGAAACTAGGAAGCAAAACCTTGATGAGATGATAATTATTAAGAATTTAAAAAAAAACATATATATGAGTGTTTATCATAATTATAGTACAAATTTCTTTTTCATAATTAAATATCTTGAAATTCGATAAGACCAACAGCCTGCTTTAAGAATAGAAGATTGCATGTTTATCTATATAAATAGATATTGAAAACGCAGTTTTCTTTAGAGTCTATACACAGCTTTAAAAATATATAAAATGAAACTTATTTATTAATTTAAGCAAAATTATTCTACCTATATACTTTTTATTTATTTATTTTTTATTTTTAATAAAATTTTACATTATTTATATGTCAAAAACGATGAGGTTTTTGATTCCTTTTTTATTTTAAATTTAATATATTCTTTCTTTTATTTATTGTCTTTTTTCTTCTCTTCTTTTATTTGTTAGTCATTATTAAAAAATAAATTACACTAATTTCTTTATCATATTTAAAAACCAAGTCAATAAAAGCATAGCCCGCTTTAGAAATAAAAGTAGAATTATGTATGTTTCTTTAAAAACAGAGATTAAAAATAGATTCTTCTTTGCATACGACAGAGATGTTATATATATATATATATATATATGTATATGTATATTAAGCAAAATGTAAAATGTCTACTGTACGGCATTTCTTAAATATTTGTAGAAACTTTCTTATAATTTCTGCTTTAACTAAAACAAAAATTTATATTCAAGAATACTACCATAGGATTAGAATTGCTTTGAGCATGTACATGTCGTATTTTTTTATTCTTGAACTCGGGCAACCTCCAAAATTTATTTCTGGGTGTGCCACTGAACGTCAGAACCATAGGCGTGGAGTTATATGGGCCCGTGGGGCTCGAGTCTCCAACCCCTCCCCCCCCCCCCTCCAATAATTTCTAAGATGGTGCTTCTTTCCTGTAAATAAAGCAAAATTTAAAACTTCAAATTGTTAATAATAAAAAAAGTAGCATTTTTAATGCAATGTTTTTTCCCTTCGGTTAGCTTTTTTTTTTTTCTGTAAATTTGACTTTTTAAGATTCTTTTTTGTAAACAAACTAAGAAAAGTTGCTTCCTCTGCTTTTTTTCATGAAAAATAAGCGATAAAGACACACACATACAAAAAGAAAAAAAAAAGCTGTTCTTTCTCTTTCACAACAAAAGAGCAATAAATTACGTCTACGGGAGTGATGTCAACCCTAGGGCATGGAGAGTGTACAGTATATCCTGAAATGGTCAAGTATCAGATTACAGCATTTTAAAGGCCGATTTCCACAGCGAGCTCTTTCGACGGCTTTTATTCAGAATCCTTTGATGTGGTCGCCCGGGCTTAAAACCCTCGAACGGGGTTGCAAGTCCGTGGTTCTAACCCCCAGCTGAGATAATTGAGGGGCTAGGGGCAGATATCTTTGTCAATTTTGCATGCTTTCCTTTGAGGTAACTGCGCAATCTGATAAAAAAGGGCTACAACTGATGACAAGACATTTGGCTCTTTGTGTCGGAAGCGTGATTGACTTTTTGAACCTTGGTCCAGAGCTCTAGTAGAAACCAGCCTTAAAGGAAAATTAGACAAACCTCCTAGCAAGGGTCCTTCCTCGACTGATTGCCGATGAGCAAAAGATGTAATCTTTTTCTACGAATTTGAGCTTGTCAGTGTGAATGAAAAAGATCTTCAAAATGTTGTACTTTGTTACCGAAATGATAATGACCACTGAATAGTGACCAGATTACATCAGATACCAGAAAGAATTAGCTTCAGAAAGACAGTTGTTAAGTTTAAAGTGCATTTTTTTAAATCAATATATGCAAATATTTAATTAAAATTTGTCAATCTGTCAAGCCATCAACATCAAATTGCGACAATTTTTCAAAGTGTAGCATCATACAGTGCATATTTGACCGTTTTTATTTATATAACACAGAAAAAAATGTTTTTTGTTTTGTTTAAGATTACTGCATAAAATTATTTTAGTTTATGAGAAATAAATTTGAATTTGTGTAAATTTGTTAATGAAATGGTGGGTATTTAATAAAAAAAAATATCATTAGCTTATATTAATAAAGAAAGTTTAATGAGAAAAATTAGAAATGTATGGAGAAAGAAAGAATAGAAATCAAAACTCTATAAATTAATTAATTTATTAATTTATTTTTTTTATGATACATAGTGTAGTTAATTTAAGATAGTAAAAGAAAAAAAAAAACTTTATAGATTATGTACATTTGTATAATGTATCGTATCACTATATTTTGTGCACTTTAAAAAAATTAAATTAGTCTTTAAAGAGATACCTCTCATAGGTTATAATGTAATAGTTGTAATAGTTTACTTTTATCAGTTCTTGAAGAAAAACCGGCAAGGTAGTTCTATTTATTCCAATTCCAATAGAGAATGTGCTATAGTAAACATGATTCTTATCTATCAGTTTATAAATGCATTCAAAATATATTTAGTGAAATCAGAACGCATCACTTACAGTACTATATGAACGAATGGACAGAAAGACTGACCGGAGCTCCAAGCACTCTTATTAACTTTGTTGGCAAGAAGTTTAAATTGATCATACATTAATTCAGTTTTAACAATGAATTAATTCCAAAAGAACAACGAGCAGTATGTATGAGCTATATTGTTAGTTTTTTTTTTTTAATCAATATGTCATTGCTCTTGCTTATATGTTATTTATTTCTCATACTAGTAATATAGTCCAAAAATTATTTACTTTTTATTGAATTGAGTGTAATATTATATTATAATGTTCTAATTTCGTTATAAGCTGAGTTTTTTTTTTTTTTTTTTTTTTCATAAAATTAAATGAATTCAAGAAAAATAGCCTATGGGTAGAAAAAAAAAATGCGGATTTAAACTCTGCGTGTACTTTGAAATATTACAATTGTTTTGATTGCATTCTTGGTATTTTATTAAGTTTAAAATTGCCTTAAACAAGTATTTTCCACAAATGTTTATCGTATGTGGAACTGTTATGTTAAAGAGAAAGTCTGACCATCAAATAAATCTTAAATAAATAACTGTACTTGGTATTGGTGGACTTTAGTCAGACACCTATCCCATATTTGTTGCCATAAATTTCTACGATAGATCATGGTATACTTATGATAACAGCAACGAACTTAGTCAATGGTCAGGCTTCACTGGAAATTGAAATGCCTCACCCACTAGGCTACCTTTCCCTTCCTTTCAATAGATTTCCTTTATCTTAATTTTTTGCATAATTTTATTGATGCGGTTTTCATCTTTATAAAGCAAGTTTATGCGGAATATTACCCTGTTCTTTTCATCGCCAATTTTTTAAATAGAATATTGATATTCAATAATATTCATGCCAGTATCGCCAGTGAAATTTTAAAACTAAACCGACTTGTTTATGATGAAAGCAATCCTTATATTTTCAAAATATACCTTATTTTGTCCGGGTCCATTAGTTGTCATCTTGGATGCTATATAACATGTGCCAATAAATCACCAAATATTTATCCCAGATAATTCTGTGGGAAAATGATAGATTCAGAACACCAACCCCTTGGTCGGTTTCAATAAAGAGTTTCAAGTTACATACCTACATAACTCTTCGCCTACAGTCAGAAGGAAAATCGACAGCTTGCAAATTTTAAAATATATGTGCAAATGGCCTAGAAAATAAATATGACGAAATTTTAATTCATTTTGAAAATTCCCTGGAAAATCCCCCAATTTTGAATTGGATTTACAGATTTTTGAACTCTGAACTTATCTCTATTTATAATTACTTTTTAATTTTTGTTACAATTGGATTAAAATTTTAAATTCATTAAGAAAAAAAAAGAAAGTTTTTATACTCTAGTCTAATAAACCACGCAATTTATTTGAAATCTTGAAAGTGGAGTTGAATACTTGTAAACTAGAATGTTTTCAAATGTTAAAGCAAATTTTGCCTGAGAGGAAAAATAAAAAAATCGCATTTCAATTAATTAAAAGTACATATCAAACATATTTTTATCACTTATCTAAAAACCACTCCTATTAAATCAGCGTTCTTACAAAAAACATTGAAATCGGTTTATTCGTTTGGAAGCTACTGTGGCACAGACAGACAAACACAGGCTGCAAACTTAAAACATCTGCTCTTTTAGGGGCGGAGGAGGGACCAGGAATGTTAAAAAATGGGAATTTTTAGGAAGACCTTCTATCATGCCCAAACTTATACACACACCATAATGATCACCGTTACTAATAACGACTATTTCCCTGTTGTCGCCAAAAATATTTTTTACATACAAATTTGGGCCTGAAAATTTTTGCACCCCCCTAGATCAGATGCTGGCTGCGCCCATGTATACTCCTTCTCATAATTATAAGGACACCTGTTATTCTATATTAACTACACACTGATCACTATTATTTAAACAAATATATTTGTTATTAATTTGAATTTCATTAATAGACGATATTTAAAAATTTTAATCGTTTTTCTATCTTAAAAAATTTTAAATACGGTTAAAAAAAGGATTTTTCAGGTGTTCACAATTATAAGGACAGCTCGAATCTTAATATTTTTATTCAATTATTCTTTAAATTACTATTTTTTGGGGTCTCTTTTTAGGGTGAAACAGTCAGACATTCTCTCTGGTATATATATATATACTTTTTCTTTAATATTCAGTTTCAATACCATTTCATACAGCATAGATGATATTCTGAATACATTTAAACTATTTAAAATTGTTTTCCACTTGCATGCACTTTTCTAATATGATAAGTTAAGGTTTTTTCAACTTTTAGGCCACGGGAAAGGCAACAATAAAGAAGTTATTTTCTTTAAACTATTTCCCATTGCTCTAGAAGTAGAGCAAAAATATAAGTCTTGTTGAAAAAAATATTATTACCCCCCAAAATCTAGCAAAAATCTGAGAATTCCAAGTTTAAATTTTGCGGATATTCTTTTGATGTTCATAATAATAGAAAAAAATTACTAAATTCATTCTGCCTTCAGTAGAAACAGCTCCCCAGAGCTCCACAGATCCACCTTTAAAATGCCCGATTCATATCTACCTTTAAAAAATCTGCTCTGTCTTTCGCTATCTTCAGATCGTGCCAGTAACTGTTAAAACCATTTGAAAGAATAAAATGTTTTTCATCCGAAAATGCAACATTTTACCATTTAATATTGTCTTTATTCAACTTTAACACAGACGTTCTTTCTCCCATTAAATGCTTATTGATTATTACAGGTTTTTTATTCATTTTAACATATTATTAATTATTTTAAACATGCATAAACGTGGACCCCAACATTTCGTTAAAAATTACGAGTAAATTCAGCAGCAGTCATTATGAGTAGAACAGGAATTATGAGTCTTCGATCTCTGTAAAACAACTATGATTTTGCATCAGATCTCTCTTCTATCGAATCAGCAGTTCAACGTTTGATCACATTTCCTTTAGCAATTTTAGATCTTCGAATTTCATTAGAAATTCGGCAGATTGAATTTATCCTTCCACTTAAAAAACACATTTATCATACTTCACTACATGAACGTTTTTTTTTTCGAGGAATTATCAGTAATGTCTGTCCAAGAAAAATTGAAGGCTTATATATGAATTAATCTAGCGCAGTACTAAACGAATTCACATGTCAACTGTAATTTATCTGCTTGTAAGTTAAATAAAACGAAAAAATCTTGATTGTCCCTATAATTATGAACATCTAAAAACGTGGAGAAAAACAGATTTTGCGTTATTTTTTATTAATTTTGTTTCATATTAAAAAAAATTATACCAGTTTTAGTTTTCAGAATACTAGATATATTAAGTGCACTTAATATAATCTTGTTCACAATTATTTTTACATTAGTTATTTAAAAATATAAAGTGTCCTTATAAATATGAGAAGGAGTGTATACTGTTGTATAACACTAGACGTTGAGATTTTTTGCTCATGCCCTGCTCCCTGTTTCTTTCTTATCTTAATCAATGTATTTTAAACCCATCGTCTTGGATTTAAAAGGGGATAAAGTTTGATTTCTATTATTTTAGAAATCATTTCATGGATTTTCTGTAGCTTCATTCTTAAATTTACATGCTCGATATTCTTATAAATTAAAAATAAACAGTTCTTAAGAGGAAGGCGTAATTTTATATGTGATTTTTATTTTATTTTTTTCTTATCATTATTCATTATTCAACATATTTCAATGTGTTGGTCTGAACTTTATTTTCAAATTATCATAGTTTCATTTCAAAGATGAGCCATGAAATTGATTTTTATCTAATCTTTCTTTTAAAATATTCTGATTTGATGATTTCTTTTAAAATTTCCTAATACGTGATAATTTCATTTGAAAGAAACATTTTAAGTTGTTTTGATTTTATATTTATTTTTAATACATGATACATTATAATATTCATATTGTAATTGAATATAAGAGTTTAACTTAATTTATTTTTAATGATTTTTAAAAACTGATTCTATAAAACTATTTATGAACTAAAATATTATTATTATTATTATTTTTTTTTTTTTTTTCAGTAAAAACACATTTTAAATTTATTCCAATTTGCACTTTATTTTTAGAATACAATGAGTTAATATTTTAGATTAAATTCAATGGTTTTACAAATATGGGCTAGAAAGATCAGAATCAAAATTATTATTTTATTCTTAAAGTGCACTTTTTAATTTTCTTGGCAAAAGAATTAGTTCTATATTTTGCAGTTGAATGATATCTTTGTCTGCTATGTCCTTTACTAAAAAATTGTGACCTGTTACCATTGATAGTAAATTAATATAATTATAATCCGGTAGTAAATCTTTGCATTCTTCCATTTTGCGTGAAAAACAATGGACAAATTGCACAGTAAACATAAAACGAGTGCAATTCTATAGATTATTAGTTGATTTGGTGCAAGAGGAAGGAATTCTATTGTGGGATTTACATGCTTGATGCTTTGCTAAGTATTATCTCAAATATTGATCCTTTCGATAATTTATATAAATTCTATCTTTCTTTTAATGACTCCTAATATTCTTTTGGTCATATTTAGAGGAAAATTAGGAAAATCTTGGGATTTTATTTTTATTATGTGGAAGTACAGTTACATTTTGTATATTGAAATTTCATGAAATTTATCCCCCTAACTCCAACCAAAAGATAATTGATTAAAGCGGGGGGGGGGGGGGGAGGGTTAAACTTTATGACGTGAAAAGATTTAAGTGGCACATGATAGGTCAAGTTTTGATGGGTATTAACTAGTAATGCATTAAAACAATAAATTTTTCACTATGCATTTAAAAATAAACCTCATGACTATTATATATGACGTTCATACATAAAGAAACAAGTTTAAAAACTACAATTATACTCATTTTAAATATATATTTATTAGGGGATAAACAATCGCAAAAACACGTTCATGACTGTTATAGGGTTAAGAAAAGTGCAATGTATATGATATTGATTAACTGTCTTTATTTTGTCACATGTTTATTATTATAATTTTTTCAAAACATACTGCTGTTATTATGATTGTTAAGGGGATTTGGTACCATTGAAGGTTTCATATGATAGCTTATATTTCCATTTAATAATATTTATAAATTGAACTATATTAGGTTTCAAAAATATAAAAGAAACTAAACCCTTTTTCTTTTATATTTTTAAGATGTTTAAAGCTCCGGTTTTTATAATTAATATTAATATATTAGGTTTGTTCAATAAAATATATATTCAGGCAACAATTCTCATGGATTTTGATATACAGTACACTCTCAAAAATCCGCACAGCTTAAAACGAAGTGATGTGCGGATTTCTGAATTTTGCAGATTTTAGAATAATTTCTTTTATTTACATCTTAGAACCTTATTTGAGAAGCAAATCTTTAAGAAAAGTACAAATATTTTATGAAATTTTAATTTAAAGAACAAATTTTATACATTATATTATAGTTGCAAATTATCTAGATTTTTGAAAAGTCTGATCAATAGTAGTTTAAATAAGAATATTAATACATATTTATTTTCCTATAACCTGCAAAAAAGTCAGCAATTCTTGGTCAATCACATAAGTTTGTGCTATGAAAAAGTTTGAATATTTGAGAGAAAATCTTTCACAAACTGTCTTTCCCCCTCTTCCTCTAAATTAATGATTTTTTTTTTAATTATATATAATTACACTTATCATATCCTCCTCAATAACATGCTGAGTGATTGGTGATTCACCAGTACAAGTTAATAATTGATTTATCTCCTAATACAGCTGAATTTTTGCAATCCACTAATCAACAAATCAGTTGTGACAATGTTTGTTTACATTGCAAATGATATGCGGATTTTAGAGAATTGTGGATTTTAGGGTTGCGGATTTTTGAGAGTTGACTGTATTTTTTACAGATTTGAAATCTTTAAATTACATTTCCTCAGTTTTATTTTTTCACAAATTCATGATCTTCAAAATGCTAAAAGGTATTTAAGAAAAGACTTAGCATATATATATATATATATAAATAATAGATAACGTAATAAAATTTAATCTAAAAATTTAGCAATTAATAGAACTAAAACAATAACAGCACACTAAAATATAGAACTGAATTTAACATAGAGGAAAGAATGACACAAAAAGTTGCGATATAGATAAGGAACCAATGAGTTACCATATTAACTTAAAATACTTACGCCGACCTGAAGGATAATGAAAAAGGACCATTAAACTTGTGAAAGAGAAAAAAGATAATAAACCACATAATCAATTGGATATAAATGCTTAAAATTAGAAATATACTTTTCAAGGGGCGTATACTTCATAAAGCAGAGAAAGCTGCAATGATTTCGTAAAACGATACTGCTAATCATAGCAATTTATATCATCTCACGCCCCGATCAATGCAGCAAAAAACCATAAAGAATGAGTAAAAAGTGAAAAATTAAATTAAAACAAAGAATAAATAAATATTAATTAAAATCTTAGAGGAAACCAAAGTAATAACATGAAATAATCAGAGTAACCACATGGAAAACAGTTAACACAAACTGGAAAAATGGTTGATGCCAAAACCTAAATTGAAGTTAAAATAATAGCTCGACAGATATCGATTAATCGAAAATACTTCAGAACAACTACATTAAAGATAAAATACACAGAGTAAATATTAAATGATAATGTTAAAATTAATACTAGTAGAGTTAAATTAAATCGTACCAAAAATATTAATAATTAAATCATTTAAGATAAGGACTGAAGAATGAAGGTATACTACTGAGTACAAGCGCCATCTTTCGGTTAGCTATAAAAACATTAAGTCAGTTAAATAAGATGTATTGACTGAAAGATTAAGATAATTTAGAAGTATTAACAGCAAGATTAAGATAATTTTTAAGATTTTTATTGAAGGACAAATTATTAACAGCAAGATTAAGATAATTTTTAAGATTTTTATTGTGAAGTCAAATTATTAAGTGTTAAGTTTTAAGAAGACATAATTACAAGCAATAATGCCAAAGAGCACACATATAAGGATAAGCATTATAATGCGGTCATCAATAATAATTAAAATTAAAAATTAAAATAAAAATATTTTTATTTTGAAGTCAAAGTATTAAATGTTAAGTTTTAAGAAGAGTCAATTACAAACAATAATGCCAAAGAGCACACATAGAAGGATAAGCATTATAATGCAGTCATCATAAATTAAAAATTAAAATTTAAAAGATTTTTTCTTTTAATCAATATTTATAAGATTTTATTTTTGTTATGCAAATAGATGGATTGTTCAAACATATATATATATATGTGTGTGTGTGTGTGTGTAATATAAAATAAAACCCTAATTAGGTCTTTTTGTATTAAGTTGTAATTTAATTAATATATTCTTTAATAATGATTCCAATCTGTTCTTTTTAAATCAAAACTACCGTTTCCATTTTCAAAACTACCATAAAAACTGAACCGTTAGCAAAATTAATCTTTCTTTTTATTATTTTAACGTTTTTCTCTCAAATTATCTTTTTCCCTTCAGACTTAAAATATCCCTTCTAGACTTAGTCACTGCCCAGTCTCAATGTGGAGAACCAATTGAATAATTAAAAAGCATTAAACTATGCCCTTTTAATCACATGACATATTGTCACATAGGGGAGAAATCCCATTTTCTCTTCTCAGTTTCCCTCATATAAAAGTGCTTACATCCCTAAATAGATGCTTTTTTCTTTAAGATATTGCCTAAATAAACTGTATAATGTTTTCTGTTAAAAAAATGCTAAAGTGTTGCTGGCCTCTTCCTATTCGAGAAAACCCAAAATATTTTAAGATTCAGATAAGTTGTTGAAATGAACAGACTTCTTTTATATCCTTCACAACTGCATATTTGAAAAATGAACTACATATACCATTTCAATCCAGTAGGATCTAAAAAAGGGGCCAGCATTTAATAAGATTAATATGTTTCATAGTTTTAACAGGGGAGCTGAGGCTAGAGGCCCTGTGGTTGAATGTTGCATTTAGCAACAGAAAATCTGGCTGAACTCCTTCAGTAGTATCTAATACATTTTATTAGTAACAATAGATATGTTTATGAGAATGAATTTTTTTTTTTCTTCAAACTTTTCTCAGAAGAAGGGAACACTTTGAGAAAAGTTCCCTTCAATGATCTGAGATTTTCCCTTCAAATTTGAGAACCACATCCCTTTCAAAAACTTTGAAAAGGACGTGTTCAAAATCATTTATCAACTTTTGTGCATCTTTTGTTTTGGATATCCAATGCCACATCGGTATTTATTCTCGGTATATATTTATAACATTTCTGTTTGTGGATTTCATGAACTTATGGACAAATTTTCTGAATTAAACTTGAACGGATAAAGTGATAATACGTTTTAAGTTACTGATGTGCAATTACTCTGGTCTCTGTCAGCTGTTTCAAATGGAGTCCAGCCTTTATCTTACCACAGAAGAATCGGCTCCTATTCATCCTGTGTGTGTTTTCTGGCTGAAAGAATTTCATTGGAGTCTTGGCTTCCAATTCATCCAAGAAATCCCATTCTTCATTACCTAGGAACCTGTGGAATGTCTTGTTACAATTCCAGTGTAATTCCTGTATAGAAGTGTGTATATCTTGCCAGTGGTGTTTAGTAATGCAAGTGTTAGTCAAGTGTCAGAAATAATGCATCTGCGTATTCATTAAAGGGAAAACTTTAATTCACCATTTGCTAGTCTACTTTACATGATAGCAGTCGTGGAGGACAGATACTCTTGTTTCCTATGAATGTCAAGGCTAAAATGTTAAAATAATAAAAAGAGAAGAACTGCTGTCAGTGTCTTCTCGTGAATAATTTGATGATAATGTGTATGTGTTTAAAGTAGCAAAGTACCAACAGCACACATTTACAAAAATTTTCTCAACATGCTTAGCATAGCCAGTGCTTTTTTTTTTTTTTTTTTTTTTTTAGGCTATGTTATTTTCTTTTGATATCAGGAGAAAATAATGATAATTATTTTCTTTCTTTTTTTTTTTTTCCTGTGGATCCACTGCCCCTTTCCCCCCTCCCTCCTAATTTCTATTTTGTTTAGTTTTTAAAAATAAATGATATTACAGGAGTTGAAGAAAAAACAGTAATTTTTTTTAATGTCATCTGAACTGAAAGTTAATCTGAATATTTCATGTAAGTACTGTTTTTGTGTTTTATTGTCTTTGATAGTGATATAATAACAAAATATATTGTATACTTTAAATTATGTTTAAAGTTGAATATAAATATAAATTGTTTTCATGATTAAATATTTTTGAGGAATTGGTATTAAATTAAAATGTGCATGTTTTTTTTTTTTTTTTTTTTTTTTTTAAATATAATATATAATTGCATCTGACAGAGTTTTAATTTTCATAATGAAAAATAAAAGAGTGATGTTATGTACTGTCTGTTATGTTTTGAACATTTAGATTATGACATAATTTCATTATTTGAATTTATTTTTAAAAATCATTTGAACTAATGTACTTAATAAAAAAGGACTCGTTATTAAAAATTAATAAAATCCTTATTCTTTCTTGGTTTTAAAGAAATAATAATGGTAAAATAAACAAATAAATAAAAGAAAAACAAAAATCAACTAAAATCTTGCCTTAATTTTCTATTTATATGCTATTAATTTAAAGATTATTTTTGCTTTATTTACACTGTTTATAAAGAAAAGGGAAAATTAATTTTAGACAAAAATGTTTTTGTGTAGTTTGAATTCAGCATACATAAAATATGTAGTATGAATAAATACAGGATATAGTACTTAGCATGTATTATGTACCTAAAATAAACTTCTGATTTACATAGTTAATTAAGTTCATTTGTTTCAAGATAATTTTTGTAAAAACATTTAAATATAGAATTATGAAAAAATAAATTAATTAATTAATAAAAGAAAGACATGGTGCATGATAAATTTTTTTGATATAGCGAAATTTTGGGTTATCTTTCATGCGTGGTAATAAACAAACAAAAATGCCTAATACAAGAATAAAAGGGGTAAATGTATGGTAGTAACAATGAGGACATGACAGACTTAACCAAAACGCGTTATTTTCATATTCCAATCCAGTCTTATTCTAGAGACCCACTTCTTCTGGAATTTTTTTGAGTCAAATTAAGGATGTTTGTAAAATTAATAAATACGATAAACAACAGGCAATTTCATTTTTTAGAGTCCATCTTTCAGGACTGGCTCTTCAATATTATTGTACCGATCCCATGTTTAGGACTTAACCCTAGAACAAATTTTAGATATGTTTAAAAGTCATTTCAGAAATTCTGCTCCTGCCGCTAATGTGCATACCCTGCAAACTTTACAGATGTTACCATCAGAGTCTGTGAATAACTTATCACCCCGATTAAACACAATTATTTTAGAGGTCTACCCCGATTTGACTGATGAAGCAGGCAGGAACACTATAAAATTGACACATTTTCTGGCAGCACTGCCATATTTTATTAGAGTTACATTGTTAAAAGAAAATATAAAAAACTTTAACGAGGCCATTAAACGAGTCCAACAGATTCAGGAGATGGAAATCTCAGAACTGAGGTATGAGTGAAATACAGCTGATGCATTTGAACTCAAAAGAACTTTTGAGACATCAGCACCTTTTATGCAAAATGTTGTTCCACCTCAAAATTATTTGTCATATGATAACACATATCAAGGAGATTCTGGAATGGACTATTCTGAAAATAAATTGTCAAAAAGTTCACATATTTGTCTTCAAGGGGAATTTTCTCAACAAACTGAACTGAATTTGTTTTTTTTTTTTTTTTTGATCAACAACCAGAAATTGTTGCAAATGTCTATACATCTCAAACCAAACTTCTACTTATTAACCTACAATTTAAAGTAAATAGATCTCCATTTTTAATTGATTCTGGCTCGTCACTCTCTGTGATATCAAATAGCTTATTTCAGAAGTTAAAACATAATAATAAATGTAAACAAATTCCCTGGCAGGTATCCATTAAAGCAATTAACTCTAAAGTTTCATTTACAGCCTATATTGAAATTGCATTTAAAATTGAACAGGAATTTTTTAGACATTTCTTTTTTACAATAGATTTAGATTATACATCTATATTCCAAGGCATTTTGGGACTAGATTTTATGTGTAAAAACAATGTCCAGTTATCCCCTGCTGAATACTTCTTCTGTTGCTGAGTTTGATAGTAGAGGCCTACACTGTCAGACCAGTCTCAGGGAAAATTCAGGAATTTCGGAAATTAAAGATAATTGTCAAACAGAAAATCTTTTGAAAAAGTATGCAGATATCTTTGCCAAGGATAAATATGATATCAGAATCATAAACATAGAACCACAAAGAGTGAGATGAACATCAGACTTACCGATATCATTGAGAGCATATAAAACCTCCCCAAAACAACAAGAAGAAATTGACAATCAAATTCGAGAGCTCTTAAAAGCTAATATAATTAAAGTGAGTTCCTCTCCATATTCTGCACCCGTGACATTTGTTTTTAAAAAAGATGAAAATAAAAAGTCGATTCTGTCTAGATTTCAGGAAATACCAAATTACTAAATCAGATGCTGAACCACCACTGCCACTAATAGAAACACTTATCAAAAAGTTAGGTAGAAGCAGATGTTTTTCCAAACTAGATATGGCTTCAGGATATTGGCACATACCAATTCATCCCAATGATACCGAAAAACTTGCTTTTGTAACTAACAGTGGATTATACAAGTGGCAGCGGTTACCTTTTGGGTGGAAAAACACCCCTAGTATTTTTCAAATTGCTATATGTTAAATCTTCACTAAACATAAAATAAAATTTGCAGTAATTACTTGATGACATAACAATGTTTTCGGAAAGCTTAACAGAACACTTAAATCATATCCAACAGATTTTGAAATTTGCAGACAGAAAAACTTAAAAGCATCTAAGTGTTCATTCTAGCAAACTAAAATACAATTTCTTTCGTACGAAATTTCTGATGGTATTGTAACTCCAGATAATAGTAACATCAAAGTAAATAAAAAGTTCACCAACTAATGTTTGCCATAAATTTATAGACAAGTATGCCACAATTAGAAACCCCTTAAATAATCTATTGAAAAAGACACAACTTGGCAATGGATTGATAAATGCCAAGAAGCTTTTGAAACTTTGAAAAATGCTCTGATTTGAAACCTATTTTGAAAATATTTAATCTTAAAAAAGAGTGTCATATCTTCGTTGATGTTAGTGGAAATGGGGTTGGAGCTATTTTAAAACAGCCAGATGTTTCCAGTGTCTTGCATCCAGAAGCATACCACTCCCGCTCGTTAAAAGATTATGATTATGAGAAAAATGATTGTATTACTGAGCTCGAGTATCTTGCTATAGTGGATGCATTAAATAAATTTTATCATTACTTGTTTGGGAAAAAAATTACCTTACATATGGACCATGCAGCATTAGTTTGGTTAAGAAATGTGTAAAACTTAAAAAGGGGGGGGGGTCGTTTGTTCCGTTGGTCCTTACAATTAAGTATGTATGAATATGATATTAAATATACAAAAGGCACTGCAAACATTGAGGCTTATATGTTGTCCAGAGATATACTAGGAAATAGTAACAATGAATATATTGAAAAAAAATGAAGGAAATCATGTTACACATCTCTTGCAATTAGATGAAATTCAAGAAGCACAAAAAAATGACAATTTAACAGGAGGATTTACTGAAATAAATCATGTTTTATGTCTTCGTAAGAAAGGTTTTACCAAAATTGTTGTCCCATTTTCTTTAAGATATAAACTTCTTAAAATAGCTCCTGAAAAATTTAGGCACCTAGGTATTCAAAAAACACTTTGAATTTTGTTAAACATTGTCACATTTGCCAGTTGAATAAAAAAACACGTCAAAAAAGATTTGGCTTATTACAGTCTATGCCTCCAGTTGATAAACCTTTTGAACTAATTTCAGTTCTTAGTGTGGATGGTTTCAACTATTACAATTCCACAAAAAAATATCTGACTTTAATTGTAGATCATCATACATGTTATGTATGGGCATTTGCCTCAGAGTCAATTACTACTGAAACTTACACTAATTTCCTTAAGCATATTTTCCAAATTCAAATTCTTAAAAGTATATTAAGTGATAGAAATCCATCTTTTACATCATCTCATTTTAAGAAATTTTTAAAGCATAATAAAGTTAAACAATTCTTGACAACAGCTCATAGACCCGAATGTAATGGTAAAGTTGAGAGACTCAACCAAACAATAACAATGCATTTAAGGTGTAAAGTTAATGAGTCATCTAAGAAAGTCCCATGGCCTAAATTATTAGAGCAAGTAATTGAAGAGTATAATTTTACTCCACATTCCCATACTTAATGTATAGAACAATTCCTTTTTCAAATCCTTTAAATAATGATATCTATCCAACAACAGAAGAAGCTAGAAAGTTGGCTGTTGAATAGATTAAAAAGTATCATGAAATAAATAAGGTGCATTATGATGCCCGTTTTATTGATATAAAATTTAAACCCAATGATCTGATCATATGTGAGGAATTCAAATATCCTAATATGAGAAAACTGGCACAGCCATTCAGTGGCCCTTATATTATTCTTAAAAAAATTTCTGAGGTAAATTATCAAATTAATAAGCCAAATGTGCACACTAAAGAGAAAAATGAGATATTGTGGTATATTTATGTGTGTGGCAACACTGATATTATGTATTACCAAAGTGGCAACTCTCATATATTGCTGATATTCCATATTCTCTTTATTATTCATATCTTATTCTCTTATATCGCGATGTTGCTGCTTATGCTACAATTTTAGTTAAATAAAGCTTCTAATTGAGCTCCTATTTATTGTAATGCAATATTTATTACAATTTATTTAACTAAAATTCAAATCGAAAAACGCATTTACTGACAAGATGGAACGACTGTTGCGACCTGAAAGATTTGATGTCGAACCCACTTGTACGGGTGCTGAGTCGAAGTGGAAGCATTGGAAAAGAACTTTTTCGAACTCTTTATCTCAAGTAACTGACATTACAGACGATCATAAGCTACAAGCGTTATGCAATTATGTTTCCGCAAATGTTTTTCAATACATAAGTGACTGTGAAAAGTATGACGATGCTATCGAAATACTGGATTCTTTGTACATTACAAAGAGAAACGAAATCTTTGCCAGACACTGCTTGGCGTCAAGAACACAACAGTCAAGCGAATCTGTAGATGAATATCTGCAGATACTAAAACAAATGAGCAAGGAGTGCGATTTCAAGGCCGTTACAGCCGAACAGTACAGAAACGAGTATGTTAGGGATGCCTTCATTCGGGGCTTAAAGAGTTCACGCATTCGGGAACGTCTTCTAGAAAATACGATTATCACTCTAGAAAAGGCTTACGATCAGGCTAGAGCTCTAGAACTAGCCGAACATCACTCTGCTTCATATTCAAGCATAACTTATTCAACACCTGTGGCGGCTACTGAAGAGCCAATAAGTCACATTGAAGAAGTTCAGTCTGCAGCGGTTGCTCAGGTTCGATCTGGGAAATGTTTCTTTTGCGGGTATGATCACCATTTACGAAGTGTCTGCCCTGCTAAAGAGGCACTATGCCGTGGATGCGGTAAAAAGGGGCACTATCAAAGAGTATGCAAGTCAAAATCTTTGCGCAACACCACAAATTCGACTGCAGCAACCTACACCTTAGCATCGGTATCTGCAGTTCCTAATGGTCTCCAAAAGTCACTAACTAAAGCCCTGATTAATGGTGTCGAACTAAATGCTTTGATTGATACTGGCAGCTCTCTCAGTTTCATAAATCAGCGTTTTGTGGAAAAGTGTCGAATTCAAACTAAACCATACTTCGGCAGAATAACAATGGCTAATTCCTCCCTGAGTTCGGACATTACAGGTTGTTGTACAGTAACTGTAAAATTACAAAACCATTTATATAGAAATGCTGAAGTTTTGATCATGAAAAATCTTTGTGCAGATTTACTAATCGGTCACGACTTACTAAAAGACCATTCTTCAGTTGAGATTGATTTCAATGGGGACAGACCACCACTTAAAATATGTTCTTTGGCGATGGTCCTTGTACCTCCTGTCTCACTCTTTTCTAATTTAACACCAGACTGCAAACCTATCATTACTAAATCAAGGTGTCAAACTGAGGAAGACAAGCTATTTATAGCTGCAGAGATAAGTAGACTATTGAAAGAAGGTGTAATCGAGCCAAGTGACTCTCCTTGGCGTGCTCAAGCATTTGTAGTGAGAGGAGAACACCGCAAACCCAGAATGGTTGTAGATTATTCACAGACAATAAATAAATTTACAATGCTTGATGCCTATCCTCTGCCCAAAATCGAAGAGCTGATTGCACGCGTATCCAAATATGAAGTATTTAGCACTATTGATCTTAAGAGCGCTTACCACCAAGTACCCATCAAGCATTCTGAGAAACATTATACGGCCTTTGAGGCTGATGGTAAATTATATCAGTTTCTTCGAGTACCCTTTGGTGTTACAAATGGAGTTGCTAGTTTCCAGAGAACCATAGACAAAATAATTGCAAATGAAAAGTTAGAAGGCACTTTTCCTTACCTTGATGATGTAACGATATGTGGGAAAAATCAAGACGAGCATGACCGTAACTTAGAGAAATTTATGTCTGCTGCCAAGAAATATAACTTGACATTAAATGAAGATAAATGCTCATTTTCTACTAAATCTGTGAAATTATTAGGATACTCTATTACAAACAAAATAATAAAACCTGATCCTGAAAGACTTGCACCCCTAATGAACATGCCTATCCCTAAAGACACTGCCTCCTTAAAGCGAGCCCTAGGGATGTTTGCCCATTATTGTCGTTGGATCCCTAATTTCTCTGAAAGAATTCGGCCTTTGCTAACGAAAGGCCCTTTTCCCCTTACAAAAGATGCTGCTAAAGCATTTAATTCTCTAAAATCTGATATAGCTAATGCTTCCTTAGCTGCTATTGAAGACAATATTCCTTTTAGAGTGGAGACTGATGCGTCAGAATTCGCCATCGGGGCCACCCTAAGTCAGGCTGAACGTCCTATAGCATTCTTCTCTAGAACATTGAATGCATCTGAACGAAGACACTCCTCTATTGAAAAAGAAGCCTATGCTATTGTAGAGTCTCTACGAAACTGGAGGCACTACTTGATTGGCCGTCACTTTGAGGTCTTTACAGATCAAAGATCAGTTGCATTCATGTTCGATCAATGCCATAGTAGTAAGATTAAAAATGAAAAAATTATGAGATGGAGATTGGAACTTGCTTGTTTCAAATTTGACATAATATACCGTCCGGGGAAAAGAAATGCAACAGCCGATACATTATCTAGAATAACTGCAGCTATAAGCCCACAAGTGAATTTAAAGGAGCTGCATGACGCCTTGTGTCATCCAGGAATTACACGAATGTACCATTGGGTTAGGTCTAAAAACTTACCTTTCTCTCTTGACGACATCAAAAGGGTAATAAACTCGTGTTATTGCTGTAATGAAGTAAAGCCACGTTTCTGTAAAAATGAAGGAAAATTAATTAAAGCAACTGCTCCATTTGAAAGATTGAACCTAGATTTCAAAGGCCCTTTACCCTCAGTTTCTAGAAATCGTTTTCTTCTTACTATCGTGGATGAGTTTTCGAGATTCCCTTTTGCAATTCCTTGTTCTGATATGTCAGCTGCTACTATAATTACTAACTTACAGAATGTTTTTTCTATTTTTGGAATTCCCGCATACATACACTCTGACAGAGGACCCTCATTTATGTCTAGAGAATTGAAATCCTTCCTAACATCTCTTGGAATTGGAACAAGCCGGACTACCGCATACAATCCTTCGGGTAATGGCCAGGTAGAAAGATATAATGCAATAATATGGAAATCCATACAATTGGCATTACACTCTAAGAAAATGAAAATCGAACGTTGGGAAGAGGTAATTCAACCAGCCCTACACTCAATCCGCTCTCTCCTATGTACTGCTACCAATGTTACACCGCATGAGCGTATGTTCACCCACCCTAGAAGATCCCACAACGGAAGCTCATTACCTACCTGGTTATCTCATCCTGGACCCGTACTGATGAGAAACCATGTTCGAACTAATAAGTATGAGCCTATTGTTCAAGAAGTCGAACTCATTGAAGCAAACCCAGATTATGCTCATGTTAGATTACCAGATGGACGGGAAACCAGTGTTTCTATACGACACCTAGCTCCTAGAGGAGAAATCTCTACACCTACTATAGATAAAACAGACGTTGATGACAATCAGTTGCACCCACCTTCCTCGTTTCACCAGAATTCTGAATTAGTCGATAGGTCTCTAGAACCCGCATCTCCTGAGAATAGTGCTTCACCAAGACCTAGCAATCCAGAACTTCTCCTGGAGAGTCCCAGAAAATATGCTGAGGATAATTTGCCTGATGGTCCATCCTTACGTCCTAAAAGACAGAGGCGCCAACCAACCTATTTGATGGATTATATAACAGACTGATCTAGTTTTGGGGAGGGGTGATTGTGGTATATTTATGTGTGTGGCAACACTGATATTATGTATTACCAAAGTGGCAACTCTCATATATTGCTGATATTCCATATTCTCTTTATTATTCATATCTTATTCTCTTATATCGCGATGTTGCTGCTTATGCTACAATTTTAGTTAAATAAAGCTTCTAATTGAGCTCCTATTTATTGTAATGCAATATTTATTACAGTACATGTCTCTAGATTGAGAAAATATAATGCACCCAAAAATTTTAAGTTAACCTATGAATAGGACTTTTTATTTACATCTCAATGGATGAAAAATTTGAATAATGTTAAGTCTATAATTTTCAATGTGTTTCTTGCATTTTTACTTTTTTTTTTTTTTTTTGTTAAATTGCAGTTACTAATGTTTTTTTATTATTACTATGTGGTATTGATATTGCATTGCATTGTATTTTATTTTATATTATAGTGAAAGACTTTTTGTTTTGTTTTTGCAATCATGATTGTTTACAACTAGAGTTGAGACATCTTGCTCAATTTGCTATGCACATAGTTAATCAGTATTTTTATTATTTCTTCTCTTATTATATTCAGCATATTATCTTATTATGATGATTCTTACATATTCATATGTATATATTGTGTTATTGTTTCTATTTAGTATAAGTGTTTTTGTAAGAGAGGAGATGACAGGCTTTTCTACCTCCCAACTTTGGCGAGGGGGGGGGATGTAATATAAAAAACCCCTAATTAGGTCTTTTTATATTAAGTTGTAATTTAATTTATATATTCTTTAATAATGATTCCAATCTATTCTTTTTAAACTGAAACTACCATTTCCGCTTTCTTAAAAACTGAACCATTAGCAAAATTAATCTTTTTTTTTATTATTATTATTTTAATGTTTTTCTCTCAAATTGTCTTATCCCCCCAAACTTAAAATATCCCTTTTAGACTTGGTTACTGCCCAGTCTCAATGTGGAGAAACAATTGAATAATTAAAAAGCATTGGATGAGAGGAGGGTATTATGGAATACCATTTACATTTCTTAAAATAACTTTACTTGTTTTTAATAAAAATACCCAAAATCATGATGAGTAGATAGTGTAATTATTTGTAATGAATTGTCAATGAAAAAAAAATCCAAAAACAAATTTTTGTTGTTATAAAAAGTTTACTTTAAAAAAAGTTACAATGGGAGATTAATATGAAATAGTCAGGTAATATGGAATAGGTGGTTTAAACTGTTTAAACCACAGAAAAACTAATTAGACTTCATAAAATCATCTTCGGAGAATGTTCTGTGATAGAAGATACATTCAACGTCTTTATTTTCTGATTCTTTAGCTGAATACATGAAATCAGTTTCAGATGATACCATGAAATACCTAGTATTCCACAATACCCGACATGCCATCTTTGAAAATAAACTTATAAAGTGATGGACAGAATATTTGCAGCTAAAAAACGACCAACGTATAATAAAATACAATTCTTTGAGCATACATTATGCTTAACATCAATGTTTAAACCTCATGTGCACTAGTAAGTTTAAATGTTTGAAAACGTACCTGCAAAAACTCTTAAAAATCACAAAACATACTTTGTTCTATAGAGAATGGTACGACAGCAACAAGTGGTTACTTCTTACTGTATTGCTTCATGGGAATCCTTCTTGAGTAATTCGTAGTATTTTGAAGAGATAGCAGCACTAATCAGAGCCGAAACCTCGGTATTCCATATTTCCCGACTATTCCATAATACCCTCCTCTCCTCTAAACTACGCCCTTTTAATCACGTGAGATATCATCACATAGGGGAGAAAATCGCATTTTCTGTTCTCAATTTCCCTCATATAAAAGTGACTACATCCCTAAATATATGCTTTTTTTCTTTAAGGTATTGTCTAAATAAACTGTATGATGTTTTCTGTTAAAAAATGCTAAAGTGTTGCTGGCCTCTTCCCATGTGAGAAAACCTAAAATATTTTAAGATTCAAATAAAGTTGTTGAAATGAACATACTTCTTTTATGTCCTTCACGACTGCGTATTTGAAAAATGAACTACATTTCCATTTCATATATATATATATATATATTTAATAGAACCTATCTAAAAGAACTAGGGATGGATTTTGCAATATCTGTAAAAGGAAAAATATAAAACATAACAATTTTTTTTTTTTTCAAATTTTTACATATCTTTAAAGTAGGTTCTATTATACACCCCCCACCTCCCCAAAAAAAGAAAAAAAAAAATCTAAATATCTGTAAAAGTTTTAGCATCTTGAAGATCATGAATTCTTGAAAAAATGCAAACCAAGAAAACACAATTTAATGTTTTCAAATCTGTAAAAAATATATAAAAAATCACAAGAATTGTTGCCTGAATATATATTTATTGAACAATTTATAAATATTAAATGAGTTCAATTTATAAATATTAAATGGAAATATGAGCTTTTATAAACATATTTCAGTGGTGCCAATCCGAAAGGGCCAAGTCCTCTTAAGGATTGTTTGTTGTACACTTATCTTTCAATTTAAATTTTTTTTTTTTTTTTTTTTTAAAGAAATATTAGACTTGCCTTGAAGAATTTCCAAATTTCATTTGAATTTTTTGTTAAATATAAACTTATGTCCTATAATAAAGTTTTATTATAATTTCAGACGTACATCTGTTACAAATAACTTTATGAAAGTTTACCCTCATCTTCCAAAACTTACCCTTTTAAAGTGGAGAATTGATGTTGCAATATCAACAAGGTATTTTTGAAATATTCAAGGGAATTATTAAATTATGATATTATTAGTTACAGCTAAAACTTTTTATTTTAATTTCAGCGTTTTGAGTAGAGTCCTTGAACCAGTTATAGTTATTGAGATAAAGCTTAGTGATGATAGAAAGGAAGTTTTTGAAGTAAGTTTTAAATTTATTTGTTTAAATGTTACCTCATTCATAAATTAAAACATTTTTGTAAATTTGTTTTTTACATTAAAAGAATAACCTAAGAAACAGCTTTGGCTAATTAAAAAAGCAAGTCTAATTTGAAAATATATTTAGTTTTAATACAACTTCCTATTTTATTTAAGTAGAAAATAGTAACTGATAATGTCTTTGTACTATCTATTGTTTTTTAGGAAAAATTATAGCCTGCAGCATCTATTGGGCTTTCATCATGTTTACATAACATCTGTGTTTTATTATTTTATTTTTTATTTGTTTTATTATTTCATTTCTATAGTTTTATTCTATAAATCAGGAAATCTCAAATATCAAATGTGACCAATAATAAAAATATATTTAAAAAATATATTAAATAAAGGTTAATTTTTTATTAGTTTTAAACATTTTAAATAAAATTTTGGGAAAATATTCATTATGATATTTGAATATGCAATTAGCAATTATTTCATTACACTCTTACTTGAAGAATAAAAGCTTTGTAAGAAAACGTCATAAATTGCAAAACATAAGTTGTTTCATTTCAGAATATTTTTGCATGATCCCTTCACCAAGTTAAAAAAAAAAAAAAAAAAAAAAAAAAGAAAGAAAGAAAGAAACAAGTGCAGCATATTTTTTCTTTTAGAAAAGCAAATCAAATTTATATCCTTATAACTTCTCCAATTAAAAAATTACTGTTCTAAATTGTAAGATCAAAAAAATTTTAAGATATTTGCTGCTAAGAAATCAGGTTGAATGCTTTATTTATTAGTTATGAAATCTTATATTATTAAAATATATATTATACATTTCATATGATATCATTATGAAATGCATATATAGTGACCAATATATTATATTGGTCAGTTATAACATCATCCAAGGAACCAAAACATTTTTGATACTATAGTTGAGCGACGGTATAATCAAGTTCAAATTAAAAGCCATTGAAATTACTCTCTGCAGCTCAATAATAAAATAAAAATAATTAATTAAAAAACATAAGAGAGTGTGATTTTTGTATGAATACTTTTAAAATATACTTATTTCATACAGTTTTCAAGAGAAAAAACTTTTTTATTTGAATTAGTTTGGATTAATTCATGAGCACTGGTACCTAGCTAAATACAAGGGAAAAGTAACATGCCCTCCCCTTCCCTCTTAGATTTTGAGGTTTGGTCTAAATTGTCTTTATCTTTCATAATTTTGAAAATATATAAAATTGTTTTAAATAGTTAAATGTTATGAGAGAAATATTATGTTTTGTGAAAGTTGAATTGTCTTTCTTCATATTGCCAACAATTAAATTGTTCAGAGACCAATATAAAAAATCCCCCCCCCCCCAGATTTTTTCCTGGTAGCATAGTTGTATTAGTTATAGCATTTATTAACATGGTCAGTGCCACGCCAATTCTTAAGGAAATCCCCGTCAGGCCATGCTTAGAAGCACATTATGTTTACCGTGTTTCAATAAAATCCATTAAAATTTCTTAATGATATAATCCTGTAATAAATAAAAATTAAATAAATTTTCAGTAATTACTTAAAACAATGTAATTTTTTTAGTTTTATATCATATTTTACACTGTCAGCCACTGGTGGTTGATGGGGCCTTATTTCATATTTGACACTGTCAGCCACTGGTGGTTGACGTGGTGTAAACAAAAAGTTCAGTGTCAGCCACCGATGGCTGACATGGCATTCAACATGTTAATATCAAAAGTATATATGATAAATATAATTATGAATTGTTTTGTTAAGCTGCTAGTACTTTAAAAAGGAACTTCAACTTGTGGTTTTACTTTTCTATTTTGGAAAGGGAAAACAAGCAATGAAATTTGCGTAAATTTTGATGCTAAAATCAAGCCCATATGACATTATAAGCAAGTTGTGTTAACATTGAAATTTATGAATAGTTGAGTGGGAGAGGTATTTTTGAATATTATTAAAATGAGATATAATGTTAGGTAAATAAATATAGGAACAGTTTTCAACATAGAACACCAAAGAGAATAATAAAAAATGCAGACAGCTGTTTTGGTAGCATTGAGCATACTGTTATCAGTATATGAATCCATACACTGATGATGGTATACTCAGTCAGAGGTAGATTTAAATTAGATTGTGACCTAGGCATATTTCACTGTGGTGCCCCCTATTTTGAAATGCTACATATATATAGGGGAGAGTGGGGTTGAATGAGACTTAGATGGTTTTCTTAGATGCCAGCATAAAATTATGGAACTTCTGGACCCATCTTTTCTAATTTTCTGCCACATTTCCTGGTGAACTGCATTTCACCTGGAGGCTTGAAAGTATCCATGTTGTACAGTAGTACAGCACATGGTCATCCCTACTACATTCCCTTATTATGCAAATTATTTATTTTGAATTTTCATTATTTTAAAGTCTTGACACCATGTCATGTTTATTACTATTAAGTAACACGCATTCTAGATTAAATATATTTATTTCATAAATTATAAATTAAATGATTAAGTGTAGACATCACAGTCTGCAGGCAAGCCAACCAGCAGACATGCAAAAACCAACTATAAATAATAGCTGCAAAGTACAGTTGAGTTGTTTGAATCACATAATATTAATAAAATGTTTAAAACAATTAAGTTTTAAATATTTATTCAAATCCAAATTTAAATTAAAAATGTCTGAAGTCCTTATAATTGATTTAGAAGGGAAACAAAATAACAAATCAAATAATCTTGCTTTAAATATTCTAAAATTCTCTTTGTATTTTAGAAAGAAAAACTAGATTTAAATAATTAATGATTCATATTGCTTTATTGAAATTTTTGTGCTTTTATTTGTTTATATAATTTTTTCATTGTGTTTTAATCATGTAATTATTAATTACTTTAATGGGATTTTTCCAACTTTTGTTCTGTAGAGCAGCAATTTGAATACCTCTATTGAAAATTATCCATCCATGATATAATATGTATATTGGGTTTGTTTTAAATTTATTATTTTAAGTTAGATAAAAGTGCAAATTTAAAAAGGATTCTTAAAAACCTAAGTAAAATCCTTTTAGGTTTTTCAAGTGAATTTTATAGGGGGGAAAACACATCCAGGTTTCTGCAGGTTGGACAAAATGAAGCCATTCCAGCCTGAAGCATGAAAATTATAAAAGAGAGAGAGAAGCCTTGAGTAAAGAACTTTTTTAATTTGAAAAACAATACATAATATAACAGTTCACCAAAAGAGTTATCAGATTGAATACATCAGATATTTTTCTATTTTTATACATACATTTATATTCATAATAATTACGAAAATGTATAAACAATGCATTTCTTGTATACTTAAAAATTTTTGTATATTTAACATTATAAATATATTAATTATTTAAAACATTTCTAGGTTCATCCTTCTCAGTTTCACCAATTAAGGTTTGCTGTCGCCACTCTATTAAAAGAGATCGAAAATGTTGAAGCAAGGAATGTATTGAAGTATTAGATTGTTTCAGTATATAAAGGATTGAAAAAATACATATAATTAAAGATAAGTGGAGATACTTTGTGCGGGGGAATATTAAAAGAAAGTTAAAACAATGTTAAAAAGAGCACAAATAGAGAAAATTGTTAACTAAGACTACAAAACAGTTTTTTTACACATGTGGATAGATCCCTAAATAGCAATGCTATTATATGTAAACCAGATTATTATACTTTGTTAAATTTTTTAATTCTTATGATGATAATTTTGAATTAACCCCCAATAATGTTATTATCAATGTCTCTCTATATGTTTTTTGTAAACTTCTAAATATTCTACATAATTATAATTCTCCCTATTTTATTCTTATCTGTAAATTCCTTAAAATTCCTATTAAATTTCAGACTATCACCAATAGATGTAACACTTGCAGCATTGATCAAAATAAACTCTTATTTAATGCCTTAAATCAAATTTATTCCATTAATGATAAATGCTTATCAGATAACAGTTTCAAAACAGACAGTATTGAAAAAAATTGAAGTAGCACTTTTATATTTGAATCCCAGTTACATATGAACACTATACATGGTATAGTGTGCATGTCATATACTATGGTGTACATAGTATTTGCTTTCATGTTATTTCCTATATTTATTTGGTTTATCTGATCAACCATAAAATGACAGCAATTTCATGCCAAATATAATATTACAATATGCTATGATCTGCTTATACTTCATGGTTAGTTAATAGTATATAGAAAATAAATAAATATATAAACCTGATCATGGTACAGATATAGCTCCCCTTGACGTCTTGAATTTTTGTCATCATTTTAGACAAAAATATATAATTTATGCAGTTATTGTTTCTGTTTCTTTTTTTTTTTTTCAGTATTTTATAATTTATTTATATTTTTGATGCACTACATGGCTTAAAAAGGCTGTCGCAAAAGTAGAGTCCTTGGCAAAAAATGTCTGATCTACTTCAGCATCAAAATTTAAAAAAATTGCTCAATATTATCAATAAGTAAAGCTCTTTAATATAATGCTGAATTAGCTTTCATGCTAAGCATGATTCATACATGTCAAAAACATACTATTTAAACAAAAAAAAAATATATATATATATATATATAAACTGAGGTATATTAAAAAGGGTTTTGAAACAAAATTTGGAAGAAATAGGCTAGATTTTTATTTTTATTATTTTATTTTAAAGTTATAAAGAAGTTATTTTTTCATATGCATGAGCAAATTTCATATTTGATAATTTTTTATTTTTTCTGTGAAAGCATATTTCATGTTGAAAAAAAAAATTAACTCATAAACTTCTTTAGCAACAAATAAGAAATTTAAATGGCTAATTTTAAAGCTATTACCAGGTTATTATTTTCATATTTTAATTAATTTTAAAAAATCTAATCAAAAATTTAGAAATCGGGCTTCGGAGTGCAAACAGACATAACTAACCATCATACAAATTTGTGTAGCCTACAATCAGCCGTTTTCTTAAAAAGCTCTGGATATATATACACACTGACACACACACATCTTATTTTATTATATACATAGATGTGCCAACTTATAGCAAATTTTTTATGCATAAAAATGTAAAACCTAACCAATATTAATCATATTTCTGCAGTTCCTCATTTATGGCCTCCTTTCTTGCATAAGCAGTAATATTTATTTGGCACTATCATTTATTTTGAGATGCACCTTAATATAAAGAAATGTTTGCAAAAAAATAAATAAGCTTATTTTATGAGAATTTACTGTCTGGTTGGTAATATTTTCCAGATATGCCAAGGATGAGACTTTACCACATAGCAATCTGAAATGAGATCTAGCTGAGTGTATTGTTTAGTTTAGACAATCTGTTTATTTGCTTTTAATTTTCCTTATGCAGAGTTTACCTGAAGATATTTTTTACCTACAGTTTCATTTTCATATACTTTCTAGACCCAACTGATGGCCAAATGATTAGCACTCTTGCCTTAAGTTGCCATGTTGAGGATAGATGTTTGTGGTGGCTTTGAATTCTTTATTCAGTTATTTTTGTAAACTAAATGCTGGTCCAATTAGCCTTAGTTTACAAAAAATAACCTTACTTCCCTTAGGGTAACAAATCAAGCCTCATTTTTTTTTCTTCTTATATATGATAGAAAATGTCACTTTGGAGTCAACTTTTAAACATTTCAAGTGCTGTGTGAGAGAGAAGCTCCTTATCAGTCTTTAGAGAATCTAATTATGCATAAAACTCATTGTTTTTTCACATTTTATTAAAATAACTTTTTATTGTAATGGAATCAAGTAATTTGTTATATATGTACAGTGTGATGTAATGCAGTAATAGTCATTTTCAAAATATTTTGTTATATAATAAAATAATCACTTTGAATATTTATGGTGAGAGGGGAGACTATAGCTCTGCAGCTCATCCCATGATCCATCACTGATTATAAATAAGCAAAGTCTAGGCTTGAAGCCATTAGTAGTATTTTACTCTGTTCTGTTTTGCTTTTTTTTTTTTTTTTTTTTAATTCAGGGCCATTGAAATTAAACTTAAGGTACACAAACAAATTCCTTCGTTTGTAGTAATGTGATCTAAATGTGTTATGTAAGATCATGAGGTATGTAAAGAAGCTAAAATTTTGCATTGTTGCTAGAACAGATAGCATAGCCTAAAGCAGGCACAAATGAATTTTGTTCTTAAAACAACAGATATGCATTCCTGCTTGTTGAGTAGCATGGTTACTGTGGGCAAATAAATTCTTGTAATTGCAGAGTTCACTTGCATTTTACTTATGTGCATGCAGTAAAGTGTTATATGTTGGTGAAAAGTAAAACTATTTTTTTTTCCACATAATCTTTGGTTCCATGTTCTATAACTAGATATTTGAAGATTAATTTGGAGAATAACAGAACTATAATCTTTTGCATGTCATCAGTTTATTTTTAACCATTCTATATTTCAGTTTTCTTTCTCTGTATTTACCTTTTCAGGAATGCATATTTTCTTTTCCCTCTCTACTTTTATGTATTTCCATTTCTAATGTGTATGGCATGATTCCATACAACACAATAAACCTATATTTAAGACATGCATTATTATATTGTTATGGCTTTGTGATAACTTGTGAAATTTCCTAATATTTTGTATGTTTTTATGAAATAAAATATTTATTGTTGAAATACATTGTTTTTGCTTATTTTAGTTAGTTAAAGATTTGAAATCAAACTTTGATTAGTTTCATATATATATTAATCAAACAAAATCCCTTTTTCCAAATTCAGATATAAGTTTAAATTCTGATGATACTTTTATTCAAAAATTGTATAATATTGAAATCCTTAGTTCTGACACAATGGTAAGTTTTGATGTAAAAGATCTTTATCCCTCAATTGATATTTCCGATTTCTAATAAAATCATAGAGCAATATGGTGATAGTAAAATAAGTGAAACTGTCATCAGAAATAATAATTTACTTCTTAACAACTCATATTTTTCTTAAATAGTAAAATATTTAAACAAACAAACTAAAGGAGTCCCCATGGGCTCCCTCATATCTAGTATTATTGCTAAATAAAAACTAAGAACCCTTGAAGAATCTCATATTAAATCTTCTAACAACTTTAAATTTTGATTTTGTTATGTTGATGATATCTTTGCAATCGTTCCTAAAAATAAAGACCCTCAAGATATTCTTCATGAACTTGACCAAGAATGTTAAATTTACTCTTGAGATTGAAAATAACTATCTAAATTTTCTTGATGTAAAAATTTTGAAACATAACAATATCACTTTCGATACTACTATTTACAGGAAACCAACTAAACAATGAAATAATTAACAGTAAATGTAAAACCCCTTATTCTTATAAATTAGAGCTGCCTTACATTCTTTTATTAATCATGCCATCTTATCTGTTCCAATGGCCTATTATGTCAAAAAGCTGGTTACAGCAAAACTCCTCCGTACTAAACTAAATTCTGCTTTTTCCAGAATTTCATAGTTTTTTTTTTTTTTTTTTTTTTTTTTGAAAGGAAAAGAAAATTAATAATAACACTGGTCTACAGTCGTTCGGTAACAATGGTAAAATTATTATTTTTATTATTAATTCCAATTTTTATTTAAATATCTGCAAGTAAAAAAGTCCCACCACATCACATTTTTCTGTTAGAGTATCAGAAAATGGCAATTCCATGATTTTTTTATCATTTTTATAGTATCACAGGTGGTAACCCTTCCTGCTGGCAACCCAGAGTCCTGGCAACTCAGAGTCCCGACCAACCATCTTTGTTCCCTTTTTTTGTTATAGTATCAGAAAATGGCAAATTTCACTTTTTTTTTTTTATGATTTTTACAGTACAGTCGACAGCAAAAGTATCCAAGCACTAGCCAATAATTCCGATATCAAAAAAGTACATTTAATACTATTTTGTTAAATAAATCATTGTCAAATCATGTTCTTAGACTGACTAAGAACATGACTCGACAAGGATTTATTTAACAAAGCAGTATTAAGTGTACTTTTTTTAAACAGGGATTATTGTTAGTGCTCAGATACTTTTGCTGCCGACTGTATCACATATGGTAACCTTTCGCGCTTTCAACCCTGCCTCCAGGCCATCCTCTCTGCTGGCAACCCCTGTTTGGTAACCCTGTATTCGTACCTTATCTGTCTTTTTTTTTTTTTTTTTTTTTCTGGTATTTTAGTTAACAGATACTCTTTGTTAAGTATGATTGTGCTGTTTTATAGCTAAAGTTTCATGTTCAAAATGGCAAGTTTCCATGTGGAACTTGTCTTTAATAACCATACCCAATAAGTTTTGATGTATACGTGAACTATTCATATTAAAATCACAAAGAGGACATTTAACACAAGACGTATAAAAGCCTATTTTTTGTATTTTGGTTTTAAAATAACAAATAACAATTCAATCATTTAGTGTATTTTCCATGTCTTTATGTTCTACTTAGTCTACAATATGTATATTATCTCCATATTAACAGTATCCCATGCTAAATTAATAATATTGATAGTAATAATGCATGTCTTCTAAAGACTTTTGTACATTACTTCCAGTACAAATTAAATAATCATAACAAAAAAACTGTGCATGTTACAGATTTTTTACTATTATTTTTTAATTGTGCACTACAAAATTAGTTGAAAATAGTTAATTTCATTTCTGTTACACCCCCCACCCCCCCCCAAAAAAAAAAAAAAAATTGTCGACTAGTGTAATCAATATTGAAACCGACAGTATCGAAAAAGTTTTTTTTTTCTTTAACCCATTATTTACCCATTTCATCACATCATGAAAAACGAGTTTTTTGAGTGATGCAAGCGGAGGGACAAATGGGACGCTGCAAACTCATATATATGGCTAGTTTGACATCAAAGAGATTGGTAAAAGCCGACACTTAATATCTCAGCAAATATGACATATTTTGTTCTGATCTTTTCAAAATCTTTTATCTTCGTTCTTAATCTAGCCTGAAAATTTTACATTTCTACATGCAATATGTTTTGAGATCTGAATCTCAATTTTAAGCTAAAATGGGAAAACAGTTGGTGTAATAGACGAATTCTGAAAAATATCTCTAAAATGGCTTGAAGGATTTTCATATAATTAATATATGTTGTTAATAGGATCTTTCTGAATCTAGTAACGGTTTCGTTTTTTTCAGGAAAACTCTTGTTTTTTATATAAATCGCTTTAAATATGGAACTATATTACTCCGCCAATTACATGTGTTTCTTCGGGTAAAAACGCTGTTATGCGGTTCTTACTTGTGAGGTATGTGGGCTGGTTGATTGACCGACTTCAATGGAGCTAAATACGAGCCGACTAAAATATATTTAAGTAAATTTGACTTAGTATCTATACAATAAATATTTTAAACATGTAATAAAGTACTTTTGTGTTAAAAAAAAATCTAAATAATTCATTATTTAGATTTTTTTTTAACACAAAAGTACTTTATTACATGTTTAAAATATTTATTGTATATATACTAAGTCAAATTCACTTAAATATATTTTCTCTTCTGTTATGAAAAAAATATTTTTGATTTCAAAATTTCATATTTAGTCAAAAAAATATTCAGATAATATTTTAAAGAAGGAAGTATTTTGTAATTTTAGATATTCCATTTTATCATAATAATGATGAATTTACAATTTTTTAAAGCGAAAAAATTTTTAATCATTCATGAACATCGATTTTATAATAGCTCAATGATTTGCGATTCCTATTCATGTATCCTTCCGCGCCAGGAATGGAAAAAAACAGCAGAGTTTTGGCGCCATCTATCGTTTTTTATTTAAACCATACACTTCCATAAATACATATATATATTTTTTTTCTTTTTAAAAATTAAAAATCTCTTTTGAAAATACAGTTAGAGTTTATTCATTTATTTATTTTTCAGACATTAAAATGATACATATTTTAAATATTAACATAATCAATTTTTTTTAATTATTATTTAAAGCAATAATGACTAGGGGATGAAACAGTGCTTACACTGTTTATTAGAAATAACATTATTTCACGAATTTTATTAAAATTCATGAAGAATATGTCAAATAGCAATTATTAAGAAACACGTCAAAATAAATAAATAACATCTTTACTTTGAAACCCATAATAATGTATTTAAAAAATATTATTCTTTCTTTTATTTTTTTAATTAATTAATTTCTGGATGAAAAATTCAATTTCATAAATATATTTACAATTACAATAAACAAAAAATCCTCTTAATTTTAAATAACTATTTCTACCTGTTTCTAAACAAGTTTTTTTTTTTTTTTTAAAGGGGAAAAAAAAAAAAAAAGTTAAATATATACGTATATGGTTTTAATATAAACTACTAAATGGCGCCACTACATTTATTTATTTTTCTTTAAAAAAAGAAAGAAAGAAAAAACTTTTAATTGCTTCAAAACATGTAGAAATAACTATTTAAAATTAAAGGAGGGTTTTTTGTTTATTGTAGTTGTAAATATATTTATGAAATAGAATTTTTACGCAGAAATTTCATTTTTTTTTTTTTTTTTTTTTTTTAAAGCTTAACTTATATTTTCCATAAAATTTTTCTCCAGGTGATTTTATCTTATTTTTAAAATTATAGAAATGTAAAGCTTAATTTATATTTTGTCTATTTTTTCCCCCAAACATTTTATATGAAAATATATATGAAGTAATTTTTACCTGCAATTTTGATGAAAATTTAAACTGTGAATATTGGAGCATACTTAGCCTCAAAAGGGGAAACAAAATATAGAAATTTCCATTTTTAACATTTACTTGATTTTTTTTTTTTTTTTTTTTTTTTTTGTAATTGTTTAATTTGTAATTCTCTAAAAAGAGACTTGCAAACTGTAAATTACGTAATTCTAACTTAAATTTGAAATTATCCACTTATTTTTCTTTCTTTCTTATTTTTTATTTTTTTTTTTTTTTTAAGAGTTTGAGAATCCCAGTCAATAAATTTTTCTACTGTGAAGCTTCTCCATTTTGTTTCCAAGTGGCAGGCTACTTGAAAATTTGTCAGTATGATAACGTTTGAAATACTGAATTAATTCACACTAAATTTGTAGTGTAGATTTATCTTAGAAATGTATTTGATATGTTCATTTGCCAACTTAATCTACCCTCTTGTTTCCCTGTGCTAGCACACTGAAAATTTCAAATTTACATTAGAAAGGTTTTATGAACCGATTTGCTTAAAACTCCATCTATTATATCATTAATAAATCCGCCTTCATTAATAAATCCACTAAGTCCATTAATAAATTGTAGCTGCCATTTTGAAAAAAAAAATGGTGGCAACTTCATAAGAAAAGATAAATTAGTTTACCCTTCCTAGGAGCCAGAAGGACTTATTTTAATTTTTTGATCAATAACCACTAAAAAGTAATGATATCAGTTCAAAAAACCCTTAACGGCTTAAAAGTTTGTGACGCCGCTACTTTATGGCTATAAGAATTTGAAATATGAGTCTTAAAAATAATATCAAATTTTAAGTGATGCTTTGCAATTAGTTAAAGTTTTAGATTTTCTTATTTGATCATTTACTTTTATCTTTTATTTATATTTATAATGCAAACGTAATATTTTTAACTTCAAGATCAGACAGATATATAAAATACACTCACTGATGCTTTTTCATTTGCATTTCAAATTCAAAATAACAGTTTTAAAAGGAATTATATAAAAATTCCAGTGGCGCCTCGGTGCTATTTTAAAAGATATGTTTTTAGATTCCATTAAAATTACTTTTGTTTTGCTAATAAAATATATTTACACATTTAAACAGTGCTTTTAATTTTCAAATATACTGTCAAATAATTATACTTTCACTGAGTTTGCATTATAAAGTAAAACTATTTACTTCAATAAATTGATTTATCTTTTGCGTCACACTATCCAAAACTGCAAGTAAAATTTGTGTAAATGTTTTCTTTATGTCACACTACCTCTTTGAGCAAATTTTCACTTAGTTGGATACTATGATACTATGTTTTGGATAGCATGATGCAAAAGATAAATCAATTTATTGAAATAAATAGTTTTACTTTATAATGCAAACTCAGTGAAAGTATAATTATTTGACAGTATATTTGAAAATTAAAAGCACTGTTTAAATGTGTAAATATACTCTATTAGACAAAACAAAAGTAATTTTAATGGAATCTAAAAACATATCTTTTAAAATAACACCGAGGCGCCACTGGAATTTTTATATAATTCCTTTTAAAACTGTTATTTTGAATTTGAAATGCGAATGAAAGAGCATCAGTGAGTATTTTATATATCTGTCTGATCTTGAAGTTAAAAATATTACGTTTGCATTATAAATATAAATAAAAGATAAAAGTAAATGATCAAATAAGAAAATCTAAAACTTTAATTAATTGCAAAGCGTCACTTAAAATTTTATATCATTATTTTTAAGACTCATATTTCAAATTCTTATAGCCATAAAGTAGCAGCGTCACAAACTTTTAAGCCGTTAAGGGTTTTTTGAACTGATATTATTTTCTAATACTTTTATTCATTGATAAATTAAAAAAAAGAGAAAAAGAAGAATGTTAGAATGATGAAAAAACTTCAGTGGATTAGGTTGAGTGGGTTTGACCTTGATCTTGTGAATCTTGATCAAATATTTCAAGTGGAAATCTAATAGAAACTTAAAATAACAAATTGGATTTTCCTGCAGTTATTTTTATTTTAAAGAGTTGGTTCCTGCCCACCAATCTTGAGACAGGGCCCCTGTGTCTACTCTTCCCTGCCTTGGATTTTTTTTTGTCTTCTACTTTTCCTGCATGTTTCACTGGTGTTCTCTTTTTTACACACACTTCTGATACTGCATTTTCTTTTCTTCCCATGCTATTTTCAAAATGGATTCTTTTCACTTTATTTTTCATTATTTTAACTATAAAGTATGGTGGTCCCTGCACACATATTAGGCGAGACTTAGCTAAGCTTCGACAGAGCCTCAAGGCCCCTGTGCTTACCCTTCGCCCACTTTGGTTTATTTTTCAAAAAAATTGTTTCAAGAAAATTCATCACAAAAATAAGATATTTTTTTCATTTGAAAATAATTAAGTATAATGTATAATTTTATATAGTAAATTGAAAAATAGTTACTTTGCAGTCAAAAGGTTATAATATTTTAAGCAATATAAAAGAATGGGGCTTTATTTCTAATAAAAAGTTTCTAAATAAACCATAGTCTGTATATATGGTAATCAATGATATTAATTTAACATTCTGATGAGACACCTCAAAACATTAACTGATAATGAAATCGTTAGCTCTATGATCAATGTTTTCTTGACATTTTTATGAACTATAACCAACTAATCTCTCTGGTTTCATCTCAAGAACATTATGTAAATTTATTACACGTATTCTATCATTAAAAAAAAATGTTATTCTATTTTATCATACTTTGTTATGTAATTAAATTATTAGTAAAAGTATATAGTTAAACTAAAAAAAAAACCCTTCTGATGAGTGAATAATATAATATTTTCACCTAGCATCTCACAAACATAATTAAAAACAAAATAATTACACATGTAAGGAAATACTTCTACCACTTTATAAGTTCTAGAATCTAATAAAACAAGTTTATCATGAACACTGATATTCATATTATGGATGGAGAAAGATTGAGGATTGTTGAACTTCGTCAGGTTGTTTAATAACCAATCGCTAGTTTTAAAGGGGGGGGGGGAGGACAATATAACTATGTATATATGAGATATATTGAGCAATCTTACCTTTTTAAAGGTTCTATAATCCAACAAAGCAAGTTTAATGTTGTGGATGAAGAAGGATTGGAAATTGCATAACTTCGATGGCCTGTTTCATCACTGATCATTAGTTTAACGGGAGGGGGACAGAAAAATTTATAAAAAGTGGAAATCCATCATTCAGCAGAAAAATGGTGTCTTTGATTATTAAAATCTTATTAAATATACATTTTAATTCATTTAAGTTCAGATGGAAATAAAATGTCTTAAATAAAAAGATACTAAGAAATAGTAAAATACAGTTTATTTGACATACAAAAACTTATCCAAAGTTTATACATAAAAACATTTTTACATATACGCACATATATATACATACATATGCATAAACAAATGAAGTATGAATAGATAAGTATATGTGCAAACATACATGCTTCAAAAGAAATTAAGTATTATGTTTGTACCTTATCTGGTTTATTCTTTATTACAGCAGAAGGGAAGTAGTACCGTAAAATTCCAATTATAATCCCCTTTTCTTTTAGAAACAAAAATCATTAAAATTAGAAGGTGTGATATTATCGAAAACTTTCAAAAAGCAGAAAATTTAGGAAAAACTTCAGATTTTAACATCCAAGAGAACGGAAGGTTTTTGAAAAATGAAAACATCTGAAAATCACAGAGCAAGGTATAGTTAGGTGGAGGGTTACTATCAGAATTTTACGGTAAGTAATAAAAATTCAATGAAACAGATTGCACTAAAAAAAATTTAATATGCAAAAACAAAATCTTAACAACAGAGATCATTTTAATATTGTTAATCAATGTAAATTTATAAATTCTAAAAACAATGTTGTTATACAATAATTAAGTTTATATAAGCTGAAATTAAAAGTTGGGTACAATTAATAGTGATAGTTAAGATATTATGCAAAGAACACACTTTAATAATTACATTATACATAATCCAGGGCTAGTAAGGTTTCACTTAAGAAGGGTGGAATCTAATTCTACAATTAAAGAGTAAAAAGATTTAGGTACTTTTAACAATAATTGCAGCGAGGAAAATAAAAAAGAATATACAAATCTACAATATAGTAATTGATTTTTGATATGAGTTTCTAAATATATATATATATATATATATATATATATATATATATATTTTTTTTTTTTTTTTTTGTAATATTTCATTATGATTATCCAAATTTGATATGATATATACTGCTTGACATACAATGTTCTTTCTATGGCGTAGGCATCCACTAAGAAGTGATTTTACAAAATTCGCCCCCCAAGGTTGGGAGGGGGGGGGGCAAAACGTGATTTCACAAAATCCTTCATATCTCAAAGAAAAAAACAGATATCCGTAAAATTTTTGCTTTAAAATATAGCTAATACAAATGTCTAAAAACCAATTTCTGGAATTTTCAAAATTCGGTCCCCAAGGAGGGCGGGGGGCAAAATGTGATTTCACATGCGTAAAACGTGATTTCGCATAATCCTATATATCTCAAACAAACAAAAAAAAAAAGATATACATGAAATTTTTGCTCTAAAATATAGCTAATACAAATATCTAAAAACCAATTTCTGGAATTTTAGAAATTCAGCCTCCAGGTGGGGCAGCAAGGGGGGGGGGGGCTATTGGGCAAAAACAAATAGAAATACAGTTAGGCCATTCAAAATTGGTACAGATAGGTTTTAAGGGCCTGCAAGTCGAATGGGGATATTTTAGAAAGTGTAAAGTTATTAGGAGAGGGGGGGGGGGAGGCAAAATAATAAAAATAGAGTTACATTGTTCAAAATTGGTATATAGAGGTTTTCAATACTTACAAATCGATTGCGGATATTTTCGAATTTGTAAAATTATTAGGAGGGGAGGAAAGGGGGGGGGGTCTATGGGCAAAGACAAATAGAAACACAGTTAGGCCATTCAAAATTGGTACAGATAGGTTTTAGAGGCCTGCAAGTCGAATTGGGATATTTTCGAAAGTGTTATGTTATTAGGAGGGCCGGGAAGGGGAGAGGGGGGCAAAAAAATAAAAACAGAGTTAGATCATTCAAAATTGGTATATAGAAGTTTTTGATACTTACAAATCGATTGTGGATATTTCCGAATTTGTAAAATTATTAGGACGGGTGGGAAGGGGGGCTATGGGCAAAAACAAATAGAAATACAGTTAGGCTGTTCAAAATTGGTACAGATAGGTTTTAGAGGCCTGCAAGTCGAATGGGGATATTTTTGACAGTGTAAAGTTATTAGGAGGGCCGGGAAGGTGGGGGGGGGGGCGGAGGGGAAAAAAAATAGAGTTAGATCATTCAAAATTGGTACATAGAGGTTTTCGACACCTACAAATCGATTGCGGATATTTTCGAATTTTTAAAATTATCGGGAAGGGGGGGAGGAGCAGAGGGGCAAAAAAATAAAAATAGAGATTGTTCAAAACTAGTGCATAGAGGTTTTTGATATTTACAAATCGATTGCGGATATTTTCAAATTTGTAAAATTATTAGGATAGATGGGAGGGGAAGGGGGTGAAGGGGGAAAATAATAGAAATAAGAGTTAGAGTATTTTGGGAATTTTTTCCGAAGGCAGTGAGAACCCGGTGCGATATTTTTCCTAATCAGATTTTGTTTCTCTTTTTTTTTCATGTGATAAAAATTAATGCAATTTTGAGAATTCAGTAATTATAGTGATTCATTTAAAAATAGGGACCAGCAAAGCGGGTGTTGCCTGCTAGTAATTACATATAATGAAAGTATATATGTAATAGAGTTAGAAAGCAGGATAACAAAATAACAAATATATTTCAACCATGTTCAAAGAAATTAAAGTCGTTTTTAACCAATGAATAGTAGATAAATACAGAAATAAAAAAGAAATTATCATCACCCTGTTACCAACAATCTTATTTTGAGAGAAAATTATTTCAGGTTCAATAATTGCTTTTATAAACAAAATAAGGGGGGTAAGATATCCCCCCTAAAATAGTAAACCACGCACTCAATACACCTAGAATCTTTGGAAGGTATAAAGATCACAAAACCCCCCCTAAATTCCGTCCCGTTGTCAATAAAAACGAAGCACCGACCTACTCCTTAGAAAAATACATGGCAAGTATTTACCGAAAAATCATTCCCCCCTCCACCCACTCGTTAGAATCAACAGAAGATTTTATTAAAAAACTTAGAGAAATCGAAAATAAAGAAAATTATCATTTAATTAGTTTTGACGTTATAAATCTTTATCCCTCTATTGATATAAATGAAGCTTGCGAAATAGTTAACGAAACTATCAACGAAACTTACACTGATCCTGAAATAGCCCGAACTTTAAACGCCACTACCAATTTCCTTCTTAAAGAAAATTATTTTACTTTCAACGAAAAAATTTACAAACAGACCAAAGGCATGCCCATGGGGTCGCCTATCTCAGGCTTCGTCGCTGAATTCAAACTAAGAAAACTAGAAAATCAAATCATAGAAAATCTAAAAAATCAAATTAAATACTGGTATCGTTACGTCGATGACGTATTCGCCATCGTCGAGAAAAACACTGACATTAATAAACTTCTCAACTGTATCAATAGCCATGATCAAAATATACAATTCACCTACGAAGAAGAGAACAATTCACAATTAAACTTCCTGGATGTTAAAATTACCCACAATAAAAATAATTTTAGAACCACTGTGTATAGAAAACCCACTAATAGTAACGAAATTATCCACTTTAAAAGTAAAACACCATTTCGCTATAAAACAAATGCTATCCAATCATACATCAACCGTGCCATTTTAATATGTAATGAACCAGACGACCTCGAAGAAGAACTTAACCTCATTAAAAATTTCACAAGGAAAGCCGGATATCCTGATAAAATAGTTAACAAATTAATTAAAAATAGATTCAAAAACCTCGACCAAATACCCAGTCACCAAAAAGCACTCATTAAATTTACCCCATCCATCCCGTACGATCGCGGAGCCGCTAACAAAATTAAAAATACAGCTAGCAAATATGGCATTAATATCCCCATCAACCCCAACAAAAATATTTTTCAACTAATCCGAAGCGATAAAAACCCCACCCCCCCTCTTGAAACCGCCGGCATTTATAAAATTCCATTCATAGATGAAAATAATAAACACGGCTCATATATTGGTGTCACTAAAAGAAAAATAAAAACTAGAATCAAAGAACATGAAAACGACATTAAAACCGGAAAATATAATACCGCGTTAGCCAAAACATATAGTAAAAACAACATTAAAATAAACTTTGATAAAACCGTTAAATTAGCAGATTACGATAATTACAACTATGCCATGTACCGCGAGTCAATTGAAATATTAACCAATAGCGACGTATGCAACGATAGCAGCGCAGTAGCCCCAAATAGAGCTTGGAGCCACCTGATGAGAAATCAACAGAGGAGTGAACAGTCTCAAGTTTTCCACCACAGAAGCAACGTTTCTGAAGAGGACCGGGTGCCCGGTACCGAAAGATCTTAAACGACCACGAAGTAAAGCTAGGTCTTTATATTTTTAATATGTTAAAATAAGGGGGTTCTAATGGGATCCCTAGTCTTAGGTTTCATAGCAGAATTAAAATTAAGATTCTTAGAATACAAAATCCTACGAGAACTGAATGGCCTTGACCCTAACATATAGTTTGCACTTGAAATAGAAACCGATCAATAAAATATATATTAACTATAGTTATTCCCCCTCTTATCCTATATGCTACATCAAAGTGGCGAGGAGGTGTACTGGGTGGAATGGGCGATGTACGTCAGGAATTTTTTGCTCCTAGTAGGGTCACCCGTGGTGTGAAGTCCATTCCGCTTTACTCAGCTAAATGCATACAGGCACCCCAATCCAAGGTATTAAGTACCGTGCTGATGGATAAATGGCACCAGGGGTTAAGGTGTCGTAAACAGTCCCCTCAAGGAACCAGGTGAAACCTTGTTGTATTTAGCTTTACACCTATATTGGGAGGCTATGAAGGTGTGGACCTATCTTTCCTCCTAGTTCTGCAGTCCTGTATGGATTCATCTTCTTATAAAGGACTGCTTATGCAGTCAAACAAGGATGATGTTCCTTTGGGAACTCAACACATTCAGGAGGAAACCTGTAAACCTTCTGGATGTACTAAGAGTGCAGCAGGCTCTGGCCAGCAGCACCCTGGTGGGCCTGCTGGTGAGCAAAGAGTACTCACAAAATCCCAAAAGTGCAACAGAAGGAGAAGGTTGCAAAAGGGTATACCGCCAGATATGGCTGGTGACCAAGATAAGGATGGTGGATGCAAGAGGCTTCGGTCGGAAGTTCCAGCTCCTTCTCCCAAGGTCTGTGAGATGACGAAGAAGCCTGAGCTTCAGTCATTCGCACAGACAAGGTCAACCAGGATAGCAGTGGTGAAAGAATCTTTTCCTTCCCACAGGCTAAACTCTTCGGAAGCCTTTGCTATCCAAGAGGAAATTTTGAGAAAGGACGATTTACTTCCTGCGAGTGAACACCTTCCAAAATTAAGCAGCTCTATACTTGTCGTTGTACATAACTAAACCTATTGTGTATCTTGCATCAATTATAAACACTACATATGTTTTTCTTTTAAATAAACTATAATAAACATAATACTATGTAAATTTGTTTAAATATGCTTTTCCAATTATCTGAAATATAATAATGCTATAAAAAGTATTATGTAATTCCATTACTATAATTCTGTTACCAAATCTGCAATTCAGTTACTACTAAAAACATATTAAAATTTTTTTTTTGTAATACTTTAATCTCCCAGTGTACCACTAAGAAAAAAAAACAGGATATTTAATTTTTAGTAATTTTACTTTTTGAATAAATAAAACTTTAACATCATTGTGGTAACAGAATTACATTACCTATTCATTTTATTATAATTTACTAATTAATGTAATTGCATTTTTTTTTTTTTTTTTAATTTTAAAAAATATTTCTACTAAGAATATTCTTTTTACTAACCAGCAGGCCCAAAACAAAAAGAAATTTAGAATATTTTATGTATTATTCATTATCTTAAAACTTTTAGTCATATAATAAGTACAAAACTTTGAATAAATGCAATAAAATTGCAACAATTGTTTCGGGTAGAAAAAACACATGACCCTTCATCAGGCAAACAAAGTAGGCATGAGTGCTGCAATCAAAGTGGCAACACACAAAACCATTTTAAGTTAAGAGCAAAAATATATGAAGATGAACATAAATATAAATTCTGGTGTGATCAGTATAATCAAATAAAAGAAGAAAATAAATAAGATTAAAAAATATAACAAAATCTTAAAAATCTTACAATTAAATGAAAATCGAAGTTATGTGAGTAATTTCCAAACATCAGACAAGAACGGAGTGGAAGAAATATCATTAACAAGATTTTTAAAGTTTTTAAATATATAAAAAGCTTCCTTATTATTTTTAGTCATGTACTTATCTAAACTGTGCTATTCCAAACACCAGCTTAAACTTCACTTTCTGGAATTATTTAAGATCATGAATGTAAAAAATGTACTAATAAATGAAAAGTGCATGCTTTTTACTACAATATTCCACGATTTGATAAAATTTTGAGTTAAATTAAGTTTTTGCTATCAATGTCTTGTTTCTCAAAGAATTGTCCACATATATTCTATATAATAAGTTTAAATATTTTATTATTATTATTAAGAAAAATTCAAGAATTTTAAAGAAATTTTTAGGAAAATACTATTATTATACAGACAAAAATGTATTCAAAAGACAGTGGCGGATCTAAGGGGGCTGAAGCATCCCCCCCCCCAAAAGTACTGACATTCACAATTGAATATTACAATCGTAAAATTTTCATTGATCTGGAATAACATCTTGAAAAAATCTTAGCCCCCCCCCCCCCAAAGTTAAGTTCTGGATCCGACACTGACAAAAGAAAATATGAGTAGCAATATGTTAAATAACTACTTTATCAACAAATTTGAACTTTATAGCATCAATAAACATTAACAAAGGCACAGAGTTTGCAAAAGAAATTAAAAGGCTTTGATTATTCCAATCAAAGTCCATTTATGCTTGAAATAAAATGAAATAAGTAGTTTAAATAAATATATCCTAGAATATCAAAAATTTTATAAATTATAATAATAATAAAGTTTCTAAAAATTTTAAAAAGAGACATCACAGTCTAAATACACTTTTTGTTAAAGCATTAAACAATATAATTTCAAAATATCTATATTAATAATAATAATAAAGAAGTGTTACATTCAAGTGCACTTTATGGTTAAATTCAATGAAAATATATGATAAAAAAGGGGTGGCCAACCCATGGTTCCCAGGCCATATGCGGCTCACCCAGTAATGTTCTGTGGCTCGCGGCGAAATTTATATGATGCTACCTTCTGTTAGCACAGCAAAAACCAAGAAGTCTGTTCTGGCTCTTCTGAAGAAAAATAATATTAGATAACATCTATATCTAAGGGATATATATTTTTGTTGTAATATATCAGCTATATAATATGTATAAGGAATCCCATAGATCAGTCTCTTTTTAAAGAAATTTTCCACCAATAATTCTTTGAAAATAAACTTCTTAAACATATATGTTTATTTTATGACAAAAATTTCTATTTAAAATTAATGGTTTGCAAATTAAATATTGTGCAAAACTTATATCTGTTTGTATGGACGAGGGCCAATTGCACCCCTCTCTTAACCTGTCAATCAAATGAGAGGCGAATTGCACCCGACCTCCTTCCTTTGTTCTTCTAATCTCGAGCGAGTTGCATCGCTTGGGATTTTTCGGATGAGGGTCAATTGCACCCCTCTCTTTACCTGTCAATCAAATGATGGGCGAATTGTAACGATTTACTGATAAGTCATTAGGGGAAAGGTTCCTTCCTTCCCCTTCCATCAGCCAATAAAGGTCTGAGGGTTGCCTGACAGGGTTTTGCATGCGCTGCGCGCATCCACATAGTCATTATTTCACGTAGTGTGCTGTCATTAAGTCGTAAGGAGCGTTTAAGTTCATTAGTAATAATGGAATTCATGTCGAGCGAAAAAGGACGTAGGCTTATGGTTTACGGTAACTACAAATTTTACAAGCAGCATGAAACCGGAGAAGGACTTAAATTTTGATGCGTCAAAAGAAACTGTTTAGCAAAGATTTATATGGATGGAAATGCTACAGTTATTATAAAATCTGATGTGAATCATAATCATGACCTCGATAAAAACTTGAAAAGACAAGCCATCTCGAATAGTGTCAAAAGGAAAGCTTTAGACGAAGTAAACAAACACCCACAAAAATTAATTAGAAGAGAAATAAGTGGTGCACCTTCAAGTTTTACAGAAGAATTCAATGTAAAAGATATGGAATATATAAGAAAAAATTTGAGTAGAGCATGGCGTGTAGTATTACCACCCCTTCCCAAAAACACAAAAGAAGTGCATTCTGCTCTAGCTTCATTGGATATTAAAACATATCAGGGGGAAGAAATGCTTCAAGCATTTCAAACCGAAGGATCGAACCTCCGGTGCGACCAGGTAGGAGCAGGCTCCTTCTGCATGTGTATATCCGACCCTCAGACAGATGTGGCCCCAGGTAGGACCCGAGGCCACAATGTGCGTTCAAAAAATCAGTGCTCAATGTGTCCTGCAATTCACACCAAGTCTCGCAGCTGGCTGTGTTCTTCATCGACCCGTGAGCCGAGTGATCCACTGCTCAGAGTTGTGATTTTTGGTTTTTTCGGTTCGAGGGATTGCTCCCTCTCCCCATTGCGTTCGAATAGGTTTTGCGTTCGAATAAGGCCTCTCCCAGGGAAGGGAGAAGCTACATGCAATGAAGAAAAAGGTATTGTTTGCTTTTCAAGTGCCTCTAATCAGCAATTTTTGTGTAAAAGTGATACGATATTCATCGATGGAACATTCAAACATTGTCCAAAGATTTTTTATCAGATGTTTTCGTTGCACATCAATGATGAGGAAGTTGCTGATTGTTTTGTAGAGGATTTCATGTCGGAAATTCCTCAGAATGAAAAATTGGAAAAATACATGGATTATTTGGTTGATACATATATTTCAGAAGATGCGAAATTTCCACCAATTATGTGGGCTTCGGATACAATTGACGGAGAGAGAACAACTAATGCTTGTGAATCGTTTCACGCAAAATTCAATGCCAATTTCAGTGCACCTAGTCCAAATATTTATGCTTTTATTGAAGTAATTAAGCAAACACAGGTTGATGTAAATGCTTTGAAATATAGCGTAAATAACACAAAACAACCAAATAAATTTCTGAAAAAGAAAATGGAAAAAATGAAGCAGAAATATACGAGTAAAGAACTTACAAGATTTGAATTTTTAAAGGCTATTTCCTACTACAGTTCAAAGAAAGATAAAAAGGAAACAAATTAAAACCTATGCATAAAATAAGACGACAGATGATCATCTTTCTCAAAGACAATGGGCATATGCTCGGCTATTAGACAAGGTAAACTTATTACCACTATGAGACAAAGAAAAATTATTTGCAAATTTTTTAAACATGTCACGGGTTTTTAGCCCATGACAGTCCTAAGCCTGCGAAAAGTGTGAAGGGAAAATTATGCGATTATGTATAAAAAAAATTATGTAATAATATCTTGGAGGGTGCAACTCGCCCCTTTGTAGAAATGGCTAAGCGGTGCAACTCACCCCTTGGTTCGAGGTGGTAAATAGTGCAACTCACCCCTTGGTTCAGAGAGTAAGCGGTGCAACTTGCCCGTTTAGGTATTCTCCGGGTGCAACTAACCTACTCCTGTTTGTATTTATAAATAAACAAACACATACATACATATTATTATGAATACATATATATAGATAGATAGTGTGGCCCGCCAGACTAAAATGTATTTGCAATGCAGCCCTCAAGCAATTTTGGTTTGGATAGACCTGCATAAAATACATACAAAAATAATCAATTTTCAATATAAACATTTAATAAAGTTAAACTCTTGACAGGGATTTTTTTGAGAAAAATAATAAAAATTCTACAATTTTGTAACATACTATATTTGTTCTTGTTTATTGCTTCTCTAATAGATAAGCATAAACAATGCGCTAACTTAAGCACAGATACAGATCTAGTTGAATCTTTATCAGACCTACATCAATGAACTATTTTTGATATTATTTTTGCTTCACAAGATTATGCTTACAAATTAATGATCAGTACATGTCTTTCTATAAATAAAATCTGAGAGTTAGAAAAGCATTATACATTAAAAATTAAAATGTCTGCATAAAAATATTGACTAGAAGACTATATTGCTGAAATTAAATCTATGCATCATATGTACAGAAATCCCATAATAAATTTATAAAAGTGTAACAAACAATATAAAAATACATAAATTTTCAACATTTTAAAAAAAAATTATGTTTAAAACTGCAAACAGCTTTTGGCAGTTTAAAGTTGTAGTGCACCATAAAGCTTAATTGTCAAAAATTAATCCTAAAACTATCATGCAGTTCTACAAAAATTTCTTTTTTTCCTCCCTCACCATAATTTATAATACTTTCAAATTCTACAGTCTAGTGCGCTCAGTTACTTTGTGCTTTTTAGTTTTAATATATTTTGAATTACACAATTAAAGGTGACTACATAAAAAAAAAAAAAATAATAATAATAATAAATACAGTGCACACTATTAGGCACACTATAGTTCAACTTTCACGAGATGGCATTCACCCCTTCTCTTTTTAGAAGAGGAAGGGGCATATGATTTGAAAAGAATGAATGGGTGGAGGAAAAGGAAGGTTGCTATGAGAATAGTATCAAGCCAATAATTTTTACTTCTCGCCAGCTGAAATCCATTTTGCCTGTTAAAAAGAACATGTTCATGTGTTAACATTCAAAAAACAATGACATAATAATAGCTAATAATAATAATAACAAAGTTTCAATTACATCTGCATTTTCAACAGGCACTAGTGCCTTATTTAGATAAAGAAGTTCTAGCAATGCATTTAAACAAGAAAAATCGTGCTGTTTACATAATTATAAATTACTGTTGGTCTACACATTTTATTTTGTATTTCAGAAAAAAAAAAAAAAAAAAGATTTTAATAGTCTTATTTTTAAAGATAAAGTATAAATTAGGCTGCATTTCTACAGTCCCATATAGTGTCTAAGAAAATATATGCATCATGTATAGTGCATTAAATATTAAAGATACAGTTAAAAAAGAAAAGAAAAACTGCAGCTGAAAATGTTTTGAACAATTTTCACTTACATTGCATTATGTATTTGAATTCATTGACATTCTCCCTCTATCAGTGGCCGGAAAGTTCTGCATTCAAAGCAGGAGGTGTTGAGATCAAATCCATTGTCAACAGATATTATTTTATGACAGATACAAATTTTGAGGTATTTTGGAATTTATGCTAAAGTAGTTGTTAAAATGCACTAATACACTGCAGTAATGTATCAAACTTATAATTAACCAAGCATATTTATGAAAGTTATCTTTAGGATTAACAGACAAAACCAAGTCATAAACACTTTTTAATTTATTTTGTTTGAAAAGATTAAAAAAAATAAAAATTGGGAAATTAAAATAAATTGAGCTGTACACATAATTTACAGTATTATGTAGAATAGCTCTCAGAATATTTGCATTCACATCAAATATTCATCAATTATGAATAAACAAGATATTTTTTTATATTATTGTTATAATGGCTTTAAATTTCTATGTATTTGGTCTAAATATTAAATTAAAAAAAAAAAAAAAAAAAAAAAAAAATCCTAGAAAATTCTAATTATTGGAGTGCAATTCTTTATTTATTTTTTAAAATACTCAATCGCTTTTTTTCTTTTTAACAAAGTTTTCAAGAAAAGAAAAAGAAAGGAAGAAAGAAATATTTTTATGATATAACATACTGGGTAGTTCAAAAATTCTCCTAATTTGGAAATAAGTAAATAGATAATAAAATATATTTTTGCCAAAATGTCGCAAAACTTAAGATAGCAGACAACCACCCTTTTCACCCTCAACAGATTTCAAGATAATAGAATCGTCGCTGCCTAAGTCACACTTGATTGACAGGTACCAACTCATGAAAGTTGCACTATACATAAAATTTGAAAAAGAATCAGGAACTCTTCACAGCACCTTCCTGTTCAAAAAATGAAATCACTAACTATGCATATGATCATCAAAAGATTTATGAAGTCAGTCAGTTGCAGAATTAGAACACATATTTTCTTCACATAACATAACAATTTCTTGAAAATTTTTATAACATTAATTTACTTTCAACACTAACAAACACAATATTTGCATAAATTAAAACCAGAATACTTGCATAAATCAAAATGCTAACGATTGCTTTTTGTTAATCAAAGTTTAAATCTAGACATATTTCAAAAATACATCCATTAGTAATTTGTCTTTTAAAATGTGTTTTGGGTTCTGTATAAGAAAAACATACAAAAACAGACAATTAAATAATAATAATATTATATAGAGCAAGCTACAATTAAAATAACAGGAAAATATTTTTAAATAATATAGTATCTTGGAAAAAAGTAAATACTTCTATTGGCATAGTTACGATTTAGTAATATTATGAAAATAACATCAAATCTTTTATAAATAATTTAGTAACTGACCAAAAAATCCTTTAAATAACTTTTCTAAATGAAGAGACAGAACAAAATAAATTTTTAAATTATATAAGTAACAGTAATGGAGGAAAAAGAAATATTTGTGTTTGATAAATTAAAATTTCATGACAGAGTTTTTCACAAAGTAAAAAATAGCCAAATTGTACAGTGTTTTGCTATGATTTAGGCAAAATAAACAAATCAATATCACCAATGTGTCTAAGTAAATTTAATTAATGGTGATATGATGTTACATTAAAATAGACAGAATGTAAGTAATTTCTGAAAGAAAAAATGCTATCATTGCTTTCAGCATTAATGAATACAGAGAGCAATGAATAAATTATATTTAATATGCTGTTACAGTTATTTCCTTAACTTTTCACTTTCTAGAAATCAGAAAAAGAAAATCATTTTTAGCATCTATTTGTACTTACAATAATACCAGAACTCTTAATAAATAAATAATGGATTACGTTGAAATGTCTAAATCCTTTACCTTTTATAAAATTACATATTTATGAAATTGATAAAATAATGAATTGCAGAAAATTTCTTCAATACAGTATGTTCACATCTAAATGTATATAATTCAATCACATGTTCACACACACAAACACACAAAAAAAATATTTGGGGTGAATTTTAATTGAACCATCAACAAAGAAACAAAAATCTACAGTTAAAAACTAATGAACTATTAAATTGTATTAAATCTGAGAAACTGATATTATTAAAATTAAACATTCAAAACATAGTTCCATGAAAATGCAATCTGATTTTCACTATGATTTAAAAATCAGTACCAATTAGCATAATTATATCCATTATTTTTGAAGGAAATTTACATAAGAAAATTTATAAATATCTATATTTTTTTTTTTTTTTTTTTTTTTTTTTTTTTGGAGACTACAATGCTAAGCAAGACAAATTAAAATCATTAAAATTTGCAAAATACTAAAACAACTTACATTTTTTAAGAAAATGAGATTAAAAGGTCACAGTAACATCTTGAGCATTATCAAAATTTGCTAACTAGATTTTTAATGCTATTACATTTAACACATAAAAACTTATGTTATTTAATAAATTATGTACTTTCTTTAGTGATATTGATTTTGAAACTTACTGAAGTAGAACAGCAGCAGATTTGATTAAATTTAAACCATTCTGCAACCATAATAATAATAAAAAAAAAAAAAAAAAAAAAAATCAAACTTTTTTAGGTATTAGATTTTAATAAAATAAGTTCAATTTACCATTTATATTGTTAACGAGGAAAATTTTAACAATTAAGTTTCAGTACAACACATAACAACAGTTTATTAGTGAGGGTTTCCTTAGTGGAGCAAAAGATCCTTAACTTTTTTACTAAAGCTTGTAGGCTTTTTCTTGACTTCCTAGCTAGATTGATAAAAAACTTCACAATGCTAACAGCTAAATGATACTGCTGTACTTATTTGGGTATTTACAGAATCTTTTTTATGCATTTTTAGGATGATAATAATGAGATTTTTTGGCCACTAATTGAATTAAAAAATAATTATTTTACAGAATTTTACTAATTTTGGAGAAAATTGTGTATCTGAATAGGTTTAGTTAGAAATATTTTTGGCATGTCTGATTTTTTTTTTTTTTTTTTTTTAAGTATTCATGATAATTATATGTAATATTTTTATACAGTGCTGTGTTTTAAGCTTATTTGGGAAAATGATAGAAAAACGGAAGTAATATGTTCTAGAAAAATAAAAATATTTTCACAAGAAGTACATTAATGCAAAGTTAAGTACAACGTACAACCTTGAAATAGAGTTTAGATACAAAAATATTTAATCTCATTTTTAACTTTATACTTTATCACATTGTACTTGGATGGAATCTCAAAAATTACATTAGTTGAATAAAAGACTATATATATATAAATGTTTATAGCACATTTTATATAATAATTAACATATATCATTAGCGTTAGGTTGAAACAAGCCAAAAATATAAAATGAACTATTTTCTTAAGTAGAAATATTTGTAATCATTAAATATGTGATTTGCAATAATATTCCCAAAATAGATAATAGTAAAACTAAATGATGATAAAGTTTAGATATTAATATTTCTAACTTATGTTTTGTTAAGGTTGTTTAATTCAAATATTAAATTTATCAATTTTTGACTAATTCAATTTTAGCAATACACTAATGATATGTGTATATGTGCGTTAGACAAATCATCATTAGGAAAAAAAAATAGTACATGTATTTTTTTCTTTTATAACTAACATACTATATATCTTGACCTTTGAAAATACAAATAACATTTTTTCGCTTAGGAATACATAAAAACATAACAAAAACTCAACTTTGATATATTTGCACCATCATCTAACTAATAAAAATACTGACACTCAAAATAAGAAAATTAGAAAAAAAAAATGTAATAACTGAGTGACATTTATTAAAACACAAAAAGTTAGAGTATCATATCAGAAAAAAACAATACAAATATAACTTTTCAGTTATATAGGTTTATACAGAACAGTTGTCACATACTTCTTCTTGTAGCGAAGAGTTGCACTTAGCACCATTACACCATCCTAAAATAAATTTTACTTCTTAATATCAATAAGTATAACAAATGTATTTCAAAATCTTTTTTTTTTTTCTTTTTCTTTTTTTTTTTTTAAATGAACCAAAAATACTAACCTTTATTGAGAGTGCATATAAGTGATTGAGCATTACATGATTGGGTTCTGGCAGCAAAATAGGTTCATTCTTTAAACGTGGAGGGGAAAAAAAAAAAGAAATTAGCATTATATAAAGATCAAGATGTATATGATTTAAAGTTAGATTAGATAATTTGCTTAAAAAAATTATTTGTTAGTATGACTTTTAAAGAACTTTACAAATCCCCCCACTTTGAATGGCCTACTGTAAAATAAATTTACATGTCAAATATTATTCTGCTAGGTTTTTATAAGCTAATGTATTCTATGATAATAAACACATTCACTGTACTTAAAAATAGTTAATGCATTTAACTAGTTTACAAAAAGGTCAAAAGGTTCTTCATTTCAAAATCCTTTAACCATTTAGTCCCACAGTAGCTGGTGCCTTTGATCCCATAAAAGCCAAAAACAGCCTATTGACTTTTTTTTTTTTTACTTTTACTTTTTTTTACTTTCACAGAAAACTAAAAAACAGATTACAATTATATAAAAAACTTAATTAGGTTTTATTAATTATGTTATGTAACAATTAATTTTATAATTTTTATAAATTAATAATTATTAGTAATAGTGTCACGTAGATGTTGTGAAGAGCCAAAGTGAGCATTTGAAGTGAAGTAACAAGTGTAGTTTATTAGTAGAACGAACTTGTAATACAGCTACACTCAGCTGAGAACATACTCAAACTGATGAACAAGTCCCTTATATACAATATTCCAGAATACAAGATTAACATAAATTAGAATATTCTAGGAACTGCTAGAACAGGAAATTAAATATGCAAAGATAATTATAAGAATTTAAAAATAATTTTTTAGAGTCTTTAAATTTACTTGCCCCCGGCTGGAATCGAACAGAGGCCGTCTGGGTGACAGGTCCAAAGACAAACCTCCATGCCACGGCAGCTGTAAAGAAAGCTGACTTTGTGGCATTGCCCTCCTTTCAAAGAACAGTGTCTCACTGTTTTAGGACTTCGGGGTTAAAGCTCTAGTCCTTGAACGCGTCATGGGTCCCCTGGAAGTACCGTTCGTTTTAGAAGGAACAACATCATCCTGATTTTGTGCATCTTCGTTCTCAATCTGCTTGTCCGGATCATGGTAGGGTTTCATACATAATACATGGACAACATCTCTTGGTTTTCTTCTTCGCAAGGCAGGATCAAAATCTTGCTCCTCATAGGTGACGTCTAATAAACAATGTAAAACCTGATATCGACCAAAATACCTTCTTAAAAGCTTTTCGGAGAGGCCGACTTTCCAGACTGGAGTTTACACCCATACGTGATCTCCAGGAGCATAAGAAACCACTTGGTGTCTGGAGTCCTAACATCGATGGTCTTTATCTTGGGCTTTCAGAGTTTGCACTCGAGCTAGCTGCCTTGATTCTTCAGCTCTGGCAATCATTTTGGCGATGTGATCGTCATCGACATCATCAGGGCAAAATGGTAACATTGTGTCCAGCGTCGTTTCAGCCTCACGTCCGTGAAGTAAATAAAAAGGCGTGAAACCCGTCATCTCCTGTTTAGCGGTGTTGTAAGCAAAGGTTACAAATGGTAGAATTTCGTCCCAATTCTTCTGTTCTGTATCCACGTACATGGACAACATGTCGGCCAAAGTTTTATTAAACTGCTCCGTCAGTCTATTTGTTTGAGGGTGATATGCTGTTGTCATACGATGATCAATATTACACAACTCGACAAGAGCAGAAACAAGTTTGGATTGGAAGACAGCTCCATGATCTGTGATAATTACTCGGGGAGCTCCATGCCTTAGGAGAATTTCTTCGAGCAAGAACTTCGTTAATTCTTCAGCTTCAGCGGTCGGTAAGGCTTCCGTTGCTGCATATCTCGTTAGTAAATCCGTGCAGACTATGATCCATTTGTTCCCACGAGTAGATTTCGGAAATCTTCCTAGAAGATCGACCCCAATGCGATGGAAAGGTGTTATAGCTGGAGGAATGGAAACTAAGCGTCCAGGAGGTCGTTGACGAACGGATTTTCTCCTCTGGCATTCTCGACAGTGCATCACATATCGAACGACATTTCTGTACATCTGAAGCCAGTAAAACCTTTTGCAAATTCTGTCATAAGTTTTTGCAAAACCAAGATGTCCTGCAGTGGGAGCATCGTGGAAATGTCTCAGTATGTCCACTTGCAGATGTTTGGGAATGACTGGCAGCCATGTTTTTCCATCAGGGTCAAAATTCTTTCAGCATAGTACTCTGTCAATTAATTCAAAATCTCTTTTATCTGTGTTGGAGAGGTTATTCGAAAGAATAATCTTTACGAGATCTGGGTCTTTCTTCTGTTCAATCACAAGGTTCATACTCGTAGTCACAGCTAGAAATTTATCTGGCGTCTCAGTTTCTTTGTCCACTGGATTTCTCGAGAGTGTATCAGCATTCCTGAGCTTCTTATCGGTTTTATATACCACTGAGAAATCATGTTCTTGAACTCGAAGGGCCCATCTTGCCAGTATTCCTGAAGGATCCTTTAGACTCATAAGCCAGCATAGTATATGATGATTTGTTACAACAGTAAAATGTTTTCCGAATAGATACAGCTGGAATTTGTTGATAGCCCATACAATGACAAGCCATTCCTGTTCTGTGGTGGAATACTTCTTTTCGGCTTTTGTCAAGGTTCTTGAGGCGTAAGCTATAACTTTTTCAGCATTGTTCTAAATTTCAACAAGGACTGCCCCAATACCATACCCACTGGCATCTGTATGCATTTCTGTAGGGGTGCTTTCGGCATACATTCCTAATACTGGATCAGAAGTGAGGGATGACTTCAGACTGTTGAAGGATTCAGCCACTTCAGGACCCCAATGGAACATCGCATCACCTTTTAGAAGCAACTGCAAGGGTTCAGCGAGATATCAAAAGCCCTTAATAAATTTTCGGAAGTATGAGCAAAGTCCAAGAAAGCTTCGTATATCATGTACATTCTTCGGAGTTGGAAAATTGCTTACGGCTTTCACTTTGTCAGGATCTGGACGGACGCCATTACTAGAAACAAGATGACCAGTATTTTTACTTCTTTGGCCGCAAATAGACACTTCTTTGGGTTGAGTACAAGACCAGCTTCCTGAAGACATTTCAAAACAAGCCTTAGTCAGGTGAGATGGTCTTCAAAAGTTTCTGAAAATACTAGGATGTCGTCTAAATAGCAAAGACACACAGTCCATTTTAAATAGCATAGCAAATTGTCCATTATTCTTTCGAAGGTCGCAGGGACATTGCAGAGTCTAAACGGCAGGACTTTGAACTCATATAAGCCTTCGAGGGTTATGAATGTCGTTTTCCGATCCGCCTCGTCTACTTCTATCTGCCAATTGCCAGAGCAGAGGTCCATGGAAGAAAAGAACTTGGCGCCTTTCAAACAGTCTAGCGTATCGTCGATATGAGGTAGAGGATAGACATCTTTTTTCGTGATCTTATTGAGCTTCCGGTAATCTACACAAAAACTCCAGCTTCCATCGTTTTTCCTAACGAGCACCACGCGTGTTGACCAGGGACTTTCAGATGGCTGGATGATACCTTTATTAAGCATTTTCTGAACTTCCTCACAAATGACGCATCTTTTGGCGATGATACCCGGTAGGCTCGTTGGCTGATTGGAGCATGATCACCTGTATGAATCCTGTGTTTCACATTCATTCGTGAGGCTGTTAACTTGTCAGTCTTCTCGAAAATTCCAAAAAACTCTCGAAGCAGTTCGGCTAGCTTGGTTCTTTGTTCGTTGCTCAACTCGGGAGACATCATCCAGGAGCAGTCCATTGGGGAGTTTGACGTGTCTCGTATATTCAGGCCATCCGTTGAGTCGGCAATCGCACATAAATGTCCTTCGTTCAGGGGTTCGGCTAGGCCTAAGCACATTCCTTTAGGAATGACTTTGTTCCTGAACTGGAGGTTGGCGACCCAGATTTCCCTTTGCCCGTTATGGTATAAAGTTAGCATGGATGGTATAGCGAAATTCCTCTCGAAGAGCAGATGTTTATTGCCATCTATGACTACATTCATGTCTCTTCGTACTTGGCATCCTGAAACTGCTATTTTAGTTAAAGTTTGGGGCTTGAGAGTGTAGTCTCTTGTGGCGTACAACTTCCAGGCGCCCATCGCTGCGAGGTCTTGGCAAACATCTTCTAAAATTAGTTCACTCTGTCCACAGTCTATCACGGCTTTGGAAGCTTCTGAAAAGTCCCATCCAAGGATTATGTCATGACTACAATGCGGCAAAATAATGAATTAAAATGGCAGCTCTCTGTCCTTTATGTGACTACGTAAAACACATTTTCCCATCGACGACTTTGAGCATACCGTTCTTGGCTTCAGAAAACAGAACCTTCTTTAGAAATTGACAATACTTATCGGAGATGACAGAAAATGAAGCTCCAGAATTCACTAAGGCTCGTACCAGTTTTTTATCCATGATTTCATCTAATTAGTTACCAGTCATCTTTGCAACCAACAGAGGATTTTGATCACATGCGGCCTCACCTCTTTGGAAGGTCGCTCCGTTTAGTTTTCTTCATTATTGCAGCTTGGAGATCGACTTGATCGACGATATGGCGACGGTGACCTGAAACGGCCTGTTGGAGATCGGCCTCTAGTTGGACTAGGAGTTGAACTGCGAGTAAAGCTTGGTCGGCAAAGTTCTTCTTCTGTGTCAATTTCATCGGGGTTCGGTCAGCGGTGTTGATAGCTGTCGAAAATAGCTTTTCTCTCTTGGCAATAATGCAAAACATGTCCAGGACATCCACAGTGGAAGCAGACTGGTCTATTGTCAGCTGTTCTCCAGAGGTCAGTTTTTCTCGGCTGCGTGGGTGATCTCTGGACAGGAACTCTGGATTCCCTGGTTACAGCAGTGGCGGATTTAAGGGGGGGGGGCTAGGGGACTGAAGCCCCCCCCCCCCCAAAAAAAAACACTGTCATTCATAATTGAATTTTGCAATTGTAAATTTTTTATTAGTCTAGATCTAGAATAACAATTTGAAAAATCTTAGCCCCCCCAAAAGTCAAGTTCTGGATCCGCCACTGGGTTACAGTGGCATATGTTGGTCATCATGGAGTTCTGGTTGGTGTTGCTGAAACGGGCCTAGAGCCCTTTGAACTTCGTCTTGGACTATTTCTTCTAGGAATTGCAAACATGGCTCTGAAGGTTCTTTTGTCTGGTTGACCAGTAGATGGATTTCCTCCTGCACAATCTGGCGAACAAGGGATACCAAATCTGGTTCCTCCTCCATGGCTGCCACTGGTACGACGTTCGGAAGCCTCTCAAATCTTTGTCATCCAACCCTCTTCTGCTTCATGTAATCGATGTAGTTGCACCATTTAATGAAATCAGTTGTGGTGCTGATTTTTTTCGTCAGCAGGGTCTGATAAATGTCCTCTGCAATGCCTTTCATTAGGTGAGACCCTTTTTCATCTTCAGACATTGAAGGATTAATTTCCTGGCACAGACCTAAGATACTCTGTATATAGGACTGTGTACTCTCTCCTGACTGCTGTGCTCTGTACTTCAATTGTTCTTCTGTCTTCGTGGTATACTTTTGTCAGTCGCCGAAAAGTCTATTTAATTCCTTCTTGAACACCTCCCAGGAATTCAGAGTATCTTCATTGTTTACGTACCACTGCTTTGCTGTACCATCAAGGAAGAAATAAACATTGGCTAAGCACATCATACCATCATATTTGTTGAATTTAGCCACTCGATCGTATTTTTTAAGCCATTTCAGAGGGTCTTCTCTAGGCACTACTCAGAAGGTCAATGGGCTCCTTTGTTGCTGGTAGGTAGGAGTCAATATGACGGGCTTGGTTTCTTCTGGCACTTTGGTTTCTGGCATTTTTGTTTTCTTCTTTTTGCTGTCTGGAAAATAAAGTCCGTACTCGGGAAATAGTCCTCTTAAATGGAGACTTCTGTGAAGATTGTCACTGTTATCCACGTTTGCAAGGTTTATTTACCCGGCGCATCCACCAAAAATGTCACGTAGATGTTGTGAAGAGCCAAAGTGAGCACTCTAAGTGAAGTAACAAGCATAGTTTATTAGTACAACAAACTTGTAATACAGCTACACTTGGCTGAGAACACACTCAAACTGATGAACAAGTTGCTTATATACAATATTTGAATATTCCAGAATACACGATTAACATAAATTAAAATATTCTAGAAACTGCTAGAATAGGAAATTAAATATGCAAAGACAATTATAAAATTTTAGAAATAATTTTTTAGAGTCTTTAAATTTATTTGCCCCTGGCTGGAATCGAACCGAGGCCGGCTGGGTGACAGTCCAAAGATATACCTCCACACCACGGCGGCTGTAAAGAAAGCTGACTTTGTGGCAATATAATTTTGAATTTATTTTACTTATAATTTTATTGTCAAAAAATGATGACTAAAAAACTGTAAGTAGGTCTCATTAACACACAGTTTTAAAACAAAAATGTTCAGTAGATGCTGAGATAAGCCATATGTGTGTTCTTGAATAATTGCAATGGTGCCAGGTTGTCAGATAAACACCCACACTGAAGTGTCCAAGTAAGGCATTGCTTCAGTTAGTGGGGAATCAGACTTGACATCGTGTGGGCTGGGAAGATGTTTAGTAAAATTGTGATATTTTTTTTTTTTTTTTTGTTAAAGTTTTAATTTATAAAATGATGTAAAAAAAGTGTTTTTCTTTTCTTTTTCTTTTTTGACCCCAAACAATTGTTGTGAGTTCTTATATTTTATGGTGTTTATTCAAAGTTTTGTACCAATTACTTTTACTGTGATGCTTTCTTTTAATATAGAATATGTTATTATCCAATACAGATTATGTTATCATATGTTTTACAGGGTGACAAGAAATAACTTGACACACATGATACATTATAACTTTAATGCTAATGAAAATATTGCGACCAAACTTCAATAAATATGAATACATTATTTTGTCTATTATATTTACAGATTTTCAAAGTGGCTACCTTTAGCCTTAATACAGAGCTTTAAACGTGTCACAAAATTTTCGGCTATGGGCCGCAACTCACTTACTGATATTTTATTCCATTCCTTGCATAAGAATTCCTTTAGGGATGCCAAAGTTTTATGAGGTTTAGCACACACCCTTGTTTCCAAGATGGACCAAACAGAATAATCCACTGGGTTCAAATCTGGAGAATACGGTGGCCATTCTTGAGCTCCAATAAAGTCAGGAAAATTTGTCTTGCACCAATCTTGAGTGCCTTTAGCTCTGTGTGCAGGTGTGGAATCCTGTTGGAAGGTCCATCTTTTGTTTCCAAACAACTTTTGCGACCAAGGTAAGACAACATCTACCAAAATGAGTTTGCAATAGTGGTAGTTACAGATATTTGGTTTGAAACTTCGTCCAAGTTATTTCTTGTCACCCTGTACATGTTATTTTTAAGTTTAATATCTTATTTTTAGGTATGGTATTTAATTTTGAGGTTTCAATGGGGAAGTTGCACACGGAAGGAAAAACAATTTCTTTTAATTGTAATCGATAAAATCAATCTTGGGAATCCGAAAAATCCAATTAAAATCGTAAAATTATTTCAAATTAACTTTTAATTAACGTTTTAAAATCGCTAAAAACCAAAACAAAACCACGTGATCCGAAAACGCTCCGTGAGGGGATTGACGTCACAGTACACGAAGTGTGAATGTTTACACTCTTTTACCGCTTGCTTTCCTTTTTGTTCGCTCTATTCTAATCTGTATTTTATAGTTTATTCTTAAAATTTTTACCTTTTGTAAGAAATAACTTAAACCTTCCATAACTATACTATATCTTATATATATATATTTCTATTTTTATTTGTATAATGTCGATTTTGGATTTGTAAAAGAGCAATCGGATAATGTTCCGAAAATAGATGCTCTTTCCATATTTTCATTTTTGAGAAGAAACCTCGATTTTATTAGCGCATAAATATAAGAGTAGCTAAAGCTAAACGATCTAGATTTGTTCTGTATTCATATTTTGAAAATTATAAACGTCTTCATAATAGAATTTTAGCATTGCTTTAATATATTAGTAGTATTTTTTTACATTTCTCTAATTTTTTAGATGCTTGTATGTGAGAATATTTCTTTTTTCATAATGTATGCTTAAAGATTTAATTATAATTAAAATATTCATTAAAATTTCATAGTACATAAAAATATATTTTACTGATTATTTATTTTATTATTATTATTATTTTTTTAACCAGAATTTTTTAATTGTTATTTTATAAATTACATATGATTATTTTATAGAGCAGTCATTAATTATGTATTTAATATTTACTTCATGTTTTTGCAACGAAAAAAAATTTTATTTTCAAATTGCATTATTTATTTATTATTTTTATTTTATTTTATTAAAAAAAAAAAAAAAAAGTTTACTTTTTATAATTTTTTAAGTAATTTATATATATATATATATATATATATATATATATATATATATTTCAATTTTATCCATTTATTTTTCCATTTAATTTTCTTAAATTTATTTGAATTATATTGTTCTACGTTGTTTACATTAGCAACGGCTGTTACACAACTATTTATTTATTTAATTAATTCATTTCAAAAGGAAAATATAATTAAATGTTTTTATCGGGAAAATGTTTATATTGCATAAAGGATTAGTCTTATTAAAATTTAAATTTAATAAAAACTTATTTATTATTTATTTAATGCCTTTGAAAGGAAAATCTTTTGTTATTTATTTATTTATTGTACTAATCGAAATGAAATAGTAATATAGCAGAAAAAGTGATTGCAATAAAGTACATGGTGCCAAAATTAAAGTATATTTAATAGATGCTGAGATACAGCTATCCTTAAAATCTTAGTTTTTGAATAATAGCAGCTTTCGCCTCCTGATATGTGCACAAATTGAAGTGCCCACGAAAGACATTGCTGCGGGCAATAAGAACCCAGATCCAAAAAAGCAGGGTACACTGGAGGGAAAGAAGTTGCCGCAGGCTGCGAATAACCAAAACGATGTTAAGAGCGATTTCAATGAATTTATTTTTTAATTATCTATTTATTTATTTTTTGTTTATAGAATGATATAAAAGAAATAAAAGTTTTTTTTTTTTTTTTTTTTTGTCAATTTATTAAATTTAGCTACCAGCGAAGCAGGCGAAGACCGTCAGTTATAGTATATGCAAGGGTTGTTCCAGGTTTACTTTTGGGGCTCATTTTTGTGAAAAACAATTTTTTTTTTTTTTTTTTTTTTTTTTTTTGTGAAAAACAAAATACCCTGATATATTCTAAACATATTTGGATTTTACATTAAGGCTTCATTGATAAATGAATTTTATATATATATATATATATATACACTGGTGGACAATTGCTAAGGACGGATGACAATAGCTTAGTTATTGTCATCCGTCCTTAGCAATTGTCCACCAGTGTATATATTGCGTTTGATTGCTGAAATTTACTGCAAATTTTTAATTAATTATTTAATACCATTCATATTTATAACTAGATCATATATAACTTATAAGGTATTATTACATTTAACATATATTTCATGTGTTTATTTTATTTTAAAGTACTTTATATCTTTCCTATTGCTAAATGTTGTTATTATTATTACTTTCTATTTCTATTAATCTTTTCTTTCTATTTTTAAATTTTTCCAAATAAAAAAGTAATTACATTATAAAAATAACTAAACGCGTTTCTATATATATATACATATATAAATAATATTAATATTTTTGTACGGAGACCTTCTTTTAATTTTATTCATTTATTTAGAATGATAAGCGCATGTAATTTTCCTTAAATACTTTTCAATTTCTCAAACTGCATCACTATAATGTTTTTAATTATTCACAATCTTCAGCTGCTATTTTAATAGAAATATTGTTAAGTTATAATATTGAAATGTATTAAAAAAGTTATATATATATATATATACAGATATACTGGCATCTTATAATTATAAAAGTAATATAATTTAGGTTAATTTAGCATAAACTATTCTAGATTATTTAAGCAATGAAAATATGCATATTATTCAGTTAAATATTATTACTCAATCCCAATATTTTATTTCTGTACTCAGTCTATAATAATGATAAAATAATAATAAATCTATGAAACATAATAAAATGAAACAAAACAAGTATTTAAAAGATACATCTTTAGCATAGCATACTAAAAACATTCTTTAAGAAAATTCTATTGATCAACTATTATTTCGATTATAGTTTAATTTGGATTAATAACAGCAGGCGAGTACAAAAAAATATCATTGAAACTTGGTGTTATTTATAGAATGAAGTGATGTTTAATGAGTTCAAATAGTTTTAATATTTTTTTTTTTAAGAAAGAATACAAAATTTCGCTGAATGCACGATTTTTCTTTACAATACAAGAGGGAGAAATTCAGCCGGCAGTTCATTTCATGGATAGTGACGTCACGATAGGTTTTATCACGTGACGCAGCGTTTTCCCGCCAACATGAGAACTACGTCTTTTAAAGTTAATTTATTAAAGCATCCGGTTTTCAAATATGCATAAAAATGGTATCAAAATGTTTGTATTTTCATGCTCTATCATTTACAAGTCAAAATGAAAAATGTGCAATTTCCCCATTCATTCAGATATGCATTACTCTGGTGATGATTTAATATAAATTTCAAGGCTAATCTGGCATTTAGTGCCAGTCTACCTTGCAGACTATTTTTGGATTATTTAATCTGAATTGCAGACTAGTAAAAAAATGTCTGCTACTGGCCTCAAAAATAAACTTACATTTAAGGCCACATCTTTATTCAAAATAACTTCAAGTAAGTGAGGTGGCAACACTGGAGGCCCAACTGATTTTTCATACGGACGGCGTGGTAGAGCTTCCTGAGAATAAGATCCCGGAGGAGAACCTGAATAAACTACAAATATACAATTTAATTTTGTAAATTATAAACAAAAATTTATTTTAAGTGTAGAACTGTTAATAAATACATTTCAGAATATAAAATTACTGAACAAGATAGTTAAAATTACATCTAAATTATTGTATATAGTAATTTTGATTGACAAATTTTCTTTATGGATCTACCCAATTGTAAATACATATGGTAGCATGATTCTTATACACACATGTGCACATAAAAGGAGATTTTTTTTTTTTTTTTAATCATTGTATTGCTTTTAAAAAGTATTTATACTGTTGCTATATAGCAATAATTTAAACAAATTCTTTATGGTATTATTTATAAAGCTCAAGCTTCAGTTAAAAAATAAATAGATATAAATAAAAGCGAGAATTTCAAAGCTCTTAAGGGAACTTGGCACCTTTGACTTGGCATCAATGAGGGTTTCATATAAAAGCTTATGTTTCCATTTAATATTTATAAATTGAATTATATTAGGTGTATTCAATAAAATATATATTCAGGCAACAATTCTTATGGTTTTTGATATTTTTTTTTACAGATTTGAAATCTAAAACTGTTTTTTCTCAGTTTGTATTTGTTCATGCATTCATTATCTTCAAAATCCTTAAACTTCTACAGATATTTAAGAAACAAATTATTTTTATTTAATTATTTATTACTATTATTATTATTATTATTATTATTTTTTTTTTTTTAATGTATAATAGAACCTATTTAAAAGAATTAGGGATTGATTTTGAAATTTATTGATTAGTTTTTGAGAAAAAAATTAAAAAGCGCATGTTTATGTAAAAATTTGAAAAAAAAAGAAAAAAAATTACATTTTTATTTTTAATATTTTTTCTTTTAAAGATATTGCAAAATCCTGCCTAATTATTTTAAGTAGATTATATTGAGTAAAAAAAAAAAAAAAAAAAAAGTATTTTCTTAAATATCTGTAGAAGTTTAAGCATTTTAAAGATAATGAATTCATGGGAAATAATAATAAAAAAAAAAAAAAAAAAAAGAGCAAACTAAGAAAATGCAATTTATAGATTTCAAACCTGTAAAAAATACATCAAAAACCATCAGAATTGTTGCCTGAATATATATTTTAATGGACAAAGATAAAATAGTTCAATTTATAAATATTAATGGAAATATGAGCTTTTATATGAAACTTTCAATAGTGAAAAGTCTCCTTAAATATTTCATATTGCCCTAAAAAAAAAAAAAAAAAAAAAAAGAAGTAATCTGGATTGTTGTCAGGATAATAAAGAGGCTATTTAATAGCATCAGAGTTAAGAGTAAAGAGTAATTTAAAGCAAGTGTGAGGTTTCTAAAATGGCAAGTATGACATTTCTTATGGTTTTTGATACTTGTTTTACAGATTTGAAATTGTCTTTTACACAAACAAAGTGTGTGGCTAATTGTTTATGAAATCAAAACCGACTTGTAGCAAAGTAAATTACACTGCTATCCCACTTAAGTGTTAGAATATTTATTATGAAAGTTGATAGAAATTTTAAAAAATCATTTCATCAAATCTTTTAATAAATATATATATATACATAAACTATGTTATCTATATATATAAACGAGCAGAGTCTGTCGGTGTGTGTGTGTGTCTGTCCACTATAGAAACCTAGGCCGTTTCGCCGACCGGGACAAAATTCGGCACGGTTAATGTTTACGACCCGAGAAACACAACGCCGCAAGCGATTTTACAAAATTCGCCCCCCCAGGGGGGGGGGAAGGGGGGCAAAGCGTAATTTCACAAAATCCTTCATATCTCAAACAAAAAAACAGATATCAGTAAAATTTTTGCTTTAAAATATAGCTAATACAAATGTCTAAAAATTGGTTTCTGGAATTTTTGAAATGCGGTCCCCAAGGGGGGCAGGGGAGGGGGGGGGGGGCAAAACGTGATTTCACAAGAGTAAAACGTGATTTCGCATAATCCTATATATCTCAAACAAAAAAAATAAATATAAGTAAAATTTTTGCTCTAAAATATAGCTAATGCAACTATCTAAAAACATATTTCTAAAAATTTTAGAAATTCAGTCCCCAGGTGGGGCAGCAAGGGGGGGAGCTATGGAGCAAAAACAAATAGAAATACAGTTAGGCCGTTCAAAATTGGTACAGATAGGTTTAAGAGGCCTGCAAGTCGAATGGGGATATTTTCGAAAGTGTAAAGTTATTAGGAGGTGCGAGAAGGGGGGTGGGGAGCGGGGGGCAAAAAAATAAAAATAGAGTTAGATCGTTCAAAATTGGTACATAGAGATTTTCGATACTTACAAATCGATTGCGGATATTTTTGAATTTGTAAAATTATTCGGAGGAGCGGGTAGGGGGGTGGGGCAGTAAGGAGGGGCTATGGGGCAAAAACAAATAGAAATACAGTTAGGACGTTCAAAATTGGTACAGACAGGTTTTAAAGGCTTGCAAGTCGAATGGGGATATTTTCGAAAGTTTAAAGTTATTAGGAGGGGCGAGAAGGGGGAGGCAAAAAAATAAAAATAGAGTTAGATCGTTCAAAATTGGTATATAGAGGTTTTCGATACTTACAAATCGATTGGGGATATTTTCGAATTTGTAAAATTATTAGGAGGGGCAGGAAGGGGGGGGCTATGGGCAAAAACAAATAGAAATACAGTTAGGTCGTTCAAAATTGGTACAGATAGGTTTTAGAGGCCTGCAAGTCGAATGGGAATATTTTCGAAAGTGTAAAGTTATTAGAAGGGCCGGGAAGGGGGGGGGGGCAGAGGGGCAAAAAAATAAAATACAGTTAGATCATTCAAAATTGGTACATAGAGGTTTTCGATACCTACAAATCGATTGCGGATATTTTTGAATTTTTGAAATTATTGGGAGGGGCAAAAAAATAAAATAGAGCTAGATCGTTCAAAACTTGTGCATAGAGGTTTTTGATACTTACAAATCGATTGCAGATATTTTCGAATTTGTAAAATTATTTGGATAGACGGGAGTGGGGGCGAAGGGGGAAAATAATAGAAATAAGAATTAGAGCATTTTGGGATTTTTTTCCAAAGACAGTGAGAACCCGGTGCGACATTTTTCCTAATCAGATTTTGTTTCTCTTTTTTCTTTTTCACGCGATAAAAATTAATGCAATTCTGATAATTCAGTAATTATAGTGATTCATTTAAAAATAGGGACCAGCGAAGCGGGCGTCGCCTGCTAGTAAACAGATATATGAGAACATTTGCAAACATATCACAAGAAGAAAAAATTGATCCAATATTATATTACAATTTAATGAGTAAAAGTTCCTTTATGAAATCAAAAAAATAAACAAAATCTAGAAAAAATAATGAAAGCAATAATCAACACTCTTCACGGGCATTAGTCAAATTATTGTATACAATATATATATATATATATATATAATTTTTTTTTTTTTCAAAATATCCAGTTTTCAGGTATTTACCCAGGCCTCGGGTAAATACCTGGGTAAATACTCAAAAAATATTTACCTACCCACTGGGTATTTATTTACCCATGTCACATCGCTATTTACAACTGTTATATTTGTCCTCATTTTCTAAAAATTGATTTTTTAAATTTAAATATTTCATTTTAAAGCTAAAAAATGAAAAAAAAAATTGCATTTTCACATTTTATAGCATCAAAATAAAATATTAAAAATTTTTAAAGTCAAATTTTGGAAAACAAAAACAAATTTCATGGCTGAGAAATCTCTGAATGTAAAAACAGAATTCACAATAATATCAGATAGAATAACATGGGATTTGACTGCCAAAGATGAATAAACTGGAGGAGGTAGAGAGGAGCCTAAGGCAATTTTGTAGAATTAATTAGATAATTAATTTGAATTTAGAAATGAAAAGTATAAGTATTTCTACACTTCTTATAATTAATACTAAATTAAACTCTGTATGATGTATCATAAAACATTTTAATACAACCTGCATATAAGTCTGTTTTGGTAACACTGATTATATTACTTAACCTTCTGACTGCTACAGCCATACCTTCTGACTGCTACATATTTGTTTACTGAGCTGTAGTTTTTTCGATACTAAACTTAAAATTTAAATTACATACTTAAAAATTTTTAGCTTCTACTTCAGTATGAAGGTCATATATAATAAACATAATGTTTACCTTCAAATACATAGTTATATTTTTAATCTCAAGGTTATATAACCTTCATTTCAGTACTTTTTATTAATGTACAGTAAAATCAACATTACAAGTTTGCCCTTTTCTAAATTGGTCAGATGGTTAACATTCTAGGCAATGGTTATTATCAGGGAAACAATCCGATATGTTTGATTAAAGTACCAAGTTGGTAAGATACTTGGTAAATGACAATATGTTACAGAACTCAATACACTTTGTAATATTTATTTAATTATATATTTAAAAGAAAAAGAAAAAGAAAATTTAATCTTTGAAAAATATTAAAACTTTATATTACAATTAAAAATAAAACAGAACAACCTTACTTGAAACTTCTGTGTAAATCTTTTATCCTGGATCCGGGACTTCCTCAACACATGTTTCAGGTTAAGTGGTTGACGGGTGAAACTAAATTTTGATTGTCTTTATCTTCTGACCTCAGTAGATGGCACCATTTTCAGTCTATGCCCAGAAAAGGTTCATTATTGTTACAGCTGTGTCTGCTTTTAATAATTTCAATGGCTTTGTGGTTAACTGTACAAAAATTATTTTTGTAATTTGCCAGTTTCTTCATGTTTTCAAAATCAATTGTTCTTCATTATCTTATTAACTTTAGTGAGGTCAGTAGACATTCTATTGAATTTAATGTCAGCCTTATGTTCTTTGATTCGATTTTTTATTTTACGTTTTGTCCTGCATATGTAAAATCCCTCAATATTATCTGCAGATTTATATTTAATTTCATATATGCCTGCTGGTTCGATTTGATCAATGATGTCTTGTCACTGCTAATTCGCTGGAAAATGTTACAGTTCAGTTTTGTGGGAGTGCTAACATTTAATTTTGATAGCTTCATTCTTTAATTTATCAGATGCTCCTTTATTATACAGAATAGCGGATATGAATTCAGTTTAATCTTTTAGGCATTATCGATATCGTTAAATTTTTTATTTGATTTTTATATAAGTGGTAAAGAAGATTTTTATTATATACCCAGCTTTAGTTATAATTTCAGAAATTTTATTTAGTTCATTTTTAAGATGAATTTGATTTGAACAAACTACGGAAGAGCAGTTTATATATGCTTGTATTACATTTAACTTAAAATTAAGGGAAGGGGGTATATTTACTATAAATTATTTCATCATTATTGTTTGGTTTACAGTAAACTGTAGCTTCTATTTTAATAGTTCTTAATATACTAACATCTAGAAATTTATTTGGTTGTTGCTTTCAATTTTGTAAATGAATTATATGACTTTATCTATTTCATTTATCAACAATTTCTTGAATTTGAAAAATATCGTCAACAATGGTCAAAACATTGCCAATGTACCTGAGCCAAACCTTAATTCCATTTTTAAAATCTCTGAAAATATGTTAAATTAATCCAGGTTTCAATTCTGCTATAAATTCCTGAAACTGGGGATCCTATTAGGACCTCCTTATTTTGTTTATAAAAAATTTTATTGAATCTAAAAGAAGTTTTCTGTAACGATAAGATTACTAGCAGTTATTAATGTAGTACAGTACAAAGCAAAATTTAGACTATGAAGAAATTCATACAGACTTCGAAAAATATTTAATCAATTTTCCTAACACAGCTTGAATGTAATGTGCTGTGCATATAAACAATATTTATAACAATGAAAAGTGGAATTACGCATATTGCAAGTAATTAAATGGTAACAAAAATATAATGCTGTCTCAAAAGTTTAGACAAAAATTAAATAAAGCTAAAATAAACAATTTTTAAAACCTGATTGTGCATCTGTGCTTCTGTATTACTTCATAAATACACGATTCCATCGAAGAAACTAAATTTTACACAGTTTGGGGATCGATGCCGTACTATGCATCCTCAATAGATGTCTTGAGTTCCTGTACAGAAGAGTCTGTTATTGTCTTTCATTGCTATAAACTTTGAGACACATGATGCCCAAAGATTCTCTATGGGTTTAAGATCTGGGCTACATGCTGGCCAGTCAAGAACTTTTATATTATGAGAATTAAACCAAGATTTTGAATTGTTTGCAGTATGAATCGAAGAATTGTCTTGCTGAAATTCCCACTGAGGGCGACCTAGAAGCTTAGCAAATGGCATTAGGTTTTCTTCTAACATCTTTGTATAACACTGTGATGTTTGACGACCACTGGTAAAGGTCAGAGATACTTTTCCATTATAGCAAAAGGCTGCCCAAATCATCACCGAGCCCCCTCCTTGTCTGCGAATAAAAACATCTAGGTTAATTCCGCAAGTCATGCCAATAATACGATGACCAGCCATCTGGACCATCCAGATTCCACTTTTTTTCATCTCTAAACTGATTGCCATTTCTGTCCATATGACATATGCTTTCGGGGCCACAACATTCTTTGTAACTTATGATGTGGCTTCAGAGCTGGTTTCTTTTTCATTTTGCTATAAACTATTGCTTCTTTTTCCACAATTTGTCTACAAATCGTATCCTTTGATACAAAGAGTCCCGATGACCTTTGAACTCCACGTACACTCATTTGTTGGGTATTTGCTAGCCTTTGTATCAGACGATCCTTTGATATATTTGTCATACGCGGCCTCCCAGATCTACATTTTGCTTTATATTCACAACCACGTGATAAAACTCGTTAAATAGCTTCTTTGATCTATTAATAATAGCCAAAATTTCTGAAATGCTCTTCCCTTTAGCTTTCAACTGCCAAATCCTTGAAACCTCATTCGCTTGAATTTGTTTAGCTCGCAGCATGTCGACTATGAAGCGTTATCATTTGCAGAACTTAAGTACTCAAAAATTTGTGACATCATCGATTTTAAATTTGCATATGGCAGCAAATATTCACAGAAATTCATAATCGTGTCTAAACTTTTGCGACAAGCAAATTTTTATTTTTATCAAAAAAAAAAAAAAAAAATTAGTATTATAGCAAATCACACGACTGTCTTTTGATTATAGCATTTTAAAACAGTTTTTGAATATGTTTACAGGTTTTTGTAATTCTGACGTCATAATTCTAAATTTTAAAGCTGAATGACATCATTGTCTAAACTTTTGCATCATACTGCATTTATTTTATTTTAGCTGAAATGTTCTTTAATTTTTCTTTAGATCATGAAAATAGTATGATCAACCATCAGGGCCAACCAAACGGAATATTTTTTGTCACTGAAAAATTATTAATTGGTCCAATAACGAGAACCTCATGAGTCAAAGGGAAGTGTTCTCTCATGGTGTAGGGCATGTTATGTTTCAATGGAACAACAGATATTGCTTTTTTTAATGGTTGACACTGCTCTGGGGATTATTAAAATGTCTTCAAAAGCAATCTCCTTCAACTGGAAACATCTTAGGGGGATAAAATTAAAAATTTCAACAGGACGATACGTTGATTCACACCTCCTGCTAAACAAAAGCTTGGTTTATGCAGAATCAAGTTATTGTTATAGAATGGCCAGTTATCATCCTAGACCTAAATCCAATTGAAAACACTTACATTATAGTACTTGCATGAGAGGTCATACTCATGGTCTTCAGTTTTCGACTATTCAGAAATTAAGGCAACAAGTAGAGTAGAGACGGCACTCATTACAGCCACATATTCTCTTAACTTTAGTTCTAAGCATGCCTGATAGGATTTTGCAAGATAATTCAAAGGAATGAATCCAAAAATTGAATTTAAATAACAAATACTTGAACAGTCTTTATAATTTTGAGACAGTATATTTTGTTTTTGTTTTTATTTTTTTTACAAAACTTCTGTTAATTTTTTTTGTTGTAATATACTTAGACTCTGATTTTACATGGTCCATCTAGAAAGTAATGAGACTGGTTCTGTAAAATTCGTTTATTAGAGGATAATTTTACAGACACTGAATATTCTTCAAAATAGCCTTCATCAGCATTAATACACCATTGCTAACAGCTTTGCCACTCATTGATGCCCGCTTGGAATTCTTCAATTGGAATGCTGTTTAAAAAGCACATTACATTTCTCTGAAAGTTCTTCAGATTGTCGAAACGATTAGAAACAACCTCAAAACAAAGTCTTAAGCTGGATTTTAAGTGAGGGAATTGAAAAAAATCTGGCAGTGATAGATCGGGGCTGTACAGTGATTGGGGCACTGATGCGATGCTGCATTTTACTAGGAACTGAGTGAAGAGCTTCGCACAAATTTTTCATTGACAAACTTTCTATTTGAAATTCCTCCTCTGTGATGATTTGATGCACAATCGATTTTGTAAGGTCTCAATGTCTCTGCAAGCATTCAGAAGTTCATCAAATGATTATAGTCCAAAAGCACTTTCATTTTAGCCACATTATCGGAAGTTCAAAAACTTGATGAATGCCCGATGCATTGTTCTTCATTGACGTCCCCTTTTCTATCTTTAAACACTTTGTGCGATTTAAACACTTGAGCCTTTGACAAAGACGACTTCTGAAAAGTTCATTGTAATGCTGCAATCATCTCAGTAGCCATTTTGTTTAGTTTTACACAAAAGTTTATGGCATATCACTGCTTGATACTCTGTTGCATTCGAAAAACCTAACGCCACTTTAAAACATGTGTTTACTTCATGAGCTTTCTGTGTGCTACAAAGGATAAAGACCAGCTGACTTCCACCAAACCCTGTAGCTGACAATCCCCACAACATGTACCACCAAAAACTTCGACACTTTGGCATTCTGCTTGGCACAAAAAATTCAGTCTCATTACTTTCTGGACAGACCTTGTATATGCTTATAATTTTTTCGTGATTATATGCTGTGTTTTAAAAAATCACATGTCTCAATATTTATGAAATGCACTGTATTTCAGCTTGAAATTAAAAATATGATTATAAATTTAAAGATAAACCTCATAACTATCACATGTGATCTCCATAATTTAAAAACAAGCTAAGAATTTAAAATCATGCACTTATGAATTATAAGTGTGATAAGGAGAAAACAACTGCTCAGTGAACAAAAAAATACATATCAGCCACTCAGAGAGTTAAGTATTAAGAATGAGGTGCAAATCAACTTAATCTTTATGTTTAAAGTCTTAAAGAGAATAACAAGAGAGTGCAAAGAAAGAAACAATAAAACTCAAAAAGTATATGAGCATAACAAAATAATAACTTACTTGATCCTCCACTGTTTGAGCTACAACTATCTATTGCTAAAGCCTCAAATACTTCAAAATCAGACTTTTTGACAGACACAACATTATTTTTAGTCCCCATATCATTATCAACAGTAGGCTAAAAAAGCGAATATTTGTATAAATACACACACACATACAAAAGTAACTGTTTTCAAACAGCAGACTTTAAATAAAATTCTTTTTTTTAAATTACATACGCTTTAAGAAAATATTTTTTTTTTTTTTTTTTAAAGAGCCCTTTCGAAAGCCATAAAGTGTAGTACAAAGTAGACTTGTGTTTCTGAAGCCCAATTTGAAACCCTCCTGTTCATCAAAGGCAATTCGAATAACTTATTGGAACTGCTTATGCCTTTTTACAGGTGATAGTTAATTTTCTTGTTTTTTACATTAGTGATTAAGATTTAATCAAAATAAAATTGATTTTCTCAATTTTATTTATTTATTTTTGTGTGCGTGGAAGCAAAAAACAACTTCACTTTTAATCAGTTTGTACAGTCGGAAACAAAAGTGTCCGAACACTAGCAAAAATTCCTATGTAAAAAAAGTACACTTCATACGGTTTTGTTAAATAAATCCTTGTCGAATCCTGTTCTTAGTCAGTCTAAGAACAGGATTCGATAAGGATTTATTTAACAAAACCATATGAAGTGTACTTTTTTTACATAGGAATTTTTGCTAGTGCTCGGACACTTTTGTTACTGACTGTACATACTTATGATTGTGTCAGGTTTTATTTTCTATATTTTCACTCTCCCCATACAATTTCATGCTAGTGTGGTAGTTAGCTCAAAAATTCATCCACCTCAAACTATTGTCATGTTATACATTAGGTGAGAAACTGCAAGCTTTTGTTTACAGATTCAAATGCCCTAGCTCTACTCAAGTACTCTTTGATATTCTCTCCCCCCCCCCCCTTTTCTTGTGACTGTATATACTTTTTATACTTTTTCAAAATTTTCTTTCCTTTTATTTATATTTTTTTTCTTTTTCCTGTAAGTTTTCATGCTAATGCAGTGGTTGAATTTAATACACATAATTCCAGACTGAAATGTACAGATGATGATAAAAAATGTTGCTTTACAAGGCAACAGTAATTCATATTCCTGAAATCTGTTATGTTTTAATACCAAACAAAATTTCTATTTCAGCAATATAAGTAACATAACATACAATATTTTCCTTTATTTCTAGAGAAACTTTATAAGAGCATAGTGACACAAGCACAGAGCTTTCTGAATAATGCATACTGAAATTTAATGGTTAAGATAACATCTGTCTGGTGCTCTTTCAGTTATGCTTGCTGGGCAAAAATGAAAAATTCCATGATTTTTAAGTGTTTACAAAATTCCCTGATATTTCCAGATTGATGAAGTACCCTGATTGTTTCATGATTTCCCTGTTTTTTCTGATAGTCGCCACCCTGTTCAAATTATGGGAACATGTATTACAAAACTTGATCATTTTCAATAAAAAATTTAGAAAAGTAAACAAACAATAGTTGAACATTAATGGTAGGCTGCTAAAATCCTCTTAATCATATAAATTTTATTGCTCATATATCACTAATATTTCATAAAAACATCAAGGCTGTTACTAACATTTTTTTTTTTTTTTTTTTTTAATGAAAGACAATGATTGTATTTGTCATATTTTTTCTCTCTTTCGCTTTTCTTTATTTAAAATCTCATTTTTAAAAAAATGCCAAATAGCTGATATTGGCTTTACCCTTGAGTTAGTACACTCTTTAGACACAGTTTATGCTTATTTTGTCTTAAACTTACATAGTTCTTAAAAAAGAAATACTCCATTTCAAGAAGAAAATATTTATTAACAAAAATGAACTCTTAAAACTGTTAATTGAAAGTTAGATTTTCTAGTGAATTATGTAATTACTTAGAGGAAAAAAAAAGGTAATATATTGTGCAGGAATTGGCATGATATCTACTATATTAATTCTGGTGTTAAATCATTAGCTGAGTATTTTAACTTCCTGTTGTTTTATCTGCACTGTTATGAAACCTTTTTTTTTTTTATTATTATTATTTATATATTTATTATTCATTATACTATCATTAGTTCAATCAAAATAAAAATTCAACTCATTTAACTTTGAAAAGAGTGTGAATTTCATAGATTAGCTGTGAAATAATTACGTATTTAAGCAATCAATTGTATAAATATCACAAATGAGCTTTGGAGAAAAAAAAAATCTTGGATTTTTTTTTAAATGAAATTGTTGTAGCGTAATTTAGCAAAAAGTAAATTTTGTTAATTTGCATTCATTTTCATATGCTGGGATTTTATTTCAAAAGTTTTGAGAAAATAAGGTGCATCTAATTTTTCTTTTTTTAAAACAATAATACCGTTCCAAAAAAAAATCTGTATTTTATAATGTAATTATCAGAAAGGGAGACAACAGGTACCATTCCTCATAAATTTATATCCAATTTAGTTATTTATAAGAAAAATATTTAGAGCATCTACATATCAAAGCATGCAATAACTTTAAAATATTTGTAGATTACAATGAAAATTTTTTTGAATAAAGTATATGTAAAAAGCTACACCTAGAAATCTGATGTGGACACCACATGACTTCCTTATACACCCATTGGAATATACATATTGTTATGAAAACATTGACATTTTTGTGTGAGGTAACTGATTTGTAAATAAACAGGCAGGTTACAACCACAAAAAAAAAAAAAAAAAAAAAAAACTAAAAAACTGCTACTCCAAGCACAAAAGTCATGATAATTGGATTATACCATGAGACAAATATACTAGTTTTTTCAGGAATGGTTTATTACAGAATCTCTCATTGGCAAATTCATAGCTTAGAGTTTAATGAAAATCATTCAAATATAGATGACCTATTTTTGTTTCTGTTCTATCTTTGCCAAAAATTAGAAGTGGAAAACTATACATTTTACCAAAACAATTAATTCAGTTAAAATTGAAAAATGATTTAGTATTTTTGGCTATCCTGAAACAATATTTGCCGCCAAATTTGATTGCTAATCTTGCCAAGTCGCCATGTTTGTAGCCAATGCTGATTTTTGTCTTGGCATTGATTTTGGCAATTTTGTAGTTTAGGGTTGTCAAAGTTTGGAAGCTCTAACTTCAATAAGAACTGAATTCTGGAATTCTCCAGAAAAATTCACTGGTTTATAGTGTTGAACTAAATTCTTTGAAAATTCTTTAAATGACAAACAAGACTAAAACAAAATAAAGTGCATTCATTGACTAGAACCTGCTTATATATTAAGAATAACTTTCTACACTCAAAAATGTTGGCAACGTTCATGACAATATCATTAAGTGCTTTATTTATGTGATGAATGTTCATTAAAGTGCATTCGTCAACCAGAACCTGTTTATATCTTTAAGAATTACTTTCTACATGCAAAAAAAGTTGGCAACTTTCATAAAAATATTATTACAGGCTCTATTTACGTGCTGAATATTCATTAATTAGCTTATTTTGAAATAACTATGATGGTAGGTCATATATAATGGCCAAAACCTTTGTATATTTGGCCATTATAAATATAATTTTCGTAAATATCTCCAAAATGGAAAGTCATAGAAAGATCAAAAAGGCAGGTGCACAACTAGATGCTATAACAAACTTGTATACCAATTTGCAACATTCTACGTCCAACTGTTTTTGAGTTATGCAAGATACAAATACACATACAGACGTCCTGAAAAATCATATAAAGTCGCTGATATCTCTAAAACGAGAGTTCATATTAAGACGAAACTTGCAGGTGTACAACTAGACATGATTAAAAGGCAAAATGTAGAAAATTCATTAGTGGCCAATACTATAAATTTCATTAGTAAGCAGCCACTTTTTTTATTTAGGATGAGAGGAAGAGGATAGCAAAAAGCATTCTCATTATTTTGCAGACCACAGGAAAAAAAGAAAAGAAAAGAAAGAAATATGACTAATTTAAATGCATATAATAATAAAATAAACAAATGGATAATGAAATTGTAATTTGTTACAATACATTACCCATGTTTTAAAAGTAGGCCTCTTATCCTAAATTAAAATCTCGTTAGGACTGAAATAATAATAGTAATAATTTTTATCCTTCAGTTAATTAAGTTATATAGCACCATATCATTATTTGAATAAAATAGTCTGTTATTTCACACTTCAGCGTCATCAATACCTTATATGCTCTTGTGTAAAAACAATTAGCAATTTTATTTATTTTTTTTTTTCTGAAAACACACCTTTTTAAATGATTTTATTTCAATAGAGTTAAGGAATTTTCTTTAAAAAAGCATAGATACAGAGAAACTTAAGATAACCTTCATAGCTGTCAACATTTTGCAGCATTAAAAAAAGAACAATTTCTACTTGAAAATGGGAAGGGAAAATGACGATCGTTAGTGGGAAGAAAGGAGGGGCACAAAAGTGAAAGATATTGAACAATTCTACTTCTTTAAAGATTCCAGAATCTAATAAAGTAAGTTTAAAAGAAAACTAAGATTTTAGTTGCAGATGTAGAAGGACTGGAAATCGCAAGGCTTCTGCAATGTATTTGACTGCTGATCGTTAGAAGGCAGGGGGGGGAGGGCACAAACAAATTACACGAGTGAGAAATATTGAACAAATTTATCTCTTTTTAGATTCTAGAATCTAACAAAGCAAGTTTTAAATGACCATTGACATTTATGTTCTTGATGGAGAAAGGTTGAAAATTACATGGCTTCTGCGAGGCGTTTGATCGCGATCATCGTTGCTAGCTTTTTGAAATTTTTTATAAATCACAGAAAGTGGCAACTGTAGTGGCAATCAATACATAATTTTTTAATTGCCATCTTTTTTTTTTATTTTGTCACCATGTTGCGAGTGGCGACTGTTAATTTTGCCCTTTAATCATGATAGTCACACATATAAATTTGCAACATTCTATGATGATTCTTTTTGAGCTATGCGAGATATAAAATCCATTTCACAAATTGGGATTACAACACTTCCTTATACTTTGTATTAGGAAGTAAAAAACAGTAGCCAGCAGGAGACACAATTTAAGATCAGAAAAAGAGTTTAACTCTAAAAGCTAAAAAGATTCGTTTAGTATAACTGCTAAACTTATTGACCGAATGACTTTAAATTTAGTACCCGACAATAACATTTTGTCTAGAATCTGCATATGAGAGGTCAGAATTATGTGTTCATATTAGAAATTTTAACACCATTGTATGTTTTCATATGTAGATGGTGATCCAAGCTTACATTTTTCACAAAAAATAAAAACAAAAACAAACATGAATCCATGAAGGTGTTAAGGCTAAGCCAATTGACTACATGATGGTCCTAGGCCTGGGTGGTGTGCTTTTTGTGGTGGTGGGGGGGGTCTGTCTGAGGGTGTCCAAACGATTCCACGAAGGACAGTACCTGTTGTATCTCATTTCTCTGATAATAAAATGATGAAATATATGAGGTGTTATCCTTTTCTTTTTAGGGGGGGGGGAGTGGGTTTGTACATTGTACAAACTATTTTCTGACAGGTGAAGAAAGTGCCTTTTCACCTATTAGTATGTGCCTTTTTATTGATAAAAAAGTGCCCTTTTTTGAAAAATCCACCCTGTTTTTTTTGTTTTGTTTTAATGTGACTACTACAATAGACATAATGTTTATTTCTGGCTACATTATAAGTTTGACATACATGCCCTGTGGTAAAATATTTTTTTGCTTTCTATGACAAGCCTCATTCATACAAACCTTTCCTGCAAGAGGATGTTATTTCATAATGACATGTTTTCCAATTTACACATAATATGTACATTTAAGTATAAAGATATCAATATTATTAATATATTGTAGAAGAATTTTTAAATATAGGATATGCAAGTTTATGTTTTTTACTGAAATTAAGAATATCTTTAAATTTTTATGAGCAAATCTTTCTGCAAGTTACAATTTCTTTTTTGTCATAATGTCACAGTGTCGACTAAATTCTGTCACTAGGCATACATGAACCAGCAATTTTATTAAAAATAGTAAATAATTTTTAATTTAAAAAATGCCTATAACGAATAAATAAGAAAATAAAATAAAGGCTTAAAAATAGTTATATTTTATGAAAACTGATTGATTTGAATAGGATATTAACAATGAAAATCATGCTGTGTTGAAGTGAAATAGAAATCAAATTCATTATCTTAATGTTGCTTTATCCCTTGTTGCATTATTTTAAAACAAACATATAAATTACAAAATATCTTTCAACACAAGACATTATCTTCATATAATTTATTTTGTTTTCAAACTAATACATACATGAGCAGAATAATTATAATTACTATTATAAAATGATTGAAATAATATAGATCACCTATCTTAACTATTCACTAGCTTTTCCTTAAAACAGAAATATGATTTTTTTTTTTTGGGGGGGGGAGGGGGGGCATTAGTTATAAATTAATATTTCAAGCAAATTTGACATTATGTTTTGAACATCTGTTGATCAAGTGAAGATTTTAATTGTAGCATAAATTTTCCAAGTAAAACAAATTCAAATATACCAATATCAAAACTCAGGAATGAAAGACGAAATCTTTATATTAGAATAATAAATATATTTTTCAATCTTAAAAAAAAAAAAAAAAAAAAAAAAAAATGAACAAATGATTATGTTTTAGTTGTATTTAATCATTGACATGGATAAGTAAAAGTTTTGTTTGATTAGGTGACATAACAAATACACATCAGAAAAATCATACACACATAAAAAAAAAAAAAAAATGAAAAATCTCATTTCTAAAAAGGATATCATCATTAAAGAATCCTTTTTTTTTTTTTTTTTTTTTTAACACAAACTTTATTTAAGAAAATAAAAGGAAGGAGAAAGAAGAAAAAAGAATGAAGATCATCTTCAGAAAAAAAGACACTATGTTGTGTTACTTATTGTTTTCATGGCGAATACTTTTTATCCTAAAAATTACCTGTTGCTTTGATCCAGTACCTCTCTCTATTGATCCAATACAATAGAGATACCTTTCCATTGATCCAGTCGCAATTTTTGATTGATGGATAAACTTTCCACATCACAGAAATAAAAACATATTTTTTATTTTATTTTATTATTATTTTTTTTATAATGCAAACAGTTTCTTACATAGAAAAAAGGAAAATATTGTGTTCAGAAAACACTATACAGAATGTAATGGCTTCTTCATTATGATTTTATTGTAGACTATTTATTTGTAAGTAAAGACAAGTATTTCTTTTATAAAGCAAGATTGTACAGATCTACAAAATTATTCTCTCTCAAAAATAAATAAATAAATAATAATAATTAAAAGATACCAGTAACAAACAAGACTCAAAAATTACATTGCCTGATCTATCCGGGGCCGTAAAAACTCTGATTGGGTATTTATTTTGCTCCCTTACATGCCCAGCCAAGCAAATGTTTAATCAAAAATACCTTTCAAAAAATAAAGTGTGTTAATATAGTGCCATGTCTTTGACTTTTACTGAAATTAAAATTAAATAACAATGTCAAGATACATATAATGTTGTTAATTTTTTTTTTCAACAGATATGTACTAGATATGTGAATGTTTTTTTAATAATATATATTTGAATAAGATATTTGGGCATGTAAAAGTTTAATTCAGGCATGTATTCCGCTAGACTAACATGCTTGATAGGCATGAAAAAAAAGTTTGAGATTTTTCAAACTCTGATGAAAAATGAAGATATTTATGAAATTAAACAGAATATATTAAGAAAAATCTTTAAAATAATAATATGCCCAACTCATTAAAACAATTTACGGATGGATTATATTTTTTTCAATCACACCAACCTGGTTGGGAGCATGGAGCCATTGTCCATCAACCTGAAATTTATACTGATGTTGACCTTCAGGAACATCCAAAATCAGAGCAAAATCTCCATGGCTAAGGAAAGAAACACATTTAATTAATCACTTGTTAAGTTACAACTAACCTTGTTAACCTTAATTTCACCTATTCTCCAGAAAAAAAGTGGCTTGTGCTATTTCAATAGATTTTTTATTTAAGTGTATTTATTTTGTATTTAAATAGAACCTCACAAAACTTTTAGCTTTTAAAATCCACATGACTAGATTTTACATCTACTTTTACTTTCTCTTATACAACATAGATGAAGGAAATGGTACATGTATAGGGACATCTAAGAGAATAATATTAATTATAAATTAGGTCTATAGGTGAAGTTTTTGGTAGGTAGGTAAGTTTAACATCAGGGTTGCTACACAAATCAGGAGAAAAAAATCCCTGGGTTTTCCCTGTCTCTTTTAAAGGTAAAAATAGATGACACACAATCATGTAGCATTAGAATTTAAGATGTTTATAAGTCAATTGAACATATCTAGGGTAAATTAATTTTATTAACTTATTATAGTTGGGAAAAATCAGATAACTGACTTTTCCTTCTTCATTATAAAACACAAAAGTTTAAAAAAGATATGATTATGAAAACATTTTGCACTGTTTTTCCAAAAAATTTCAAAATTCCCTGAATTTTCTCTGTTTTTGCAATAAATTTCAAAATTGCCTGAGTTTTCCATGTTTTTTAGCAGTTTTTGAAATTTCCTGAGTTTTTTAGGTTTTCCCTGAATTCCAGGTATTGTAGCAACACTGAACATCTATAGGCTTCACTAAACAAAATGAAATGAGCATATATTTTTCATATGTATAAAAGCACGTTTAGTTTAGGATCTGATCTGAAAATCTTTCATCATTCATTTACAAGGCTACCCAAAGAAATTTTGATATATTGGGGCTGGCTGTACTTAGAAAATGCTGAAAGTCTATTTTAGGTTGTATTATATGTTTTTCATATAGGTCTAAATTTAATTACACAATGTGGTGTATATATAACTTATAGACAATACACCTAGGACAAACCAAAATTAAGCAAAACCATTTATTCTACTGAAAGTAATTGATGGAAGTGCTTTACTATATTTTACAATGTCAAGGAAAACTGCTCAGGAATGAAAATTAACCTCTCTTAGCTATAAAATAGACAAAATATTTTTGGAAGTTCAATTTTTTGCTATTATTATTATTATTATTTTATAAATATTATGTTTTGAAGTCTCTTGAATATGAAAGTCAAGATTTTAGTGGTTGATCTATATGCATGTCTGCAAACAACATAACTCAAAAACAAATGATTTCAGTCAATTCAAATTTAGTATTTTGAAGTTCATATCATTTGAAAAAAATTTATCAAGATTGATAAGTTTTAAGCAGTATTACAGATGAATGTTGTCAGAATAACGTGGAATAAACTTTTAAATTCAATAACAGTCATGAACTTTTATAAATCAATGTAAGTACATTAAAAAACATTTGAAAATACCTCAAAGTCCTTTAATTGAGCAGTATTACAATATATTTCGACTCACTAACCATGGTCGTCATCAGTCTGGAGAGTTGCTGCTCTACTGACAATCTTGTCACTGGCTTCTTCATCTTCCCCTTCAGTACTGACTTCATGTTTCGGTTGTTTCTTATTAATTAGCTGTTGCCATTCATTCGGTATTGCGCTGTGCTCTCTCTCGTTAATAGCAGTGTTAGATGTCAAAATTTCTAGTGCTTCATGCTTTAAGGCATAATTATGGGAATTATAATGGGCGATTTTAGTGGTGGTTGTGGTATTAGGATTTATTGGGTTATTGATATGAGTACGGGATAAAGAGATGGAGGTTCTATTATGTTTTAAATCATTAATGTGTTCGATTTTGTGGTCTTTTATTTTTCTTTTTGTCATACCGATATAGCAAGCGTTAGTGTTATTATTTTCAAAGTTGAAGTTGATTTTATAGATGCCTGAGGTTGCTTTGGGGTCAATTAAGTCTTTTTCATTGCACATACGTTGAAATATATATTTCTATTAGGTTTGATGGGAATGTTTATACCATGGTGGGAGCCTTCATGTTTTATTTTATTTGCAATACTGTTGCAGAATGGAATGGAGGGAGTATATTTAGATTTTACTTTTTGGGTGCAGTTAATTGTATTTAGGGATTTTAAGCATTTTTTAAAGAGTTTTTGAACAAGTGAAGCACTATAACCGACACGTTGAGGGATGTTTTTTATAAATTTAATTTCAAGGTTTAAGAGGTTTTTGTTGGACGTGCCGGTTATAGTGCTTTTCTTGTTCAAAAACTCTTTTAAAAATGCTTAAAATCCCTAAATACAACTAACAACGCCCAAAAAGTAAAATCTAAATTTACTCCCCTCCATTCCATTCTGCAACAGTATTGGAAATAAAATAAAACATGAAGGCTCCCACCCTGGTATAAACATTCCCATCAAACCTAATAGAAATATATTTCAATGTATACGCAATGATTAAGACTTAATTGACCCCAAAGCAACCTCAGGCATCTATAAAATCGACTTCACCTTTGAAAATAATTCCAACAAAAACCTCTTAAACTTTGAAATTAAATTTATAAAAAAACATCGCTCGACATGCCGGTTATAGTGCTTCACTTGTTCAAAAACTCTTTAAAAAATGCTTAAAATCGCTAAACACAATTAACAATGCCCAAAAAGTAAAATCTAAATATACTTCCTCCATTCCATTCTGCAACAGTATTGCAAATAAAATAAAACATGAAGGATCCTACCATGGTATAAACATTCCCATCAAACCTGATCTGATAGAAATATATTTCAATCTATACACAATGAAAAAGACTTAATTGACCCCAAAAAAACCTCAGGCATCTATAAAATCGACTTCAACTTTGAAAATAACAACACTAATGTTTGCTACATCAGTATGACAAAAAGAAAAATAAAAGGCAGCGAAATTGAGCACATTAATGATTTAAAACATAATAGAACCTCCACCTCTTTATCCCGTACTCATATCAATAACCCAATAAATCCTAATACCATAACCACCACTAAAATCGCCCATTATAATTCCTATAATTGTGCCTTAAAGCGTGAAACACTAGAAATTTTGACATCTAACACTGCTATTAACGCGAGAGAGCACAGCACAATACCGAAGGAATGGCAACTGCTAATTAATAAGAAAGAACCAAAATATGACATCAGCACTGAAGGGGAAGATAAAGAAGCCAGTGACAAGATGGTCAGTAGAGCAGCAACTTTCCAGCCTGATGACAACTGTGATTAGCGATTCGAAATATATAGTAATACTGCTCAATTAAAGGACTTTGAGGTATTTTCAAATGTTTTTTAAATTTTAATTCATTCTTTTATATATAATTTAATTAGTACGTACATTATTTAAACGGAGGTTGCAAAGGTGATAGCTTCCCCTCCTACAAATTTATATGTCAAATAAATCTGTTTCTAAACCTATTTTAAATTGTTTTTAAAGTAGGTTCATACACAGTTCATATACTTGTTATTTTACCCCTTAATCTGTAATCTGTCTTTATAGTATTGAGATGTAGGGTAAGAGAAAGTTGTGTGAGTGAAACACTAGATTATTTTCTAAAATTTCAATGCAACACAAGTGTTTTAACTTGTGAAAATAAAAGATTTTTTTTTTTTCCTATCTTAAAACAAAAAAACATTTAACATATTATAATTTTTTTTTAAAATTCTTTAAAAGTTCTTGTTATGTTTGTTCATTTGTTTCTTAAAGAATTTAAATAAATACTGCATTTAATAACTCAAGGAATAGTCTTGCTTAAAAATAACAAACAAAAAGTTGCCTTGAATAAGATTTCTTCACTTTTGAAGAAAAAAATGGGTGCAGTGATGTATGCAGGAGGTGGTGATAGGGGTCCCATAGTGGTGCTGACCATGAAGACTTGAAGATTGAAAGTAGGTTTGGATGAAACGGTGAAAGACAGATTTACCGGTCCTCTGTATGTATGCCCGGTAATAGGATGGACAAGAAAGGTGGAGGGGTTATATTTAAGAAAATGGAATAATTTCACTTTTGTCAACAAAAGGGGGGGGGGGGATTCCCATTCGAAGGAGGGGTTACTTTCAGGATTTTATGGTATGTATATACAAAACATACATAACATTGAAAAATTTCTACATATATATATATATATATATATATATATATACATACTGAAAAATTTGTATATATACATATACATACAAATTTTTCACTATATATATGTGTAGAAATGTTTAAATATATAAAAAAAAAATTGGTATAAGATTTTCAAATGATATAACATTTGTATTGAATCTAAAAATATAAAAATTTCTAGAAATATGAAATCATTTTACATAAACTAAAATGTATTGATACATAATAGTATCATTTAAGATGATTAACCATGAAAGCATGGGCAAAGGATCAAGATAATTAGGTTACAAATCCAAACTTTCACCAAAATCATTATATATATTTCTGAGTAAAACCAATTCTGCCATATGTTACAAATGGCAGATGAAGAGTTAAAAGTGAACATAAATTTTCCTGTCTAATATTGAAGAGTCCAGTTAATTTTTCAACCCCAAAATCCTTCTTAAAAAAAAAAAAAATTAAAAAATTAAATTTATATATTTTATCTTTGAAAAAGATGAAATCTCATGAGAAGCAGCATTTCTACGGATGCTCCAAGCCTGTACTAAAAAGTCTCAACTCCATAAAGAAAAAAAAAAGGTATTTATTTAAATCATACAAATTGTTAGCTTATAAAGGAAATCCCCCCCTCCCCTACACATGCCCAAAAAGTTTTAATGCAGATTTGCATTCATCCCAAGAATAATAATTTTCAAGCTTAAAAAGGCTGAATTCAGCCTTAAGGCTGAAAAGTAACATGTCTGTAAGCAAAATTGTAACTGACATCAAGTCCAAACTTTATTGCGTTTCTAAACTTTAATGCTTCTTTTGTCAGAAGTGTTTTTTGCTACTATCCGTAAAATATCTTACTGTAAAATTAATCTATTGGCTTTTTTATGATCTTACAATATTTGTACAAAAAAATATTTCATAAAATAAATTAAAGATTTAGAAGTATTTACTATTTTAAAAAACATGTAAAAAATAAAAAATTATGAAGAGCAAACATTCAAACCGTATTTTCTCCTTCGGATACAATTTTTCAGACAACACAAAAACTAATAAATTAAAAAATAACTAAACTTAAAACCTAATTATTGTTTGTTTAGATGTATTACTAGATACTAGGAAAATATGTAGACAGATCTAGGAAGATATGTAGACGTACTATTTTTATGTTAAGTTTAAAGAAAAATCACTAACTCTTTTTTTTTTTTTTTTTTTTTTTTTTGAGAAAACACGGTTTGGATGTTTGCTCCTCTAAAATTTTCTACAGGTAAAAATATTTTTTTTTAAATATAACTAAATAAAGTTAGTTTTATTAAATATTAATTCATTTCGTAGATATTCTTTATATAAATAAATATGTATGCAAAAGTTTATAGCAATAGGTGAAGAAGTTTCTTAAAAAATTTGAGGATAGTTGCAAAAAAACACTTCACTTTTGAAACAATACACATTAAAGTTCAATATTGACATCAATTACAATCTTGCTCATAAACCAAATTATGCAGAATCATAAATGAAGCATCAAAATGTTCAGAGTTCTTTATATTTCAACATATATTTTTTTTTCAAAAAGTCTATTTTTTTAAGGATAAGAATTCCCTGACTCCTTAACCATTTCAGATAATAATTTAAGATAAAGTAGCTTAAAATTTTAAGGGCAAATGTGTGTTAATAGCCTTCTAAAGTATGAATCTATGCTAATGATTTATTATAATGTTAGCTAATACTAGTAACGTATTGTGAGTGACATCTTGGGTATGCTCTATACGGGTGGCTAGAAACAGCTCATTACCAAGAAAACTCATTTTTCTGATTGATTGTTCAAATGTCGTCATATCTACATTGTTTCTTGAAATAAGCGAATTAACCAATAAGATGATTAAATATTCATTTTAATGTATCGTTTCTAATTACTCGAATGGAGTATACCAAAAATGTTATTCATGAGATGCCACTGGCTAATACAGAAATAACATTACTTTGCTATCTTTCTGTTGAATAAAACAACATTTTGCATAATATGGCATATTCTGATTGTTAATTAAACAAACAAAAAAAAAAAATATATGTATTTTTTTTTTCTTTTCATACTTCCAGCTAATTGTATTTATTTTGAAAAGAAAACATTAAAGTTCAACATTTGCACCAAAAAAAAAAAACTAAATAATGGAAACTACCATACCTATTAACCATTGGAATAGGCTTCCAGTTAGAAAATGTTCCACTAATATACACATCTTTTCCTCCACCATCCCATTTAAATACAGTAGGAAATTTTGTTTCTGCAGGAGGAGTGGCACTAAGAGTAGCAGATCGAAGCCTCATTTCTTGCTGGCGATCCTAAAACATATATATACATACATATTTAAATATTGATTTAAAATTATTCTTAAAGAATTCACAATGCTAGATAATATGAATTAAAGTTCTTTTAATATATACATTATTTATAGCATAGTACACTAAACATTCTTACTGTGAAGCAACATGCTTAAATTAATAGTCAAAAATGCCATGATAAAAAAGCAGCAAATAACTAAAAAGATTTGCCAAATTTTTATAGGGTACGGTGACGTTAAAAATAGATCCTTTTTATGACATTGGTAGAATAAAAACTATTACCGTAAAATCATGATTATAAGCCCTCTGTTTTTCAGAAACAAAACCAGTAAAAAATAGGGAGGGGCTTATAATCGAGATTATTAGAAATTTCTTTTTTACAAAGTTGTGGTGGCACCATCTATCACCAGAGAATGAAACTTATACTTATCTAATCCAGAAATTGAATGTAACTTACAGAAATAAATTTTAAATTATTAATTAAAAAATATTTTGTTATTAATTTAAATTATTTTTTCATATAATTAATATGAAAGATGGATTAAAAAAAAAAAAAAAAAAGTAGACTGGTTTGGTAAAGGTAAGTAAAGGTATAAATTAATATTTGGTAAAGTAAAGGTATAAAATAATAAGAGTATATATTTAGGTATATATCAAATGCATAAAACTCATTTTATATATTGTTATTAAACATGACATTTTACAAAAATAAGACATTAATATTTTTAAGTGAAATAATTAAAAGAAAAGCTAGTATTTTTTTTTTTAATGCAACCTTTTTTAAATAAATAAATAATATAACTGTTTATTATTTAGTATATGAAAGATAAATAAAGAAAAGTTTCCTTATACCTTCAATTATTATATTCAGTTATTATTTTAACGAATATTGAAGAAGCCTATAAGAAAATTATCTGGAATAAAGGCTGGTGCTGCCATCTATCAAAAAATAGGTTTACAATATCAATTTCATATAGAGCTATAGTTATTTTATACTTCTCATTTGCACACAAACCTTGTTATTTTGTTAAAACAGAAGAAGAGGGAGTTAATAATTTTTGCAGTAAAAATTATTTTAAAGAATAAATTTGTTTAAAATCATTAAATATACATAAGATTTCAGAAATTAATCTTTTTACTAAAAATGAAAAAGATAGAGGGGGAGGGCTTATTTTTAGGATTATGGACAAAATCCAAAATTGCCTAAAAGTGGGGAGAGGGTTTATTTCGAGGGGGGAGGGGGCTTATAATCGGGATTTTACAGTAATAGATGTTGATTTTTATTTCAATATTTCTTATTTTATTTTAGTAGATTTTTAAAGAACTACTTAATTGTCATAGCACAACATTGGATTGATGACTTTAAATAAGCACTGAACTATTCCAATATTGCACAAAATTTTTACATGAGAAAAAATATCATACTGTGATTTTAATAAATAACGCTATTTTCTATAATTATTCTGCTGATGATATAAACCATGCATAGTCGTTACAACAAATTTTCATTTTTCACAAATCTTTACTAATTAATTTTATAAAAAGTAAAATTTTCAGGAATTTGTGTAATCCTTACTTTAACTCCATCACAAAATTCATCCAATGAAGATTGTGGGTGAAATTTTCGTCGTCGAGATCCAAAATCAAACACTTTTTCTTCTTTACAGGGCGAAGAGGGACATTCTGTATCAGATGAAAATGTCCGATCACGCTTGCTGGAATTTGAGTTTCCCATTTCCTGTTAAATGTAATTGAGCACATTTTAGAAAAAAAACAAAAGAAAAAAAAAATGCATGACAAATGTATAAACATTCCAAAATTATGAATTATTTCAACGTTTTAAGGAGAGGAAGTCTAGAACAGGGAAAATACTACTTTTTTTTTTTTTAAATCAACCCTTTTAAAAATCAGTTAATTATTTCTTGTCCCCTATGTTATACAAGTATATGATAATGACAATTTAACAAAGGAAATAAGGTATGTCCTTATGCAATTTTAGATGTTTATTTATTTTTCACATATAATGCATAGCTAATAGAATACTGAAAGCTATTTTTAGATAAAAATTTTCTAGTAGTAATTAAAAAATAAATATAATAAAATAAAATGTAAAAGTATACTTTAACATCAACAGATTTTTTATATACAAGGTGGTTATATAATTAAATATCCCCATCCTATCTAACTTTTCAGCTTAAAAAAAAAAAAAAAAGAGGAGATTTTATGAAAAAAATCGGTAATTTATCAACTGACATTTTTAATAGAATGATTTTATACACATAAAATGTCAAAAATAAAAAAGATTAGAGTTGTAAAATTCTCGAGAATATTCTCCTCGAAGAGAATAATCGAGAATTTTCTCATACAAGCTATAATAGAGGGTAATTTTGAAATGTGTGCTCTGTATAAGTATTATATAATTTATGTGCTAGTTTAGAAATTTATAAAATGTTGCTTTTAATAAAATAATCAGATTAATTAAAAGTATTTAGTTGTAGATATTAAAAAGAATTCTCTTCAAGGCCAAAAGATAAAATCTTATAAATTATTGAACATAAAATCTAATGATAACCCAAGTAATAATATGACAAACCATTAAATAAGATTTTTTTTTTAATTTCATTAAAGGCACTTATTTTTAAAAGGTGAATTTAATGAAAAATATTTTTAATATTTATGTTTTTGCTTTGAAATGTTTTACACTTATCTGTATAAAATAAAAATGAATTTGTTTAACACCTACTGAGACTGTTCACAGTTCAAAAAGAAATTGTTTGTCTATAGAAAGAAGGGAGAAAATGAGATATGTAGCTCACAACATAAATTATTAAAAGACAAAGACAGGGCCCGACTAACAAACTTTTGTGCCTAGGGCACTTTCAGTTTACCACGCCCCCTTAGAATGGGTGAAACTGTATAAAAAATATATATAAAATCAGGATTATAATTAGCAGGGGGTACAAGAAGACAGACTATCTAATGTTGAAAACAATATTTTAGTCTGTCCACTGACCTCGCCTCCTCTGAGGGAAAAAAAAAAAAAAAAATTCTAAATCTATTTCTACTCAGAAACAATTTTCATTAGACAAACAGGCCGACTGAAACATAAGTGTGTAGACATTTTAAAAATTCAAAACTATTCAATGAATTGATAGAACTGAACGCGGTTTGTGAAAAAATCATTATCGAGAAGGGTTTTTTTTTTTTTTTTTTTTTGTGAAGAAAAAAATATAGTTAAATTTTTTGTTGATGACAGTTAGACAAATTGTTAAATTTTTTGCACGGATGTGAAAGAAAAATATGTAAATGAAAGTAATATAAATTGTACAATTTTGCAATTACAACAGTTTATTTCTTATTTTGCCTCCTACTTGTGCATACATGAAGTTTTAATTGCGATGCTGACTTGGTGGATAAAGCATTATTGGTGAAGATGTTTTTCTTCAGGTAAGAACCGCCGACTGAAGCTACAGTTAGTGATATAACTCGTTTGCAAACTAATTTGTGGTGACGACGGACACATAGAACAGGATTTATATGCCTATAAACATTTGCATGTGAATAAGTAGTTTTTCATGAAAATGTGTGATCTGGTCACACACAGCGCCCTCTATCAACAAATAGCTTAGTTATTATTTTTTCTTTACTCCTCCCCCCCCCCCCCAAAAAAAAAAAAAAAAAAAATCCCCCTTCACGAGAATGATTTTTTCGCAAACTGCATTCATTTCTATCAATTCATTCAATAGTAATAAATTTTTAAAACGTCTACAGACTTATGGGATACCCTGTATATACATGCTGAAATAATATATACCTCCTTTTGTTCCCAAAGATGAATAAAAATTTTCCAGTGAGTCTAATGACAGCTGTTATTTTGAAATTTTATTCATATAAATGAAACAAAACACAGATTGGAGGAAAAACTGGGATATTTAAACCGTATATTTTTAGCTGTCAGTAAAATTTCGTGCCCAGGGCACTGACCCCATGTACCAATACCCACTTGACAATAAATAAAGCCAACAGACGAAATTTCGCAATCGCTTCAACATCATGAAATCTAGGCCTATAGTCCAATCCACCCAGTTTCAGGTTTTCACACCTTTCCACATTCCATTTTAGTGTGCAATTCCAGGTGTATGCATTGCATCGTCCAGAAAGAAGCCAAAATCCGCACGTGCTCAAATGCTTCAAATAGTCAATATATGAAAAAAATGGATTTTTCAAGAGAATAATGGATTATTTAGATTAAAATAATAAGGAATCAATGTCTATTAAGGTAAGTGTTTTATTTTGACAATTCTAATTTTAAAATTTCTTCGTATTCTTAAAAATTCTTCATATTTTTTTACCTTGTTTTCATAATAATGAAAAAGTTTTAGCACATACTAATTATTTAATAGAAAGCTTTGTAATGCGTTTTATAAGAAGTTTAATACTTATCCTGAATCTTAGTATAATATTTCTTTTCGGATGTTTTTGTGTATAGTAAATATTTTTAAGTGTTTACTCAGAAACATGAGGCATACATATGGCTATTAAATATATATATGTCATGCGTGTGTGTGTGTGGTTTATTAATAAAAAAAAAAAAAAAAAAACATTTTTAGCAGCTAAATTGTTTAATTACAGCAACTATTATTTTAAGCTGACAATATAGTTTGTATATTAAATTATTATTATTATTTTATGTATTACATTAACATTACATTTTAAATATAGTTTGATACTTTTAATCTGGGTGGAGAAATTTATGAATAATCTGTAATGTTGTGTTCATTATTTTTGTCCTAAAGCTATTAAACTAAAGTTTTCAATCATATTGATATAAGCTTATATATATAATATTCGTAATACTAATCACATTTTTAAAACAAAAAATTTAGATTTTCACTATTTAAAATTAACTGTTATGGAATCAATTTTTCAAAGCATTTTTTAGAATTATAATTAAATTCTTTACTTACTTCTTTAAAGCATGACTTTATTCTTATAATAAATTGAATCATGTATTTAATAATTAAAAAGAATATTTTTTTCTTTTCTTCTTTTTTTTTTTTTTTCTTTCTTTCTTTTTTCTTTTACCTTGTTAAGGAAACCGTATGAATTTTTAAAGCTTAATTGAAACTTGTCAGTAATATATTTAATTTTATTAGTAATGAGTAATTTCTAAACTTAAAATTTTAATTTGTGATACTAACTGATTAAAAAGAGTAATAAATGTCATTATTTTGAATCAGAAACTGTTTACTGTGTTTAAATACTTTTTGATGTATTTAATAGCAATGATTAAAGGGTTGTTACGTTAAATGAGTGCACAAATCATTGAATATTCTGTAATTATATACTCCCCATTTTTCCTTTTTAACGACTAACATAAATTTTAACACACACGCACATATATATCAATGCATTCGTTACATGTTATTATTATTATTATTTTAATTTCTTTTTAAACTGCTTGTTTTTATTCAACATATTTTATTATTATACACTATTTGAAAATGACAAAGATTAATTTTAGTTTACTTTAATTAGCTGAAATTTAATAATGATAATAATAATCAGTTTTATTTCAATATATAGTTTAGAACAATAATTGAATAGTTAACATGTTTTTTTTTTTTAAGAGTTGAATCTTCCAGTGAAAATTGTAGGAGTTAATCATTATTTGAGTGATATGTTCACTATTTATCCTTATTAACTGCTTATCTAAATTTTGACTTTTTAAAATATTTGTTTTCAATATGAAAATTAATTATTAAACAGAAACACTATTAAAAAATGGTAAAACTTAATTTTAGTATTACTATAATAAGTTCAAAATTTTATTATAATAATTGAATTATATGCTTTAAAGTATCGAAAATTGCGGAATGAGAAAATGTTTTCAATTTTTTTGTATTTCTGCATTTTTTAAGTATTTATAAATAGTGAATCTAATATTACTTGACTTAAAGAGAAAAAAAAAAATTGCTTAGTTATCAGATTTTTTATTTTCTCCCAATTAAAGCCTTAAACACGAAACTATCTTAAATAACGTATACACACACACACACATATGTGTATATATATATATATATATATGTATGTATATAAATTAATTTGCAGTTTCATTGATAACCATTTAATATTTGATTTTAGTTTATTAACTTTAGTTATTCTTATTATTTTTTTTAATACTAGGAAATTAATATTGTACTGTTTAATTAGAAGGAAAGAATATAGTTTTGTGAATGTCTGTTAACGAATCTATTGTAAATATTAATAGCTCAGTTGAAACTAATAATTAATATATCATAGTTATATAGTTCATTATGAATAGTAAATACTACATAGTATTTGTTTACTTAACATTTAATTCTCAATACTTTTAAGTTATAAAATAAATACAAAATTACAAATAATTTAATAGATTTAAAATAATAATTATTAATATAATATATCCTTTTATTATTATTTTTTTTTAACATTGTTTAATATTTTTTATAGAGATCTTTAGACCTATTTATTTAGTAGTAAAATAAGACCATATTAAAAATAATTTTTAAAGAGTAGTTTGAAAGTCGATATTTAAAAATAAGTGTACATTTCAAAACTAACAAAATTGAAATAAAATATAATTGTTTTGTGTGCTTGCAAAATTTATATCCTAGAGTAATTATTTTATTGCCAGAATTATTTATAATCTCAGTATTTAAAATAAATTTAAAAAAATGTGTGTCTAATAAAAATTGATGGCTCTTTTTATTATTTCAATTAGTGTATGAATTAAATATAAAGGATAGTTCTATAGCAGCAGGGGGGAACAATTCACAAATTTTCAGTTGGAATGCTGTTTTTTTTTTTTTTTTTCAATTTTCAATGTAAAAAAAAATATCAAAATTAGTAAATTTGTTGCTAGCATAACGAAAAAAAAATCGCATAAATTTAGGTACTGTATTGTATTTTTATTTATTTTATTTTATTTATAATTTTCCATTAAATGCATGGAACAATATTATTTTGAAACATCTAAGGGAAGATGTGAGCTATAAACTGAAACAAAAGTCGAAAGTTTAGAAGCAGGCGCTGGAAACATTAAAATAATAAACTCACAAACGTGCAGTATATATATATATTCCAGATTTTTATATTGCGGTGAAATTTTTGTGCTTCATTTTCAGTGTATTTTTTTAAGCTGATACTAGGATTTTCCAAATTATTTTAAAATTTTATTATTAGAAATTGTTATCAAATGTAAGTACAGTTGAAATAATTCATGAAGAATTTTCTATATAAAAATTTATCAATATTATTAAATTATTTGTTGCAAATTTAATGTGAAATTTTTTTCGGAAATTTAGATATTTAAAAAAAAAAAAATACTTTTTTTCATACATTTATTCAAGGGAAGAATAATTTGAAAATTAATTCATTTTAATAATTTTTTATATTTATTTAATTACAATTATAAGTTTTATTCAATGCACTGTGTAATATTTATTAATTACAAAACTGTTTGAAGAAATTCAATAAATTAGGAATAACTGCAATTTAAGTAATTTTTATCTATTGACTAATTAAAGTACCTTTTTTGAGAAAAGAAAAATAAACTTAAACCAAATTTTGAAGCTAAGAAGCAAAATTAGTTCAAAATAATTTTCTTATATATTTGTTCATTTAGTTACATTTGAAAATTTTTATTAAAGGAATCAACTAATACTATTAACTAATGAAAAACACCTGTGTGGAAATTAAATAATTTAATTGAAATGGAAATAACTGTGAAGAAATGTATTAACTATGTTTTAATTATTGACTAAATAAACAACCTGATTTGAGAAATGAACAATAAACTTAAATAATAATTAGAATCTAGGAAGCAGAAATTTGAAACATTAAAATAATATATATATATGGTATAATTAATCAATCGACTACATATATATCTATTCATATTAATATGCAAGTACAGTTGAAAATAAGTTCATTACGAATTTTCTAATTAAAAAAAATATCATTATTATTGTTTACTAATAAAATTTAATGTATGTGTTTCAGCGTATATTTATTTATTCAATAGAAAATTTCATTATTACAGTGTATTATTTTAAATTATTATTATTATTACTTAATGCATTTACACATATAATTATAAATAATGAGAGAATTGTGTGGAATGTGAATGGCTAGGACAGGTTCAAGTCAATTACACTTTTATTGTAAAATTTAGGGAAAACTGAATTATTTGAAATTCCTGTATTTGTAAAATACATGTATTGTTCAAAAAATAAATATATTTTTTAATTAATTGTATGTGTCTTTATTTTTTTAAATGCATATTTTTTTCTAATATAATTTTAATAATACCTCATATTATTCAGATGACCTTAAAATCTAATTTTATAAATGAAGTTTTCTGTATCATATTTCTTTGAGACTTTTTTTTTTAAATAAAAAATAATTAACTTTTTAAAGAAGTTCTCTTTTTTAGTATTTAACTTACGTGCTGATATATGTAAATGTAAATTAATAAAATTCAAATATGCGTAAATATCTTACACAAATCTTTAATTAGTCATATTAAATTTTCATTGATATTCTCCACATAAAGTTTTTATGAGCATTTTTTCTCTTCTCTTTTCTTGGTAATATACAACAACATCATCAAAATGATGGTGTGTACATCAGGTAAGTTAAAATAAATGCTTAAAGTTTATTTTATTTCTATAACTGATTGTCCGCAAAATTGCAACTGAAAGCATGGATTACTTAAAAAAAAAAAAAAAAAAAAAAGGTTTCAAAGGATTTTTTAAAATATTAATATTGAATTACTAACTTTTTTTCCTTAAAAATTAGAATCTAAAAAATATTAAGTTTTGAAATATGCTAACAGTGTGTGTGTGAGAAAAAAAAAAGGAAAGGAAAATGTTGGTCATTGTGCTTAAAAAAAAAAAAAAAAAAACGAAAAGAAAGAAAGAAAGAAAGAAAGAAAGAAAATCCTTCTGTGGATTTAAAATGTTTTTAAATAAAATTATTATTATTATTATTTTGAAACTTAAGTAACCAAAATTTTGAGCTATTTATAATTTTTTTTCCCTCATAATTTTCTCTTGAACTATCATAATGGAATTTTAATTGTTCTAAATAACGTATGACTTTGAATAATTTATTGCTTCTTTAAAGTAGTGTAACTTCTACTGAAAATTTAAAAATGAATTATCATTACTTGAAGACGGAGGGGGGAAAAAAAAGTTGCTTAACGCTTTAAATTTATTTTACTATAAAAATGTTTTTTATTTTTGGATATTAATTTTAGTTAAAAATTTTAATATTAAGAAATTATTTGTAAATGGAGAAAAAAAAATATATAAATCTGATTTCTCATTCTTTATTTTTTATTTATTGCAACAACCATACTCAGTTTTGAACATGCTAAATATTGTATATACATATAACGAAAATTAATTATCAATTTTATCGAATTTAGAACTATTTAATTTTTATTTTAGAATTTCAGTTAAATTCTATACTCGTTTTAAGTTACTAAACATTTGCTAAATTCTAACTTCTTTATTATTATCAAAATCAAGTAAAAATTTATTGAAACGTTAACATTATATTAAGAAAAATGTGAAATTTCATAAGCCTTTGATATAACAATAAATAAATTATACTTATTGAAAGGATCCATAAGATGATTGATCAAATTGAAATAATAAACAGTAAATTTTTTGTACATTTCAACTGATATTGGTTGGCGAATTATTATCTTTTTTTTTTTTTTTTTTTAAATATGATTAATATACTATGTAGAATATACAAGTAGAAATGTTAATAATATAATTCCTGATGGATAAAATATGTTAAAAAACAAATTATCATTGAATTCATCAGAGATTTTATTATTTTTATTCCTAATGGATTATTCATTAGTTCACTTAAACTTTGCCAGAAATAAATGATTAAAAAAAAAAAAAAGTTTAAGTGAACCAATATAAATTTCTTTTAAATGCGTAAATATTTCATTTCCTTTATCATGCTCAAATATGAATAATATAATTCATAATGGAAAAAAAGTTTTAAAAAAAAAAAAAAACCTTTTGTAAAAAAAATTATCATTGAAATTCATTAGAGATTTTATTATTTTTATTCTCAATGGATTATTCATTAGTTCGCTTAATTTAAACTTTGCCAGAAATAAATGATTAAAAAAAAATTAAGTGAATTGATATATATTTTTTAAATGCATAAATATTTCTTTCCCCCTCTTTGTACACACATACACATTTAATACATTATAGAAAAGGAAATTTCCATACGATTGTCAAAACAAGAAAATATTACGACAATTAAAAAAGACTATATTTTTTTAAATTCCATATTGGATGTTTCTTCTAGGAGAAAAATCGGCCTACATATCATGACAGTAAAAATCCGCGCGGAGGCTTTCACTTGTCGAGCCGGTGTTGCATGTACCCGCACAATAATCAGACCCTAGCCAAAGAAAGAGCAGAAACAGTTGAGTTTAAACAAAGTAATGTCATTGATAAAGAACTAGATAAGTTGTTTGTAATTAAGAGGTTCAGCACCATGTCAGCCATCGGGGGCTGACACTGTACTTTCCATTTAGGCCATGTCAGCCACCGGTGGCTAACAGTGTGAAATATGATATAAAACTAAAAAATTTACATAGTTTTAAGTAATTACTGATAATTTATTTAAAATTTACTTAATTTTTATTTATTATAGGATTATATCATTAAGGCATTTTAATGGATTTTATTGAAACACGGTAAACATAACATGCTTCTAAGCAGCGCGTGTGGCCTGAATGGAATTTCCTTAAGAATTTACATGGTGCTCAATGTGTTAAAGAAGGTAGAATGAATGACCTTTCATCAAAAAAATGAAGCTGACCATTAACTTTGATTCTAAATTTTATGTAACAAGTAACTAATTACAAAATAAAATTAATTTCATTACTAATTACTTTTGTTATAGGACGACAATTCACATTAAAAAACAAACTATTTTACCTTACATAAGTCCTAGTTATTCTCACAATGCATTTCAGGCGCTAGCGCACCCGTCATCAGGTGAAATGTGACAGCTCTCTTCACTGTTGTCATCGGGAAACATCGGCTTCGATTCTTCACTTCTCTTCGTATTGGTGGATCTTTTGATTAGTTGGCTCAATTCTTTTGGGATTCTTGAGTGTTCGCGATCGTTGATAGCTCTGGGGTTAGTAAGGATCTCTAGCGCTTCTCTTTTGAAGGCGTAATTGTGGTTATTGTAGTGGGCGATTTTATTAGTATGCATGCTGTTAATATTGTTAGCAAATTTGAAAAAAAACAAATTTTGCTCAAGAATAGTTTGCAGAGTAAATAGAATACACAGCAAAAGCTACTGAAAATTGACAGCTAAAGTGTTCAAAAGTAATATAACTTTGACATGAAATAAAGAGAACAGTTTTAAAAACTAACAACTTTTATTAAATTCCATATCTTAACAATCTGTAAACAATTTCAACAATGTTATTAAATTCAACAGTTAATAAACAATTCCAACAATATTAACATTAACTTAATTATATCTCATATTTATCCCTAGGCAACCAGAATAAAGATTAGCCAGCAATCCTTATAAAAACTTCAAATATCAAAAGAAACCTTCAATCACCATTTAAAACTTTAGCAAAACTTAAACTTAACATATGTAAATCTAATTTCAAAAAAACTTAACAAACAATCCAACTGCTATAAATCTATTTAACTTTAACTTTCAATTAAATTATCTGATATTCAACAGAAATCAACAGTCTTAAATCATTTCAAAGTTAATAGAAAAATTTAACCGACTTAAATTATTTTAAACTTAATAAAACACCAACTGCCATAGTTTCAACATTAATAGACTATATATATAAACGTTAAACACAACGACATAACCAACGGCGAGATAATTTAAAGGTATTAACAACAACAAAAACTCAACAAGTTTCATAATCAACGGCAATATAATTTAAAGATATTAACTACAACAAAATTCAACAAGTTTCAACAGTAACGTACTTTCCAAACGTAACAATTTACCAGGAAAAAACGGTGTCGGCCTAACGGCTGACAAACAGCATTATACCACAATTAACTATGGAAAAAAACTACTCACGTAAACATACGACGATAACTGCCGATTCAAAAAACATCACCAGAGCCCAGACGAGAAGAGGTAATGGAGAAGCAATAAACATTCCTTAATTCAACAGTGTCACGGCATTTTTAAACTTATGACACCCACAAATATACTAAGAGCCATCGACTATTACCATGCTGCATTCAAAACAAAAATAAAACAGGGAAACTGATGCAATGAGAAGTTCACCTCCTTGTCTATAAATAGAGCCCGGCGGATCTCAACACCTGGCCAATGAAAACTCGCGGTAACAGCCGAACACCACGCCATCTATTAGCGGCGATGGATACTACTCCAGATAGACAAGTAAAGCTTGCAAGTGTTGCGTGGATGCCGGTAACTACGAACTTCTGTTGATCGTGCTCTCCTGGAGAAATGTAAACAATACCTCCGAAAAAATAAGCTCTGTATTAAAGGTGAGTAATAGGGCTTTAAACATTAATTATAGTATGATTACCCAAATTTATGCATAATAAAAAGACAATTTTTCCACATGTAAACAATGCTTTTTATGCAACAGCCTAAAATTTATTTTGCTATGTTAATCAAGCCTAACACTTTATTTTACTATTTTTGCTTGACAATTTCTTTATATAAAAATTATAAAACTATCCAAAAAAAACAACAACATGGAAATAATTTGACATCAGATTTCCCCCTCCATGTTGATTTTTTTCCCTTAAAAAAATGGTTGCCCAAGATTTACATAAAAAAATATTAACAAGATATTTAACATATAACAAACCAATTTCCAACAAGACTTCAACATTACCTTGTTGAAAAATTAATATACAAACTCCAGGCAGCAAGAACAAACATCTGCTAATTGATAATTCAAGTCCATGGCATAGTATGTCAACACTGAGTAGATGCTGCAAAAACTTCAAAAACATTAATTGCATATTACATTTACCAAATTTTCACTTCCTCATTGCAAACAAAAACTATATACAAAGTATGAATACATTTAATATGATATATATACAATGATTTGACAATCACATAAACATTAACCATGCATGAGCGCTCATGTCTTACACCATTCATTCCAAAATAAATTAAAAAAACGTATACAAAACATCACAAAGGCAATGAGAAATAGAAAACTTCAAAAAAACATGGATTTTGGTAGGATCCATAAACCCGAAATATTAAACTTGAAAAAAACTTAAATGGATTTTGATAGGTTCCATTAACCCGACACAATTTTAATTTACTAATTTTTACCCTTGATTTACTTTTAAAAAAACTTTATTAATAAATTTATTAAGATTAAATTTAGTAAGAGGCTTTGTGAAAGGATCTGCCAAATTGGACTGACTGGGAATATATCTAAGCTTAAACTGTTCTTCAAATAACCATTCGCGAATAAAAAATAATTTGACGTTAATATGTTTTGATCTATTATTTTCGATCGGGGACTTTGTAAAATCGATCGCGAGTTGATTGTCAGCAAGTAAAAGTGGGGGAGTATGTGAACCAGGAATTATATTAAATTTAAAACAGTCTTCCAATATATGGTCCAACCACATCAACTCCTTCACACACTCGCACATTGCGACGAACTCGCTTTCCATTGTAGACAAACTTACACCCCTCTCTTTGAAGGTTCTCCATGAAATAGGGCTCTCATCAACAAAAACAATCAAACCTCCCATAGACACAAAGTCGTCTCGATTCATCGCAAAGTCGGCATCTGAATAAGCATTTAAATTTGAGTTACGACATTTTAAATTCAATTTGAATTGCTTAGTATATAAAACATATCCCAAAAGTTTTAACAAGCCATTCCAATGAGGCAGACCAGGGTTGCATTGAAACTGACTTAAGATATTGACTGCATAGGCTATATCTGGACGTGTCCTGCTGGCAACAAATGACAAACATCCTAAAACATTCCTATATGGGAATCTAGTCATTTCGTCACTTTCTTGCTTATTAGTCGGACAGTCCTTTTTAGAAAATTTAACTCCTTTTACAATTGGAAGCGAAGAGATAGGAATATGAAAAGACTTAAAATGATCGGCTACCTCTTCGATATATGATGACTGAAACAATTGAACATCACCATTATCGTATGAAAATTCGACTCCCAAAAGTTTTTGAGTCTTGCCTAAAATCTTTAAGTCAAATTTCTGTCCCAAACGTTTAACCATGTCGTCAATTTGAGATTGTTTCTTGCCAAAGATGACAATATCATCCACATAGACTAGAAGAACAATAAAACTTTTAAACTTATATGTGCAATTGCACCAATTAAACTTTTCAAAACCCAAATCCAACAAAACCCGGTTCAATTCATAAAACCATAAACGCCCACTTTGGTGTAAACCATATATTGCACGATCAAGTTTGCACACAAGGTGCTCCTTCCCTCGTACTATATACCCAGGTGGTTGGCACATGTATATATCCTCATCCAGAGGGGCATACAAATATGCACATTTAACATCACACTGAGTGTTAAACCATTTCAAATTTGACACCAAAAGGGAGAAGAAAAAACGTACCACGGAAAAATTTACTGGTGAAAATGTCTCGTCGTAAGAATCGCCTTTAATCTGGTAGAAACCTTGGGCCACAAGTCTTGCCTTGAAGCGTGCGATGTTTCCATGCTCGTCTCTCTTTAAGGCGTAGACCCAGCGGTTTCCCAAAGGAGCTTTATCCTTAGGTAGCTCAACTAAGTGCCAGACTTTACGATTTTCCATACTTTCCATTTCCTCATCCATAGCAATTTTCCACTCGTCATATTGTTGGGATTTAATAGCCTGGTTAAACGTCTTTGGAACCAAAACATCTAGTCATTTTGCTTTCTGCCTACGTCTTTTCTTGAACTTGGTCAATTGTGATGATGGAACAATATTCTGATTTACTACCCCTTCAAACAAATTCCCCCCAGAAAAATCAAATATATCGGGATTAAACAAAATATTCTTATCTAAACAAAACCTCTGGACATCGTTAATCGACCTTAATCTCGTATTAGAGCCATCTGGATAATAGTATATGTCAACCCGTTTACCAGTAGGTCTCGGAACCGCTTTACGTCGCCACACGAGTTCAGACTGCAATTCAACAGGGGAATCGACAGGTTCATCTGAAACACCTTCGTCGACCTCTTCAGGCTCACCCTGCGCGATTATATCGACAGGATCAGATATGTTCTGATCTACTGGACTATCGGCGAGCAGGTCTAAATCGGAAGACGGGGTGCCCAGCACAGCTTCACTGTCCTTACCATACAAGTCCACACCAAAAGAAACATTCAGCGTTTCGATGATTTTATCCTCCTGTGGCAGCCAAACCCGGTAACCTTTAGTTCTGAGGGCGTAACCAATTAGTACTCCTTTTTGGGACCTGGGTGACAGTTTGTGCTGACGCCTCTGTTTGGGGATACCCGCATATACTACCAATCCAAAAGGTTTTAGATGTCTAACTGAGGGTTTATGACCAAAGTATAACTCGAAAAGGGTCTTTATCTCACCTCTGTGAATCACACGGTTCCAAGTATAAGAAAAATAAAGAACTGCTTCGGACCAAAAACGTAGTAGTAAACCACTGTCCACCAACATTGCTCTAACACAGTTCATTGCCGTCTGATTAAGACGTTCACAAACATCGTTCTGTTCCGGGGTATATATGTTTGTCAATTCATGAACAACACCATTCGTATCACAAAAGTTCTTGAAATCGTCGTTCACAAATTCAGAACCATTATCGGTTCGTATAAACTTCAATTTTCTCCCCAACAGTCTCTCTGCTCGAGCAATGTGGCGAACAAAAATAGAAAAAACGTCAGACTTATTATTCAATGGATGGATAGCAGTCCTTTTAGAAAACATGTCAACAATTGATAAGAAAAAACTTTCCCCTTTATATCCTTTGATCTTAATAGGCCCCCAAATGTCCATAAAAATACGTTCCAAAGGACCATCACACTGGGTACCAGAAAAAGCTTTAAACTGGATCCTTTTTTGTTTACTTAAACGACAAGGTTCACAAATGAACTTAGAAAATTTCAATTTCGGCAGACCCTTTACACCATTGCATTTACTAGTGTGAATCACAAGATCTGGACTTATATGGCCAAAACGAGCATGCCAGGATTCAACACTATTAGCTTTTACATTAAAGGCACTACAATTTAAACTATTTGAGATCTGATTATCACATTTGTTTAAGACTTTAGGGTATACATTATAAACACCGTTATTTAATTTAGCAGAAAAAATCTTTTTGCCATCCTTGTCAAGTACGTCAATATTTCCCCCCCTGCCAGAAAAACTTGCCCCGTTAATGTCCATTACAGGACCAGAAATCAGATTTTTACGAAGTTTAGAGGAAAATAAAAAATTTTTCAACATATATACATTATTATCAAATTTCAAATTAACAGAACCTTCCCCCTCAATGGGGAAACTAACGCCATCAACCGCAACGTATAAATCCTCACCTTCAATTGGTGTAAATTCACAAAAATATTCCACATTCTTACAGAAATGATGTGAAGCTGCTGTATCGAAAGCCCAGCAGCTATCATCATCAACATTGCTAAAATTAGCCTGAGCGATGAAATAATTTTTTGATGAAACATTACGGTTGACAGCTTTAGTTTTATTTTTATATACATTTGGAGATTTATCTATTGAAGTATTTTTATATTGACTATTAACAGGTTGTTTAGGTAAAGTCACTCGACAATTTTTACGAATATGTCCAAGACGGCCGCAGCGAAAACACTTTACTTTATTTGAAAAATTTCTGGCATGACTAGTGTTCTGCAACTCAACACGGTGATTTACACTTATATTTCTTAATTCCAAACGTGATTCCTCTGCGATCATTTCTACCACAATTTTCCTGAACTCAAAGTTATCTTCCCATCTGAGGATATACTGGACGGCCGACTCAAACTTAGCAGATAAATTCTGTAAAAATTGGTAGGAAATGTAGGTATCCTCCATAGGATGACCCATATCTTTTAACTGGTCAGCAATCCTTGATAGACATTCAGCATACAAGTTAACAGACTCATCAGGTTTCATTTTGCAGCTAAACAATTCATTTACTAAGTGCATATGATGGACGCGCGAATCTTTCACAAAATTGCTGCTTTAAAACCTTCCAAGCTTCCTTAGGGCATGAACAATTATCTATTAATCCTCTATATTCAGGTGTTATATTGAACTAAATCGTAGATAAGGCTAAACGAGAACGAGCCTTGAAATCGTTGATACTGCCTTTACTTGCAACCCCCCCCCCCCCTTCTCATCAGGCTCCGGCAAAGTTTCGTCACCATTGACCAAGTCCCATGCGTTTTTTTCAATAAGTACAAACCTAATATCCTTAATCCAAGGTGCATAATTATGCGTACTTAGTTTTTCAATTCCCGGCAGGATATTTAAAGCCATTCTCGAAATCCCAACTGCCAAAAGTTATATTTAAAATAGAAACGTCAAATGAGCTGCCATTCAGCAAATGCCCATAACCAGATGTTAGCAAATTTGAAAAAAAACAAATTTTGCTCAAGAATAGTTTGCAGAGTAAATAGAATACACAGCAAAAGCTACTGAAAATTGACAGCTAAAGTGTTCAAAAGTAATATAACTTTGACATGAAATAAAGAGAACAGTTTTAAAAACTAACAACTTTTATTAAATTCCATATCTTAACAATCTGTAAACAATTTCAACAATGTTATTAAATTCAACAGTTAATAAACAATTCCAACAATATTAACATTAACTTAATTATATCTCATATTTATCCCTAGGCAACCAGAATAAAGATTAGCCAGCAATCCTTATAAAAACTTCAAATATCAAAAGAAACCTTCAATCACCATTTAAAACTTTAGCAAAACTTAAACTTAACATATGTAAATCTAATTTCAAAAAAACTTAACAAACAATCCAACTGCTATAAATCTATTTAACTTTAACTTTCAATTAAATTATCTGATATTCAACAGAAATCAACAGTCTTAAATCATTTCAAAGTTAATAGAAAAATTTAACCGACTTAAATTATTTTAAACTTAATAAAACACCAACTGCCATAGTTTCAACATTAATAGACTATATATATAAACGTTAAACACAACGACATAACCAACGGCGAGATAATTTAAAGGTATTAACAACAACAAAAACTCAACAAGTTTCATAATCAACGGCAATATAATTTAAAGATATTAACTACAACAAAATTCAACAAGTTTCAACAGTAACGTACTTTCCAAACGTAACAATTTACCAGGAAAAAACGGTGTTGGCCTAACGGCTGACAAACAGCATTATACCACAATTAACTATGGAAAAAAACTACTCACGTAAACATACGACGATAACTGCCGATTCAAAAAACATCACCAGAGCCCAGACGAGAAGAGGTAATGGAGAAGCAATAAACATTCCTTAATTCAACAGTGTCACGGCATTTTTAAACTTATGACACCCACAAATATACTAAGAGCCATCGACTATTACCATGCTGCATTCAAAACAAAAATAAAACAGGGAAACTGATGCAATGAGAAGTTCACCTCCTTGTCTATAAATAGAGCCCGGCGGATCTCAACACCTGGCCAATGAAAACTCGCGGTAACAGCCGAACACCACGCCATCTATTAGCGGCGATGGATACTACTCCAGATAGACAAGTAAAGCTTGCAAGTGTTGCGTGGATGCCGGTAACTACGAACTTCTGTTGATCGTGCTCTCCTGGAGAAATGTAAACAATACCTCCGAAAAAATAAGCTCTGTATTTATTAAAGGTGAGTAATAGGGCTTTAAACATTAATTATAGTATGATTACCCAATTTTATGCATAATAAAAAGACAATTTTTCCACATGTAAACAATGCTTTTTATGCAACAGCCTAAAATTTATTTTGCTATGTTAATCAAGCCTAACACTTTATTTTACTATTTTTGCTTGACAATTTCTTTATATAAAAATTATAAAACTATCCAAAAAAAAAAACAACATGGAAATAATTTGACATCAAATATCAATTGGGTTATTGAGGTGAGCGGAAGCAAGCGCGGTAGATTGACGGTTGTGTATAAGGTCCGATTTATGTTCTTTTTCGCGGTCTTAGAACATAAATCGGACCTTATACACAACCGTCAATCTACCGCGCTTGCTTCCACTCACCTCAATAACCCAATTGATATTAACAGCATACATACTAATAAAATCGCCCACTACAATAACCACAGTTACGCCTTCAAAAGAGAAGCGCTAGAGATCCTTACTAACCCCAGAGCTATCAACGATCGCGAACACGCAAGAATCCCAAAAGAATGGAGCCAACTAATCAAAAGATCCACCAATACGAAGAGAAGTGAAGAAACAAAGCCGATGTTTCCCGATGACAACAGTGAAGAGAGCTGTCACATTTCACCTGATGACGGGTGCGCTAGCACCTGAAATGCATTGTGAGAATAACTAGGACTTATGTAAGGTAAAATAGTTTGTTTTTTAATTAATTTCATTTTTAAGCTATTTGTTATTTTGGTTTTAAATTTGAATCGAATATATTTTATTTATTATTTACTATGAAATGTTGTTCAATTTAAATTTGCTAACTTTTTAGTGAAATTTCATTTTTAAATTAGAGACTTTTATTATTCAGAAATATTCTTCAAATGCACATACCATTAAATTACTGCTTAATTAAAAATCATCAATATAATAGATAATAAACCTATGTACTATGGTTTATACCATGGGTGAAAGTAAAAAATTTTCGCTGGACTGAAGTATTTTTTTTTTTCTTTTTTTGTAATATTGGGTAAAATATAATGAACTCATACATATTGTATGTAGATATTGAAAACATACATTTCCAAAGGTTACATTAATACGTATAAGTATGAAAACTTAGCAAAATTATTTATTAATATAATTGAATTAACATTAATAGGCGCTGATTCAGAAAAAAAATTGGGACCTTTATTTGCCCCTAACAAAGATTAATTCTATAAAATTGGCCTATCTGTATTATAACACATAAAAAAAGACTAAATTCAATCAATAGACTGAAAACTTTCACCCATAGTTTATACATACATTATACATAGGTCATCTATGAGGTCATAGTGCATAGGTTTAATATGAAATGTTGTTTAATTTAAATTTGCTAACTTTTTAGTGAAATTTCATTTTTAAATTAGAGACTTTTATTATTCAGAATTTTTTTTTCAAGCAAATTAATTTTCATGCACATACCATTAAATTACTGCTTAATTAAAAATCATCAATATAATAGATAATAACCTAAGCACTATGGTTTATACATAGAATAAGAATTACAGAAATATGAATTATGCAAATTAAGATTTCTTAAATGAAATCACATTTTTTTTTTTTTTTTTTTTTTTTAACCTTTCCGAGGAGAATATTCTCTATAAATTTCAAATTTTAGTGATATTTTTATTACAAATGCAAATCTTTAAACATTAAAAAAAAAAAAAAAAAAATGAAATTTGTATTTTAATATGAATAATTATTCATTATTTTATTTGCCACTGAATGCTTTTTGTCATGGAATAATTAATGAATGTTTAGAAAAATTGCTTTGGGGAGCTTACTGAAGTATAGTCTCTGATTGAAAATTATGAATTATAAAGAGAATATCAGGAAATAAAGTTTGTTTGTTCTAGTTGTGTCTTTAAAATAGAGCTGTACCGAGTACTCGGCAAAATTTAGGCTATGTATTCGGCTAATTAGAGGTCAAGACTTACAATTTTAAGAAGTGGCCAGTGGCCACTGGACATGATGAAATCAGTGGCCACTCATGAGTCATCGTCGTTATACATCAGATTCATACATATATATGATATGGTATATATATGTATGTGTGCATAAAAGCATACAAACACAAATGAAATGGTTGGAAAATTAAATTAAGAAATAGTGCTCTTTATTGTATTATTTTGATAATAATACAATAAACATGCATATTTAATATGTGTATATTTCTGCCAAATTAAAAAAATAAATAAAAGTAAATAGGTATTATTTGAAAAAATATATATATTTTTAAAAACTTATGCACTTCTCTGGTTTAAAAATTTCAATATCTGAAATGAAAAGAAGTAGGAGGAAGACAAAATAGACTGAGTAATTGAAACATTGGAAAGTGATTCGGTTTTTGAGGGAAGATATGACCTCGTTTGAACTTCCACTAAATGATTACGATTTTATTCTTGTTAGTGCTTTAAGAGTGAGCAGTTTTTAGAGTTTGTTTTAAGAGTGAGATAACAGCATGTAATCCAGCTTTTTTTAAATGCTATTAATAACTATAGTACTTAGAAAGGAGACTTTAAAATTCAAAGTTTTAGTAATGAGGGAAAATATATGGACTTTCATAGATAAATATTAATACTACATGCATTTTGCTACGGAAAACAGCAGGCTATAATGATATGATCTGACAGTGTGATTTCTCATACACAATTTGTGTTTTTTACAAGAATATTTATTTTATGTCCCATTGCAAAAGAAATACAAAAATTTGATTCATTTAATAAATTTCACCTAGTCTGGCACTTCCATATGCAAATGGAAAATAATTATGATCAGAATTAAAGGAAAACGAAATTATTTTGAGTCTGAGGAAGGGGGTGGGAAGGCAAAGAACCTGTACTAGCCTATTATCAGAGGTTTAATTTTATTAGCTGGCATGTGATTGCAAAAATTAGAAATTTGCTGAAAATTTTCTGTAAACATGATTGTTTGGAGATTAGGTAGTCAATGTATTGAAAGTAGTGCTAATAAACAGTTACAAATAGCTTTTATCTACTTTACACATTTTCAAGATTATTTCATTAACACAAAAAAATCCTTTAATATAACTGCAGTTACTTTTATATCCACATAAAACCTTATAAAAATTTCATACCACCAGAAAAACAATTGTTTCAAACATATATAGAATAAAATCTTTATATATGTACATTACTCATAATAGTATTTAATTATCAGTTTTAAACATGTATGAAATCAACTGAGCATTAATTTTCTTAAACTGATTCAGAAAAAAATTTCGTACCTAAAAATCTATTTTTCACCCCCCACCCTCCCTGTTTACATATTTGGTATAGATATGAAATATAAATATATAATTTAATTGAGAAAAAATAAATATATTCATCAAGTTAAGTCTAAAAATAATTACGTATGTGAGAAATGTTGAGCTCTTCTATCGCTTTATTGTTTCTAGAATTGATCATTTATCACTATCTAGAAATGTGGAAAGGGGGGGGGGGATTAAAAAAATAATTACATGAAGAAGAAATTTTAAATTCACAATTGTACTTCTAGAATCTAATAAAGCAAGTTTAAAATGAATATTGCCATTTATATTATGGATGAAGAAAGACTGAGAAACAATTACAGAACATTTGATCGGCGATCGCTAGTTGGAAATAAGAAAAGGGGGAGAGAGGCAAAAAGTAATTACACGAACAAGAAATATTTAACAATTCTATTTCTTTCTAGGTTCTAGAATCTCATAACAGTGGCGGATTTAAGTGGGGGGCTAGGGGGCTGAAGCCCCCCCCCCCCAAAACACTGACATTTACAATTGAATATTGCAATTGTAAAATTTTTATTGGTATAGAATAACATTTTGAAAAGTCTTAGCCCCCCCTAAAAGTTAAGTTCTGGATCCGCCACTGTCTCATAATACAAGTTTTAAATGAATATTGACATTTATGTTGTGGATTGAGAAAGATTGGAAATTGGAAGGCGCAATCATCATCTAAATCTCATTAACAATCGCCGATCGTTGATGGGGTTTCTTTCATTTCACTTCTTTTTTACTTTTTTTTAAACGAACGATACCACGATTTTTTTAAAAACGGAAGAAATATTTTCGCGAATTCGCGGAAAAAATGGCGATCACACCAATTTTTTTTATCGCCACTTTTTCAAATTAAGTCGCCATGTGGCGAGTGGCGACCGTGAGTCTTGACCTCTACGGCCAATACCGAGTAGTTGTGGGAATTTCACTATTTTATGCATTATTGAAAGAAATGTGTTAATGAGAGATATTTATTTTATAACTAAACTAAAAAAATATGAAAATATAAATACAGAGTCATTATAATTAAAATTTTTGCTATAACAGCTTTCTGCAGTCAAAACGGGCTGTTACCAAACTTAGTATAGAGATGATTCATGATATGAGCTTTTAATTATAACTATCTTGTATGTATGTAATATGCATTATTTTATAAAAACTTAGTACATAAAATTTATCTATAAATCAGACAAAAATAAATATTTTAGAAAAAAAAGAACCTCTATGTACAGTCGGTAACAAAAGTCTCCGAACACTAGCAAAAATTCCTATGTAAAAAAAGTACACTTAATATAGTTTTGTTAAATAAATCCTTGTCGAATCCTGTTCTTAGTCAGTCTAAAAACAGGATTACACAAGGATTTATTTAACAAAACTGTATTAAGTGTACATTTTTTACATAGGAATTTTCGCTAGTGTTCGGAGACTTTTGTTACCGACTGTCATATTAACACAAAATTTTAGTTATACCGTTGAGCAAAAGGTGCATTTATTTATTATTTTAAAAACAAAAAAAAATTAATGTGAAAACAGGAGGGGGTATTTAACCAAGTAAAGGCTTTTATGGCATTTTACGGTATATATAAAAAAGATAAATACACTAAAATGTTATTTAAAACATATTTTCATAATCAAATCTGTTGTTTTGCCAATTATGGCTTAAATCCACCTATCATTTTACATTTCTACAATCTGAAGTTTAATGAAGCCTATCATCTTTGAAATTATAAAATATTTTAATGTTCCCCTTTCATATGTAAATTTCATGTAGTTTAAATTAAGTCTTAGTGCATAGTAACTTTTATATTTTCTAAGAATTATCTGAGGATGATAATTTTGCATCTAAAAAAGATGTTAAGAATAAAGTTATCAGTTATGGTTTTAGTAATCCACTATGGTGAAAGTATCAAAATATAACAATGAACCTAATTATGCATATACACTACAAAAATTCTGCATGAAAGCATGCTGTTTACCATTTAACTAAATTTTATGTTCAAAAGCCTTTTTTTTAATTTCAAGATGTGCAAATTTCTTCATATATGCATCAATTATTCTTTCTTACAACTACTCGGTATTCGGCTACTCGGCCAAAGTACTACTTGGTGCAGCACTACTTTAAAATTTAATAATTATGAATAAGTTTTATTATTTAAGTCATAAACATGAAAATATTTTACATATTTAAGAAAAATAAGAATATTCTCGATTATTCTCTGAATTTAGAGCATCTGAGAATATTACCTTACATATAACATATTAAATATAAAAAGACCTAGCTTTACTTCGTGGTCGTTTAAGATCTTTCGGTACCGGGCACCCGGTCCTCATCAGAAACGTTGCTTCTGTGGTGGAAAACTTGAGACTGTTGACTCCTCTGCTGATTTCTCATCAGGTGGCTCCAAGCTCTATTTGGGGCTACTGCGCTGCTATCGTTGCATACGTCGCTATTGGTTAATATTTCAATTGACTCGCGGTACATGGCATAGTTGTAATTATCGTAATCTGCTAATTTTACGGTTTTATCAAAGTTTATTTTAATATTGTTTTTACTATATGTTTTGGCTAACGCAGTATTATATTTTCCGGTTTTAATGTCGTTTTCATGTTCTTTGATCCTAGTTTTTATTTTTCTTTTAGTGACACCAACATATGAGCCTTGTTTATTGTTTTCATCTATGAATGGAATTTTATAAATGCCGGCGGTTTCAAGAGGGGGGGTGGGGTTTTTATCGCTTCGGATTAGCTGAAAAATATTTTTGTTGGGTTTGATGGGGATATTAATGCCATATTTGTTAGCTGTATTTTTAATTTTGTTAGCGGCTCCGCGATCGTACGGGATGGATGGGGTAAATTTAATGGGTGCTTTTTGGTGGCTGGGTATTTGGTCGAGGTTTTTGAATCTATTTTTAATTAATTTGTTAACTATTTTATCAGGATATCCGGCTTTTCTTGTGAAATTTTTAATGATGTTAAGTTCTTCTTCGAGATCGTCTGGTTCATTACATATTAAAATGGCACGGTTGATGTATGATTGGATAGCATTTGTTTTATAGCGAAATGGTGTTTTACTTTTAAAGTGGATAATTTCGTTACTATTAGTGGGTTTTCTATACACAGTGGTTCTAAAATTATTTTTATTGTGGGTAATTTTAACATCCAGGAAATTTAATTGTGAATTGTTCTCTTCTTCGTAGGTGAATTGTATATTTTGATCGTGGCTATTATTGATACAATTGAGAAGTTTATTAATGTCAGTGTTTTTCTCGACGATGGCGAATAAAACACTGACATTAATAAACTTCTCAATTGTATCAATAGCCACGATCAAAATATACAATTCACCTACGAAGAAGAGAACAATTCACAATTAAATTTCCTGGATGTTAAAATTACCCACAATAAAAATAATTTTAGAACCACTGTGTATAGAAAACCCACTAATAGTAACGAAATTATCCACTTTAAAAGTAAAACACCATTTCGCTATAAAACAAATGCTATCCAATCATACATCAACCGTGCCATTTTAATATGTAATGAACCAGACGATCTCGAAGAAGAACTTAACATCATTAAAAATTTCACAAGAAAAGCCGGATATCCTGATAAAATAGTTAACAAATTAATTAAAAATAGATTCAAAAACCTCGACCAAATACCCAGCCACCAAAAAGCACCCATTAAATTTACCCCATCCATCCCGTACGATCGCGGAGCCGCTAACAAAATTAAAAATACAGCTAACAAATATGGCATTAATATCCTCATCAAACCCAACAAAAATATTTTTCAGCTAATCCGAAGCGATAAAAACCCCACCCCCCTTCTTGAAACCGCCGGCATTTATAAAATTCCATTCATAGATGAAAACAATAAACAAGGCTCATATGTTGGTGTCACTAAAAGAAAAATAAAAACTAGGATCAAAGAACATGAAAACGACATTAAAACCGGAAAATATAATACTGCGTTAGCCAAAACATATAGTAAAAACAATATTAAAATAAACTTTGATAAAACCGTAAAATTAGCAGATTACGATAATTACAACTATGCCATGTACCGCGAGTCAATTGAAATATTAACCAATAGCGACGTATGCAACGATAGCAGCGCAGTAGCCCCAAATAGAGCTTGGAGCCACCTGATGAGAAATCAGCAGAGGAGTCAACAGTCTCAAGTTTTCCACCACAGAAGCAACGTTTCTGATGAGGACCGGGTGCCCGGTACCGAAAGATCTTAAACGACCACGAAGTAAAGCTAGGTCTTTTTATATTTAATATGTTATATTAATATACTTCGTTTTTTATTTTAATTAAATTACCTTACATCTCTAAAAAAGACATAGGAAGATGATGCCAGGCTGCATCATAAATTGAAATTCTTCTTTTGTGGATTTTTAAAGGGCAGGACTGAGATGTCTATGTTCGGCAAAAACAGGCAGACTTGTAGTCTGAATATGATGAGAAACATCAACATGTGGTTGTGTTTTGGTAAGGCCAGACATATACAAGGTGATCAATTTAAAAGAGTACCTGATGGTTTTTCTTATTACTCTTAAATATGACGGATGTGGCAACTATTTTAACACTGAACTATAATTGTTTGAACCTTGTTTAAGTGTGGGAGACAATTTCCAACACTGTTGGACTGTTACAACTTTATTTGTGAGGTAAAACAGAAATGGAGACCCCCCTTTTTTTTTTTTTTTTTTTTTATCCTGTAATAATTTTATTTATGAAAAACAAAATTTAATTAAACTTTTTTACATTATCATTCCTACATTACATTTACATTATCATTTCATAGGCTTTTCCAGAGAAATCTTGCAAACATCGATGAATTAAAACAGATCATAACTGAAGAAATCTCGTCAATAACACCAACAATGCTGTGAAGTATGTCAAAAACCTGGTTTGACATGTTCATGTATGCATTCAAACTGGTGGCAAACATTTTCAACATTTTCTGTGAGGAATGATAATGTAAAAAAAATCGAATTAAATTATGTTTTACAAAAATAAAATTGTTATAGGATTAAAAAAAGTGTGTGTCTCCATTTCTGTTTTACCTCACAAATAAAGTTGTAACAGTTCAACAGTGTTAGAAATTGTCTCACAAACTTAAACAAGGTTCAAACAATCATACTTCAATGTTAGAATAGTTGCCACATCCGTCAGATGTTGTTGTTGTCAAATGCCACTCGGAAATTCCGAGCCCCGGTAGTGGAACTACCGGACTTATTTTAAAAGGGTTATAAGAAAAACCCACGGGTACTCTTTTAAACTGATCACCCTGTTCCTGGAGATGTAAATGAATATATGAAAAAGACACTTTATTTCTTATCTTCTTTCAAGATTTGTGCGTGTGGGGGGTGGAGGGGGAAGGACGGACTGAATTTTTAAAACTCTGAAATCGACAATTTAGGTATTCATGCCTGTAATATTTTTAAAGAAAAATATAATGCCCTTCGTTTTTTCTTTTCTTTTTGACATCTAAAAGCTTATATGGAAAGTTCTAGTTTCCTATCCCATTATTTTAATTTAGAAAAAGTCTTGAAATTTATAAATTTTAATATTATAATAGCATTTGTTACATTTTAAATGAAGATTACTATGCATATGCTTTTTTTTTTTTTACTTCTTGGAGAGAATAGATGTATCAAAATCACGTTTTGTTACCCCTTTCCCCATGAACTTTAGAAGGCAAATTACAAAAGAACCTGAAATTGACTTTCTATAAATTGGCATTTTACATTTTAAAGATTTAATGAATGTATGCTTTATTTATTTTAAGATATGGAGGTTGTGTGAAAACGATTTTTCTCGGCTTACGGCTTCGAACAGAACACACTATTCTGCTTATAGTACAGTTACATAATATGAATTATTTACACTATATTTGGAGAAGCATCTATTTCTACAAGAAATACGAGCAGAAAGTATTTACGTTGTATTTCAATTATCATTTATAGTCGAAGGGTATACGAGTAGAGATAGCGACACCAGAAACAATTTATCACAATCCATCATTTTCCCCCTTACAGAGATTGAAAATAAAAGGTCGCAATTTTTTTTTTTAATTTTTCGGCCGTTTTACAAAAAATTAAATGCATAAAAGCGAAAAAAAGTGGTATGACACTAAGCGAAAAAAATTTTTACATCTCGGTAGAGTTTTTCTTTTTAAATTTTCCTAGCTCATAGGCGTAGCCAGCTTTACGAGCGGGGGGGTGCCCAAATTTTAAACTAAAAGTTACAATATGAATACATTATGATCATAGTACGCTTATGTATGCATGTGTGCGTTTTAACACATGTATAAAAGTTACACAAGTTAGCACATGTACGTTTTAACATATAAATTAAGTAACTTTCTCTTAGAATAAATAACTAGACTTGGCGCAGAACAGAAATATCAATATTTACACAACGTTAAAAATGCCAATGTAAAAAAATGTTAAATGCAGACTGCAGTTTCAGTAGCGTAAATCGGTGCATTTGGCTTCTTTTGAAATATCATTTGATAAAGTTTGGACTTTCAGAGTAGTGCCGCTATCCGTCTAACAGAAAAGGAACAGAAGTTTGAAAATTGATTAAAACAAGGAAAGAATGTTGCATAAAAAATATTAAATGGTGTCGAATATTTGGTTTTAGTACGAAACCAATGAACGTTAAAAGGTTAAATAAAAATATTAAACCTTAAATTATAAACGAAATCCTAAAAACTAAATTACAAAAAAACTTACACTATGGAACTTAAATTGCGCAAGCAAAGTGATAAAGTAGAATTATATTGATATGTTTACTTTATTTATAATCTCATTTCATTTCTTTTATTTTACCAGTTTCAAATTATGAACCTACATATATATATATATATATATATATATATATATATATATATATATTAATTAAATATATTTATATATATATTAAATTAATACAATCTTGTAGCTACATTTTTAAAATTATTATTTTATTCGTTCCCATATTTATGAATAACATTTATTTTCTATATTTTAAAACATTATTGTATTGTTGTAGTTGTGATGTTAGTTTCAAGCAGAATAGTACAAACGGGTACCGTGATCGCTATAAAATAAAAGTGATACTTATTAATAAGATTGTAATAAACTGTTGTGTGTACCATAATATAAAAATGTGATGTGTGTAAAAGTCGCAAAAAATAAAATCAGCATTAAATAAATGTATCGAATCGGAGAAGGTTTAGAAACACGCCACAGACCGGACCAAGCGCTGACCATTAGCCAAATAAATTTACGAAATACCACTGTACATATGAATTACATGAAAAATTGCATAAAGTAAAATGAAAACATTAAAAGGGACACACAGTGTATCAAAATGGAGGACAGATAAAAAGCTAGTGGGGTGTCTCATTATCCGATCGTGCACTGGCCATCAGCCGAAAATATTGTCTAGCAACCACCACAATTCAAAATTGCATACATAATCGAATCCAGAAACATACATTAATAAAATAGCACGAAAAATCATCATGACATAATGTCGGAAATTTTCTACCCACACAAATAAACGCCTTTGCTATTTAAAAAAAAATTAAAAGACTAATTAATGGAGCATATTTTGCGCATACCTTTCTTTGATGTTTGTATTTTCTGTGTTGTCTTGAGCTTCCTCTTCAAACTCTCTCTTTTTCTTTGGTTGGAATAACTATCAAGTCCTTCACATTTTTGCACATGATTACAGAACAGTTTTTCGTTTCTTTAGTCATTCAATACAGCTTTAATAGCTCATAATAGGTGGTGAGCTGTAATTCAATCACCACCTTCTCCAGATCCAGGATTTTCAGGAAAGGGGAAATTGTTTTATAAAATCGCGTGAGAAGAAGGAATCCGAATAAATATTTACACTGTAACCTAATTTTTAATAATTTTCTTTCTTTATTAATTACAAATACAAAATCGCCTGCTCATAAATACATAATTTCTTTTCAGCAATAAATCGTTTGCCAAAGTTCAAAAGTAATGCAAACGATTATAAAATGTTTTATTATTATTAAATTTGAGTGACAGCTTTTAAATAAGGTAAAAAATAAATAAATAAATAAATAAATAAAATGTGGCAGTTTAGTCAGAAAAATAAGATATTGTATACTTGACTGACCATTTCTGAGATCCTTTAAAAAAGTTGAAAATTGTTTTAGAAACAATTTTGTTTGGCATGTATTTTTGTGAAGGGGAAGCATGTCTATTGCATCCTTCAAAACCCTCTGTTTGATTACTCCACCTGAATTCTTAAAACATTTAAGGCTTAAATTAAAAATACTTTTAAAATTATTCAAAGAACATTCACCCACAGTAAATTTTTCAAGAAAAGTCTGCTTATGATATGATTTACAATACTAATTTGAACTTTCCAGTGTTGTTTTTTTTTAAAAATAGCAAATAAGACAGGCCAACGAAATTTTTTTTTTCTTCAGGTTGATATGTTTTTCTGATATATTTTTGGATGCTGTTTAAGGAAAACTTAAAATTTTCTTCATGTACAGTTTTGAAAAAAAAAAAAAAAAAAGAATTGTTTGAGCTTAAAGCTCCATTTTTTTCGAACCCTTAAAATTTGAGTGATGTGAGTGAAGAACAAGGAGAGCTGTTTCATCAAGACGTCAAAGAAATGGAAAGCAGGTATCAGAGACGATACATTTTTAACATGTTAGCAGAATATTGTTGCATGTTGCATAGAGAATTCCCCCCACTCACACACAAACACAAGACCCTCAAGCCTTGCACAAGGTAAAATGTTCTAAAGGGAGATTCGATGTGAAGAAATACATTTAAAAACATATTGTGTAAATAATAGCCTATTTCAATGCATTTTTTATAAATTTTTTTTGAATTTGTTATAACTTCTAGACGAGTTCTTCCGATTTTCATCCTTGCTTTGTAAAAATTTCTTACGTGATAGGAAAAAAAAATCATTTCTGAATTCAGATTATCAAAACACATTAGAGACACCCAATGCAGTACATATAAAATTTGAAAAGTACGATTTTGCAATCCAGTGTAATCGAGAAAATATTACCCGCTAAGTTATTATGATTCCAGACATGCATTCAAATCAACAATTACTAAAAAAATTATTTTTGTATTCAAAGAACTTCAAAACCTGAAATTATCGCAAATATTTAGTTTCGAAAATTCGACCCGGTAAATAATACTTTCTCTAACTCATGGTAAGGGAAAGTAATTATCATTTTTAAATGTTAACGTTTTTACTGAACGCAATATAATTTGGTATGAATGCTTTTAATCGAACCTAACTTTTATTACAATCTATTATACGAAAATTATTTTGTATCAATAAAATATGTTAGTTTCATTATGTGTATTTCACTTTAAAAATGTTGTTGATATGTACCAACTAGAAATTTTGTACTTGAACAATAATGTATTTGAACTCTTTGCATGTCATAGTATACAGATCATTATGATATAAGTAAATTGAATACGATTTTTAGACTTCTTGCCAATACCAGCTTTTGAGTTATGCCCATGCAAACTAACCACAAGAACCTGGTTATACGATTCAGCGGACCTCAAGACATATTATTGTAAAAACTATTTCATATTCAAAAATTGGACCGCAAAACATTACATTCTCCAACATGTATGGGTAAGAGAAAAAAAAAAAAAAATGCTCATCAAAAAGAAATGATAAAAAACTTGACTCTCTGTTAAGACCACGCATTTAAATAAACTAAATCATTTTATAGCTAATTTCATTTTTTTTTTTTTTTTTTTTTTACCAAGAAAAATTACTTTGCAAATTTTTGTAAGAAATGTGCAAGTAAATTTGGATTTATAAACAATTAAGATTATTCTTTTAAATATATTTTACCACCTATTTAAGAAAGTGTCTTTCTATTGCATAGAATCATTGGTATTAGTAATAACATTTTTTTTTTAAACCTTCAAATATTTTTTTTTTCTGTTTTCAATATGTTTTTGTTAAATATACTGAATGGGTGTGTGTCAGCGGGAGAGGGGGTGCCCGGGCACCCAGGGCACCCCCCCTGGCTACGCGCATGTAGCTGAACTAAAGTTATCAATGTTTAAAGTAAAACATATGCGAATTCTCCCAGAATAAATTTAATTTAAATATATTAAGAATCATTTCTTCAAAAAGATAAAACTTAGAAAGGTGTGAAAAGTTGTCCTCTACAACACTGACAAATATTTTACAAAACTATTGGGTTTTTTAATTAATTATTAAAAGGTAGAAAATTTCCCCATAGGTTAACATGGAACCTTGAATATTCAAGATGGCGGGTACACAGCAACCTTAATGGTACTTAATTATTTATAGACTGACAGCTTCTACGGTAAAATCCCGTTTACAATAGTATGTCAAATGCAAATGGCAGTTACATATGCTTATGCAAACACATTCGAAATGATTACATGTAAAAGAATATTTCATTGAATATACTCACGTCCTCCTCACAGCAATAATAATAATAAAACCACGAACACTACAACTTTTCTACTTGTTCACAAAGTACAGGCGATCACAAAAAAGTGGATCCTTGTTAGCTTAAACACATATTTACTCAAGGCAAATCAATACTAATCATGAGGGGAAGAAAGTTAAATTTATTTACCTGAAATTTCAAGCAGGATTAAACATGGAGCACCTTTACTTCTGTCTAACTAATAAAACGCAAACTTACTTTGTCTCTTTATTCTCAAAACAACATTCTTGTTTACTTCAAGTTTTGTTGTTTATTTTACAACGGTTCTAACTTGCGCATTCACGTACGCGCATCAACATTTTATTACACATGTGCTCATCCACCGATAGTTTCGGATGGGTTACATACAGGCTGAAACGCTCACTCGCTTGCATTTCAGCGATCACAAATCCGAAATTTGTGATCGCCAGGAAAGTTTCATTGCAAACGAAACATTGTCAGTCGCTCACAAATGATGATGCCTGATTGCAATTTCCGGTTTCTGATATATCGATTATTTTAAACGATAAGCCCTTACGATCATAGATCACTGAGCTGAAGAACAACTGGAGTAAATGCTAGACCGGTTTTCGCGTGCCGTTTTTTGAAGGTTTGTCTACCGAGCGTTGCATGGCAAAAAGCATTTGATATCTTTATATTTCAAAGTAAAATTGTGTAAATGTTGTCTGTTCTAACAATTATATGCTAAACATGACATTACAATTTTAAATTTTAATTCTTTAAAGATTATAATAGTAATAGACGACCCGATAAATGTTGCTTGCCATGCAAGGCAGGCGAACGATTGCAGAAAAACTGGCACGCACGAACACTGTGTAAAAGTATTGGAAGCGTTTGCTCCAGTTGTTCTTCAGCTCAGTGTCATAGATAAGACCATAGACCTATTATAAGAGTGGACGGAGCATTCCATTATTAAGGGAATACAAGAAAAGGTGCAAAGATAAAATCACGTGAATGTTGAAAAAGGTTACCTTTTTCTACATTTATTGCGTTATTGGCGATTTTTCGTTTTGAATATAAATATACATTTTTTATTATTATGAAAAGATACCGCAAACAAAACTTGTGTAAAACACTATTTTATTTTAACCTTGTTATTAACACTTTCTTACAAAGTTCAAAAGTGTTTACGACTTTGATTTGTCTGTCTGTCCGCCCACTGACTCCCGGAAATATTTATGAAAATCCTAGAAACTAATATATGTTATTCAAGTTCACTATAGCATACTCTCTATTTAGAGTACAGTAAATACTACTACTAGTTTGTATACAGGTACATCCAAAAATATATTCTAAAGTATTGTTTTCTGTGCGGAATATTTATACAAATCATTATTTAATATATTTATGTTGCAGAAAACATAACGAAATTCGCTTTTATTATTTATATGCACAAAAGCATTCTTTCTGTAGAATATGGTGTGAGATAAGCATTCATGTTTACAGAACCATGCACCTCTCTCCCAAAACACAAATACAGTAAGCAAAGTAATGTAAAATTATGATATCTTGTTGTACACCTCCCTTTTTGGGGTTTCTGTAACTTCCTGTTTGGGAGATATTTACGAAAATTATATTCATAACGACCAAATATACGAAGAATTTCGGCATTATTTACGACCTACCATCAAGCTATAATGTAGTCCATTATGATAATGTTATGAATGTTATCTACATTTTTGCGGGTAGAAAGTAATTATTAAAGATATAAGCAGGTTCTAGTCGACGAATGAACTCTATTTAATGAATGTTCAACTCGTAGATAGAGCCCGTAATGATATTGTCATGAAAATTGTTATTATTTTTGTGTGTAGAAAGTATATAAACAGGTTCTAGTCGACGAATGTATACTTTATTTAATGAATATTCAGCCCGCAGATAGTAATGATACTGTCATGAAAGTAGTCGATATTATTGCATGTAGAAAGTAGTTCTTTAAAAAATAAGCAGGTTCTAGTCGACGAATGCACTTTATTCAATGAGCCTCTGATCATAATGTTATGAAAGTTGTCAGCATTTTTGTGGGTAGAAAGTAATTCTTAAAGACATAAGCCGGTTCCACTCGACGAATGCTCTTTATTTAATGAATATTCAGCCCGCAGATAGAGCCTGTAATGATACTGTCAAGAAAGTAGTTGACATTTTGTAGAAAGTAATTCTTAAATACATAAAAAAGTTCTAGTTGACAAATGCACTTTATTCAATGAGCCCGTAATGATACAGTCATGAAAGAAGTCGATATTTTTCCGTGTAGAAAGTAATTCTTAAGACATAAGCGAATGCCTGTCGATGAATGCACTTAATGTAATGAATATTCAGAAAACAGTAGAATAAAACTCTTTTTTCTTCTCCCACAAAAGTCAATAATTAATATTCTTGAAATCTCTTGACAAGAGCTTATATTTTATTTAGAGATATTTATGGTTTTACATGACTTTTTTGAACGGCCATATGTATGTATGTATGTGGCTATGCCTGTATATCACATTAACTCAAAAACGACTGGTCGTAGGACGTTGAAATTTAGTATATAGGTTCGTTATAACACCTAGTTGTGCACCTCCCTTTTAGCTCTTTCTGTGACTTTCCGTTTAGGAGATATTTATGAAAATTATGTTTTTAATGACCAAATATACTAAGAATTTAAGACCTACCATCAGGCTATGATGCAGTCCATTATGATAAAGTTATGAAAGTTATCTACATTTTTGCGGGTAGAAAGTAATTATTAAAGATATAAGCAGGTTCTGGTAGACGAATGCACATTATTTAATGCATGTTCAGCCTGTATAATGATATTGTTATAAAAACTGTTGACATTTTTGCGTGTAGAAAATAATTCTTAAATACATAAATAGGTTCTAAGTTGACAAATGCTCTTTATTGAATGAGTCCATATTGTTACTGCCATGAAAGTAATCGATATTTCTGCGTGTAGAAAGTAATTCTTAAAGACGTAAGCAGGTTCTAGTAGACGAATGCACTTTATTTAATGAATGTTCAGCCTGTATATAGAACCCATAATGATATTGTTATAAAAGTTGGTGACATTTTTGCGTGTAGAATTTACATAAGCAGGTTCTAGTCGACGAATTCCCTTTATTTAATAAACATTCAACTAGTAAACAAAGCCCGTAATGATATTGTTTGAAAACTGTCGACATTTTTGCGTGCAGAAAGTACATAAGCAGGTTCTAGTCGATGAATGAGCTCTATTTAATGAATGTTTAACTCGTAGATAGAGTACGTAATGATATTGTCATGAAAATTGTTAATATTTTTGTGTGTAGAAAGTACATAAACAGGTTCTAGTCGCCGAATATATACGTTATTTAATGAATATTCAACCCACATATAGAGCTCGTAATGATATTGCCATGAAAATAGTTGACATTGTTGCATGTAGAAAGTAGTTTTTATAGACATAAGCAGGTTCTAGTCGACGAATGCACTTTATTCAATGAACCCGTAATGATACTGTCATGAAAGAAGTCGATATTTTCCCGTGTAGAAAGTAATTCTTAAAAGATATAAGCAAATTTTAGTCGATGAATGCACTTTATCTAATGAATATTCAGGAAACAATAGAATGAAACTCTTTTTTTCCTCCACAAAAGTCAATAATTAATAAATATTCTTGAAACCTTTGGACAAGAGCTTACATTTTAGAGATATTTACGGTTTTGCATGACTTTTCTGAACGGCTATATGTATGTATGTATGTGGCTATGCCTGTATCTCACATAACTCACAAAAGACAGGTCATAGGACGTTGAAATTCAGTATATAGGTTCGTTATAACATCTAATTGGGCACCTCTCTTTTTGCTCTATCTGTGACTTTCCGTTTAAGAGATATTTACGAAAATTATATTTTTAATGACCAAATATACTAAGAATTTCGGCATTATTTACGACCTACCATCAAGCTAATGATGTTTGTCCGTTATGATAAAGTTATTAAAATTATCTACATTTTTGCGAGTAGAAAGTAATTATTAAAAACATAAGCAGGTTTTAGTAAAAAAGCCGCACTGCAGAAAAAATGACTTATACCTTTTTTATTTATAATAACTTTAAAATTAATGTTTGAAACAAATAAAACTGTCTTGTTTGCATAATACCAAATCGATGAAATGATACCTATGTACATTTTTGATTTAATAATTCGCTTTATTGCACTCTACGAAGTACTTTCTAAAAATCTGCATAAAACTTTCTTTTTGAACATAATGCAATAACCATACACTTTGTATTTTATTATGATTTATTATATGAAATAAACAAGCTATATTTTAATATATGAAATAAAACTATTTATTTGTTAGATCTAAGCTATTTTTTATTAAAAATATGGATTCTGCATTGGGTTAATTCCATCTTTATATGGAATTACTGTTTTAATGCGCAATGGCATAGTTTTATACAGTGTTTTAATATAAATCTCAAAAATTTCAATGTGCCAAATATCACAAATATTTTTTTCTAGTTCTGGCAGAGTTATAGGCTGCAAATTTCGAATCCTCTCCCCTCTCCTCAGCCTTTTTAAAGACGAAACATTTTCGAGCGGATCGCGATTAGGACTATTTCCATGTCTGGTAAAGAAGAAATTCTACTATATCCTTTGTGAGATTTAACTTAAAGTGAAAAAAGTTATGATTATTTACAGAATTATAGGTTCTCATGGGAATGTATAGGAAATTTTGATATTTTGAAGTGAATAAACTTACCACAGATGCCATGTAGTAAGGTGCTTTATCATCTTGAAATGCTGTTTGCGGAAATGTCCAAGATACCACCAAAATAGTCTGTCAGGCACCACCTTTATGAAGATTGTGTTTTATTTCGAATTAATTGATCCCTTGAGCATAAAAATTTGCCCGACTGTTTGAGAAGTTATGCACCTCCGTACCATAACGTACGGAGAATGTGTCACTGTTTTAAAAGTGCAATTTTCATTAAGTCGGTCATACTTTCTTTGTCAGATCTGCTTGTTTTCTTTAGCTCGAAATAAGTTAAACTTGACTCGTCAAAGAGAACCAGTATAGCCCAATAATTAACTAATCATTTTTTAATTTTTTTTTAGCCTACTGAGGTCTTGCTTTCCCATTTCTCTTCTCTAAGAATGAACTTTTTCAAATTTTCTGTCATTTAAACCTGCTTTGTTTAATAGTTGTTGTACTGTAGTTAAAGAAATTATGCTGTGAAACACTTTTTCTGAATCTCTTTTATGTTCTAAATGTAATACAAGCCGATTTTATAAGCAATGGCTTTTTAACTTACCGTCATCTCACTTGTATGAGCAACATGGCCGCCTAAAATGAAATTTCCAGTTTAAACGGCCAAAAAATTTTATATCTTGCTAAAAACTATTTTACCAATATTTCGTTAACATTTAATTATTTTGTCATCTCACGTAATGAAATATTTTTTGATTTTCATTCAAAAATTTATAGTTTTTGTGGCATCGTTAACTGTCTTATTCTTACTATTTTTGAAATAATTTCTAAAATTACAATTTTACTGACAATTGCATTTTCTTTTTAACACTGGACTCAAAGCTAAAGTGTATGTGGAGGACAACATAATAAAATCTGTTCGAAACTTTGCTTTTTAAACGATAAAATTGGCGATTGTAGAAGCCAAAAAGGAAAATATCCAAGTGCGGCTTTTTTTTTTTTTTTTTTTTTTTTTTTTGTCGCTTAGTGTACATATATTGTCCGATCGCAATAATTTTTTTTAAGTAAAATGAACATATACAAATTTAGAATATATAAATCAGATTTACTGTTTCTTTCTTTTCTTTCTTTTTTTTATTGATCACAGTCTCTCACATAGTTTTTTTTTAAATATGTCTTCCAGATTTTGAAGACCTAGAGGATTAAGGTACAAATTTATCAAAATTTCAATATCTAAAACTAGACCCAAAACATTACTTTCTCTGACATATGTGAGTAAGAGAATGTAAAAATCTCTTGATGTAGGTACAAAATAATTTCCTTGAAATCATTAAAAAAAAAATAAAATAAAAAATAGCTTAACAGAATAATTTTGTTCATACAATAACTACACAAAGCTTCATTATTACAGAAAATACTGGTTTATTTAATTTCTACAGACAAAAACACTTAAAACATTAAATGCGTCAATAGGACTGTCGCATGCTCAAATAAACACTCTACTGGTCTTTGCAAATTTATTATTTGAATTGATATTTTGTACCAGTAAATATTTCAATTATACAGCTTTTTATGTATGTTTTAGAAATATGTATTAGAAAATATGTACTTATAATAAAATTTATCGATGAAGTTATTAATCAAAATAAAATCCTAAATTCTTGGAGGAAAAAAAAAGTAAAGTTATGGGGTTCACTTAGATTATAAACTTTCCATACATCACCCGTTACCCATTTAATCTGCAAAGGTATTTTATCTCCCTAATGGCATCTTGAAATACCTTTTTATTTTCATTATAAAAGAAGAAAACTGGAATATTTTTTATATTTTTGCTTTTAAAGAATGTCATGTAACAGACTGTTTTTGTGTAACCCTGTATATCGGCCAAATTCCGCATACCTACAAATATATATTTTACTTTTAACTTTGATGGGAATAATTTTCATAATATTATCTTTATAACATTATTTTTAAGGAAATAACATTACAATTTTTGCTTTTGTTTAGCCTTGTATATGTACTAAAACTTACATACTCATCAGACACTGCACTAAAAATGGTCTCATAGCACTGTAAATTTGTAATGAGCAATTTCCAATTATATACTCTATTGCATCTGAATAACTTTGTGTAGCCCTGTAAACCAGCCGATATCGCAATTCTACATTTTTGAGGAGGAAAAGGGTTTTGCTTATTTTTAAAATATAGATTATTTTTCTTATGTTGTGCTTCGTATAAAGATATTTATATAGTAAATGCATAAAAAAAGAAGAAACAAAAAAAGAATAAAAGAAAGGAAAACCCTTATAAATCACATATGCATCAAAAATCTATCGTGAGTTCCTGTACAGAAACCAGTTGTGCTAGTAATATAATTTTACATTGCAAACATACCATAGTGAATTTTAATAATATCTATCAATTTCGGCCTGGCCAGAGAGACTAACGAAACGCTATAAACTTTTTAAAATTTTGTTTGGAATTGCTAAAAAGGACGCTTTAGTATAGAATACAAAGAATATACTATATATGTAATCATGGAAATAAAATTTATTATATGCGTTTTTTATTTTCATCAATGGCCGAGATAATGAATTTATAAAGTTTTAGTATCTTGCTTAAAATTGCCTATAATGCTATGTATACTTGATTTTTAGCTTTTATGCTTTTTTTTTTTTTTTTCATTTATACTGTCATCCAGAGATAAATATAAATCTCATGAATTGTTTTTATTATTATTAAAATAATACTGCATTTATTTTCAAATAGTATAGACAATTGTTTTTATTATTATTATTTAAAGAAATAGATAAAGCAGATTTAAACATTTTTCAAATATAATTACTTAAAAAGATGAAATAAAAAGCCATAAAATATCTTACATGTGAAATGTTACATTTCCTCCTTTAATAAAATATTCTTTGCATGTTTTTACATGACATTTAATAACCATTTCTTGATATGAAATTTCTTTCAGAATCTAAACAATCCATTTAACTTTTAAAGTAAAATAAAGAATTTAAAAAGAACTTTCAATGAAAGAAGAAGAATATCGTCTGCTTAATAAAATGCAGAGTTTAGAGCATGGCGAGAAAATTTCAATATTGGCTAGCTTGGCTTCTGTAGATCAACAATCACGTGACCTTTTTATGAGTTATCTTTGCACTCAAAAAGGCTGCCATTGTCCCGTCCACTCTTATAATAGGTCTATGGATAAGACATAGTAATAAGACATAGATTGATCATTGAGAGGGGAAAAGCACAGACTAAGGAAACACTTAGACCCGGCCAGGCGGTTCTAAAAGTGAAGTCTCAACTGTAACCGAGCCGCCATATTGGTACAAGCAAAACCACAGACCACTGAGCTGAAATCACTAGACTAGGCAAGACGGTTCTAAAAGTGAAGCCTCAACTGTAACCGAGCAGCCATATTAGGAACACTGAGCTGAAGAACAACTGGAGGAAATGCTAGATCGGTTTTCGCGTGCCGTTTTTTGAAGGTTTGTCTTCCGAGCGTTGTATGGCAAAAAGCCTTTGATATATTTATATTTCAAAGTAAAATTGTGTAAAGGTTGTCTGTTCGAACAACCATATGCTAAACATGACATTACAATTTTAAATTTTAATTCTTTAAAGATTATAATAGTAATAGATGACCCGATAAATGTAGCTTGCCATACAAGGCAGGCGAACGATTCCAGAAAAACTGGCACGCACGAACACTGTGTAAAAGTATTGGAAGCATTTGCTCCAGTTGTTCTTCAGCTCAGTGATTAGGAAGAGCAAAAACAGGAATAAACTAGACCCGCAAGACGACTATCTGGTACGGGGAGAAAAAGAAGTACAGTAGGTAGCAAAATTATTCGAACGCTAGCAATAATTCCTCTATGAAAAAAGTACACTTAATACTGTTTTGTTAAATAAATCCACGTCGAATCATGTTCTTAGACTAAGAACTATCTGCTTCAAAAGGGGGGCTGGCCCCTCTCACACAAAAACATATGTCAAATAAAACTGCTTCTGAAACTATTTTGAACTGTTTTTAAATATATTCAGATATCTTCTTATCTTATCGCTTTATTAATTTTATATATACTAGAAGAAATTATTATTTCTTAAAAAATTTTGACCTCCAGTTTTCGATGGGTTTACACGTTTTGAGATGTCCGGATCATTATTTTACCATTCTTAGAAGATAAATGTCTGTCTGCGTGCCACAAATTTGGTGGATGCTGCATCTCACAAACCAGTGAACAAAATTAAAACACATTTGATATTTAGTTAGATATTGACTTAAACTGCTGTTGACTACATTTGGGGAACAATTTGCTTAACATGGTGGCGTTGTCATCACATTTTCTTATAATTTTTAATATTTCAGAATAGAACAAATTTCGAATAAATGAGCAAAATGAGAATTACATTTTAATTTTGCAGTGTGAAATACTGTATATATATATTTAGTCAGTCAATTTTTTTTTTTTTTTTTTTTTTTTTTTTTTTTTTTTAATAGTCAACCAGGAAAATAAATTTTATATTTAGGGCATCGCTTTCCCCCCCCCCCCCACCTCCCTTCGGAGAAAGTGTACACCGGGGGGTAAATTTTTTCAATATGGTTATCTTTTAAAAGAACTCGTCAATACTTTTAAAACGGATAGAATGAAACATAGATCTTGTATAATTTGAAGCAAAATAATAGATTTTTTTATTTTTAAATAAAGATTACTTTTTTTTTCTCTCTCTTTTTTAAGCGTACTTGATAAATCAGTTTTGTATACGAATGCTTTTAGTACGAATGCTTTTAGTACCCAACTATGTTTTACACTAAACGAAAAAATGTAAACAGATACGTTTCAGATATGTTATAAAGCTAAGTTAATTGAACACTAACGGAGTGATAATAGATCATTATATATGTAACATTTTCTATTCAATGAAGTAATGGGTAATCTACAACGCTTGTCTGGCAAATGACTACTACATCTCCTAACGCTAAAATAAATATGGAATTTTTTTGTTAATCAAGTATATTTACTGAAACTTACTTGTGAAATGCAATTCCCAGAACCTTCTTAGATGGTCTGATCGTGCAACCTTAGGGTGCATATGCCATTTTGAAAATTTATAGCCTCTTCAACAAATAACACTGAATCGTAGCCTTACAACTGTGTGAAAAACACATTAATGTTTTGATCACAGACTGAAGAATCAGGTAGACTTGCTGTCCAAATGTACTCATTATCTGGAGACCAGCCTTTATTTTGAAAGCATTTTTCAAAGTTTTAAAAAGGGCCCAGACGGTAGAGTGCCGAGCTCGTAATTGGAAGATTGCGGGTTCGATACTCGAGCCAGCAAAAGACCGCCGTGTACACTAATGGTGACTGTTGCACGTAAAATCCGTCGTGGCCACAATGTCCTCCATGTTCCCATCAAAATTATACAGTCGGTAACAAAAGTCTCCGAACACTAGCAAAAATTCCTATGTAAAAAAAGTACACTTAATACAGTTTTGTTAAATCAATCCTTGTCGAATCCCGTTCTTAGTCAGTCTAAAAACATGGTTCAACAAGGATTTATTTAACAAAACAGTATTAACTCTACTTTTTTTATATAGGAATTTTCGCTAGTGTTCGGAGACTTTTGTTACCGACTGTACCTCTGGGAGTCACCGAAGTGGGGAAGCCATCCTCTCCGTGGAGGATCAAAATTGTGATGGCATGTCTCTGGACCATTCCTAGAGGTGCGTCCCAGACCATCGTCAATTACCCATAGCGCAGTACTAGTGCGACATTAAACCCAACCTACCTACCTACCTAAGTTTAAAAAAATTGTAGAAAGTAAATTATTAATCAATAATAATTTATTTTTAGTCTTTATTTATTAAGAATGAAAAAATGTATCCGTAATTGGATAATTGTAGCATTTTTTAACGCTTCTCTATTATGATCTGGTCAGCCTAAACTAGACCCGGCAAGACGGTTCTAAAAGGGAAGTCTCAACTGTAACTGAGCAGCCATATTAGTACAAGCACCTCAGTTACTTCACTTTTTCCCCATACCAGATAGTCGTCTTGCCAGGTCTAGGTAATTCCTTAGTCTGTGGGCAAAAGTGATACCTTTTTTAATCGGGAAAAGACGGCCATTTTACTCTCTTATGGATGTATTTCCCCGAGTGAATATACACGGGAATACACATTGGTAATTTAGCAAATAAAATTTATGCACTTTCTTTCTTTTCGTTTTCCTTTCCTTTTATTATTATTATTATTATTATTATTACTATTATGTTTTTTTTTTTTTTTTTTTTTTTTTTTTTTTTTTTTTTTTACTATACTCTAGTATACTCATGTCTGCACAAAACTGTCTTTCTTTCGGCATTTATTATTATTATACTTCTTTGAGATAAAAATCGTCTGCATTCATCATGAAAAATAATTTGAATAAATTATAATTCAATAAATTATTTGTATTGCGTAAATTTGTATAGGATTATATATGAAAGAAAGTCTTGTGGTGGCGACAACATACTAGTTATATATTAAAACTTTCGCGGCTGCTAGCTACATTTAAAAGAATTTTGAGAATTCCATATTACTTACTAATATAAAATATTAAAATAAAAAAAAAAGTATTCCTTTAAATATGAAAACAGTAATTATCCCATAATAATAACAAAGCAACTGATTATAGAAATTATATTTTTCATAAACTACTTGAATACAACTTATTTATGGAACCTACCCCATTTCTTTTCATATATTTATTAGAACACTTAAAAGCCGCGCAATATTTCGGCATTTTCAAAATTCATTACAATTCTATTCTATTACTGTTTTTTCGAGTTTTAACTCTCTGATGGCTGATACCAAAAAACTTTTTCGGCATCAAAAATCTTTGCTCGTTAATATAGGGATGATAGATCTATATAAATTACTATATCTACGCTTACGATTAGCTAGAGAGTTGTCATCTGATCTAGCATATGCTTGCGTTTTTGTTTATATTTATTTATTAACGTATCCGTGATTAAAAATACCAAAACGTTTAAATGTAATTATTTTGCTGGAAATGTCTCTCCTTGTGTATTATCACAGGGAGATAAAATACAAAATAAGATAATATTCACACTTATGCATGAAGTTTTAAGTAGTTTTCTTTTTTTTTTTTTTTTTAATTAGTTAAACTTTTTTTTTAATAGATTTTTTACATGCAGCTTTTTTAAACTTAGTTTAGAAATATTAATGTATTTGCATATTTTATATTTTTGGCTTCAGAAACGTTAAATGTTATCTTTCATTTATTATCCAATTTGAATTTCATTTAGTAAATAGGTTACAATAAGTTTCAAGTGTACATTCTTTAAATTTGTGTGAGATGAAGTCTAAATTTAACTCTTTAAGTATACTTATGTCGCTGTACTTATGTAACGCATTAACTAATATAACATTTAACCTTCGTACCCTGTTGAAAAAATGTTACTTTTACCTGTATGGGCAGAGCCGTCCTTAGGGGTGGGCAATCGCCCACAGTGCCCCCTCTATGTGAAAAATGCCAGAGCCGGGAATCGAACACGGGGCACTCTGCTTAACATGTAAATTCTCTAACACTGAGCCAAGCTGGCTGATAACCAAATGGCATTTCCCACATAATATCCGTTGGCAATGTCACCGTGTCTGCAAATGCAGATTTAACACATGAGCTTATTACAGTGCAGCATCAATAATCCGGAAACCTATAACCTGGGTACTGATGCCTTTTTTATCTGCCCGTAAATCATAATACTGAACGAGTTACTCGCAAATGACCTTTGGAATACATATTTGCCAACTGTTATGGTACGTCAATAAAGTTTGCAGATTTTGCTTAATTTTACTGTTTTCATAAAATAATCAATATGATGGCAAAATTTAAAAAAAAAAAAAAAAAAAAAAAAAAAGAACAATGAATTTTTTGTTTCGCAGTCGCAAATCTAAGGTATTAAAAAATCTGATGTAGACACCACATGACTGCCATACATCCTTTGGAATATACATATTGTTATGAAAACATTGACATTTTTGTGTGAGGTAACTGACTTGTAAATAATCCAGACAGACTCTAACCACGAAAAAAAAAAAAAAAAAAAAAACTGAAAAACTTCTACTCTAACCTCAAAAGTCATGACAATAGGATTATATATACCGCCAAACAAATATACTAGTTTTTTCAGGAATGGCTTATTACAGAATCTCTCATTGGCAAATTCATAGCTTAGAATTTAATAAAAAATCTTCGAGTATACATGGCCTACTTTTGTTCTCTTTGCCGAAAATTAGAGGTGAAAAATGATACATTTTACCGAAACAATTAATTCAGTCAAAACTGAGAAAGGCTTTACTAATTCTGGCTATCCTGAAACAATATTTGCCGTCAAATTTAATCGCTAATCTCGCCAAGTTTGTAGCCAAGGCTGATTTTGGTCTTGATATCGATTTTGGCAATTTTACGTTGAATTTCGTGAAAATTTGTAGTTTAGGGTTGCCAAAGTTTGAAAGCTCTAATTTCAATAAGAACAGAATTCTGGAATTTTCCGGAAAGATTAACTGGTTTATAGCGCTAAATTCTTCGAAAATTTTTTATATGACAAACAAGACTAAAACAAAATAAAGTGCATTCGTCGACTAGAACCTGTTTATATACTAAAAATTACTTTCTACACTGAAAATATCGGCAACTTTCATAACAATATCATTACGTGCTCAATATTCATTAAAGTGCATTCGTCGTCTAGAACCTGTTTATGTCTTTAAGAATTACTTTCTACAAGCAAAAATGTCGGCAACTTTCATAGAAATATCATTACAGGCTCTATTTAGTGGCTGAAAATTCATTAAATAAAATGCATTTGTCGACTAAAATCTGCTTATGTCTTTACAAATTACTTTCTACATGTAAAAATGTCGACAACTTTCATAATAATATCATTACGGGCTCCATCATTAGCTTATTTTGAAACCTCTATGATGGTAGGTTATATGTAATGGCCAAAACCTTTGTATATTTGATTATTATGAATATAATTTTCGTAAATATCTCCAAAACAGAAAGTCACAGAAAGACCAAAAAGGGAAGTGCACAACTAGATGTTATAACAAACCTGTATACCAATTTTCAATGTTCAACCGTTTTTGAGTTATACGAGATACAAGCACACATACAGACGTCACAAAAGATCATGTAAAGTCGCTGATATCTCTAAAACGAGAGCTCATATTAAAACGAAACTTGCAGATGTACAATTAGATATCATGACAGTGACACATATAAATTTGCAACATTCTACAATGATTCGTTTTTGAGCAAGGCGAGATATAAAATCCATTTCGCAAATCGGGATTACAATACTTCCTTATACATTGTATAAGAAAGTAAAAAGAGGTCGTTTGTAAGTAAAATTTTAACTTATTTCGAATGTTATTTTAATTATTTACGTTTTTGATGGATTAGGTACATACAGTCGAAAACACGAATCACTTTTAACAATTCTTTTTTTTTTTATGTTATGATTGGTCGACGATTTTCATATATTTTCGGAACATCTATAAATCGGTAATCAGGCAAAATCTATTTTCTGCTGATGCTTCACCGTAAAATTAATCGTGGCACGAATCTGATAGATCATGTAATTTTAACCTAGAAATATCATTCAAGAGCTATGAATATTTATTTAGAGAAATTGGAGTGTAAGGTTGAATTCTTTGTACCAACTACAGTCGACAGCAAAAGTATCTGAGCACTAGCAAAAATGCCTATGTAAAAAAAAGTACACTTAATACTGTTTTGCTAAATAAGTCGAATCATGTTCTTAGACTGACTAAAAACAGGATTCGACAAGGATTTATTTAGTGAAACAGTATTAAGTGTACTTTTTTTATAGGAATTTTTGTTAGTGCTCGGATACTTTTGCTGCCGACTGTATGTGAAAAATACATGAGCTGGGAATCGAACTCGAGCACTCCACTTACAGTGCAGATGCTCTACCACTGAGCCACTTTGGCTGATTATCAGCTCGGAATTTCCAACATGATATCTGTTGGCAATGTCACTGTGTTTGCAAATGCAGATTTAACGGGTAAACATATAAAAATTAATCATGGCACAACTCCGATAGACCCTGTAATTTTTTCTTAAATCGTTCATGAACCATGATTTATTTAGAGAAACTGGAGTGTAAGATTGAATTTTGTATACCAACTATGTGAAAAATGCCAGAGCTGGGAACTGAAATCGAGCACTACGCTTACAGTGTACCACTGATCTACCCTGGCTGATTACGAGCTCGGCATTTACCATGTAATATCTGTTTAAGTGCCTGAGTTCGACTCTCGGTTCTGTCGTTTTTCATATAGTTGGTATAAAAAAATTAACCTTACATGCTAACGGATATTATGAGGGAAATGCCGAGTTGGTAATCAGACAGTCAGTTGCTGACCAGAAGCCAAACTCATGTTATTCTATGGGGAAATTTGTTTCTACAATTACTCATTGCTTAATGTGATTTTTAATTAGTATGTATTCACGTTCTGAAAATTTATAACCGTTGAATTAGTATTACTTAAAAAAAAATAATATTTTACTTTTGGGTTTAAAAAACAATATATATATATATATATATATATTTAAGTTCATTTTTCAGCTGAATAAAATGTTAGAATTTGTGAAAATAAGTAGTATGGTTATGAATTTTCTGAAGAGGAAAACAGAATTTAAGGGGGGGGGGGAAACCACGTGAACCATTAAAAGGCAACCAAGAAAACATGACCCTTCGTCAAGCGAACAAAATAGGCACGAGTGTTTGTTTGGAGCACTCATGCCTACTTTGTTCGCCCGACAAATGGTCGTGCTTTCTTTCGACCCAAAACAATTGTTGCGAATTATTGCATTTTATGGTGTTTATTCAAAGTTTTATATTTATTACTTTTTAACATTTGAAGCTATATGTCAAGTATAAAAATGTGGATACGATGGTTTTGTATGTTCACTTTTTTGTAATAATATGGATTACGCAGAAAATTATAATTGTAACATTTATACAGTTCATAAATTTTAGGCTTATTTAATGTACATCAAACATGATGTATCATGTTTATGCAATTGCTTATTTATTACTTAAAATATCGTAATATATTGTATAATAATGAGATGACTATGAAATTCGGTTAAACTCCCAGTTAGACAATACAGTGTGGTAACACTTGTTTAAATATTCTTATTGTAAATAACAGCTACCACATTTAGTTCTAACTACCTGATTAGTCAATTATTTATTTATTTTATTATTATTATTATTATTATTTATGATATCCTATATCGCTGAAAAAATACGAGCTACATTTTTTCACTATTAGTACTGTAATTGTGTTTTGAAAATGAAAATATTTTATCAAATAATTATGCATATGTATAATTAAGAGCTGCAGCTATTTCATTATATTTAAATTCAATATTAGCTGTTAGTAAGCTTTAAATTTAAAATGTTGCTATTAAAAATGTTATTAATGTTTCTCTTTCAGGCTACAATGCTATAATTCAAGGCTAATTGGTTATTGCTTGATGCTTGTGTGTTGTATTCAATCGACTGCATCAAGTTTAGTCATTTAGCTAAAATGAATATAGTATATGATGAAAAAAATTCAGTAAAAGAGTAATAAGCAATTGGGAAAAAATAAATACAGCAGCAGAGAATTCGAACACAGTGAAAAAGGAAGTGTAAAAAAAATGGAGAAGAGAGTGTATTGAAGAAGAAAAAAAAAAAAAGGATATTTATTGTGTAATCTTGTAACCATAAACAAAATAACAACAGCATATTTCCCCCTCCATTTTTAATGGGCAAGATTTTGTAATTTATAATCTTTAATCACAAAGTTTTCATTTAAAGCTTACAAATGTAATGAAAAAGCTTACAGATGTAAATTATACTTATGTATAGTTATTTGAGAGTAAAATATTTTTATTTTCAAAACTCATTTTCAACACAAACAGTGAAGTGGTATATTTTCAGCTATATAGAGTTTTATACATAATAAAATAAATAATTGACTAATCAAGCTCTTACAATCAAATGCACTAGCTGTTATTTCCAATAAAAAGAATATTTAAGGTTTACCGCACCGAATTATAAAGTTTTACCAAATATTGCTGTAACTTTACTATTATACAATATATTACGCTATCCTAAATAAATAAGTCGCCAATTGCCCATCTGCGCAGCACTAGTGCGACGTAAAACCCAACCAACCAACCTAAATAAATAAACAATTGCACAAACATATCACCACACAATAAGATATAATGATACTGATGTAGATAAAACTAACAGTAAGGAAACATAGCTTATATATATATTCAGCTACACAGAATAACATAGACAATTGTACAAATAATTGACTAATCGGGCTTTTACAAACGAATGTTGTAGCCTTTATTTACATTTAGAAGTATATTTATCCAAATTGTATCACAACAGATTGTAAAGTTTTACCGAATATTGTAGTAATCTCGTTAAATAATACAATATATTATGTTATTTAAAAAAATGAATAGACAATCCCACAAACATGATATATCACGTTTGATCTACATTAAATAAGCCTAATCTAACATTTATGAAATATACAAATGTTACAATTATAATTTTCAGCATGATCCATATTAATATTTTAAAGTTAAATATTTATTCTTACTTACGTGAATATACAAAACCATCACATTCAAAGAACTTAAAATATCATCTTCGTGCAAGGAGAAGCTTCACTATCTTAATTCATTTAATGAATGAAAATTATTAATTTCTAACACTAGTGGACCAGCGGCCATGTTTTTACAGGCGACTGCAACCTGCGATCGACTAGTGAGAGCTCCGAAGCAGTCGCAAATTTTCTTCTCAACGCTCGCAACTTTGCGATCAGTTTTCTAAACAAATGTTTCATTTGTAATGAAATACAGCCTGATTTGCGTTTGTTTACCTAATTGTGATCACAATGCTTCACACTGTATGTAACCCTATTTTTAAGTTTTAGTTGATAAAATGTTCACTAGATGGTGCGACAAATAAGATGTATAAATTATAAATCATTTAAATTGCGGTCGGCAGCAAAATTATTCGAGCGCTAGCAATACTTCCGACGTAAAAAAAGTACCCTTAATACGGCTTTGTTAAATAATTCCTTGTCAAGTTATGTTCTTAGCCAGTCTGAGAACATGATTCGACAAGGATTTATTTAAAAAAACAGTATTAAGTGTACCTTTTTTTACATAGGAATTATTGCTAGCTCTCGAATAATTTTGCTGCCGACTGTACATTAAATACAGTCGGCTGCAAAATTATTCGAGCACTAGCAATAATCCTTGCCAAAAAAAAGTACACTTAATACAGCTTTGTTAAATAAATCCTTGTCGAGTCATGTTCTTAATCAGTCTAAGAACATGATTCGACAAGGATTTACTTAGCAAAACAGTCTTAAGTGTACTTTTTAAATATAGGAATTATTGGCTAGTGCTCGAATAATTTTGCAGCCGACTGTACAATATGGCTTGAAAATGCTTCGTCCTCTAACTCAATACATGGGCTGCGGTGCAGTGGCAGATTCAGAACTTAACTTTTTTTTTTTTTTTTGGGGGGGGGGGGCTAAGATTTTCCAAGATGTTATTTCAGATCTATGAAAAGTTTACAATTTTAATATTCAATTGTGATTGTCAGTACTTTTTTTTTGGGGGGGGGGGGCTTCAGCCCCCTAAGCCCCCCTTAAATCCGCCACTGCCGCGGTGAGAATTTGGAAAGTTCCCACTCCTCAGCACTTTGGCGAAAAAACATAGTCGGGCTTTGGCGAGCGAGCGCGAGTCATGATGATAAGGGTTGCACTCATACGCACAACGAACGTCAGAGTTTATATCAGCAATAGAAATTTGTTTAATAATTTACAAAATATGTATAAATTTTCGATGCTTTTATCTCCTGAATTGGATACTTTGAAGTATGATTTAAAACATTCATTTAGTAATTGAATAGATATTTTTGTTTTCTATACAAGCTTTTCCGGGTTTTAAAATTGAAACGTTCATAGCTAATTGGAAATCTTACATGTACACTAAACATAAAATTGTCGTGTTTATATTATGCATAGATAAACTTGAAAAGTTGACATATATTTATTTTATATTTTGCCGATGTATAAGTTATTATTTCACATCTGCATTTAAAAGAATAATTAATTAATAATGCTGGAATGCAAATGTTCTATTTTGTGTGTGTGAAGAACTTGTTGCAAGGTGTGTACGTAAACACAAGTTTAAATGGTTTTATAATTGTTAAAGTTGAATTTAATGTGTGTAAGTTGTATAAGTGCCTAGAATTAATATTTCTGCTTTCTTACTTTCTTTCTTTTCTTTCTATTTTTTTTTTTTTAATTAAAAGTAATATTGTGTATATTATTGCTATAACATATTGGAATGTGAGTATCTAATACTATCCTGATGGCTTATCTTACATCAAGTTATTTGTTTAGACATTTGACAACAAATTTGACTTAAAATTATGATATAATAGTGATCATTCTCCTTATAATTAGTATATTAGTTGGATATTTATTTTGTTAAATATCACCCTTTGAAATGAAACCGATTGAAAATCAATTTCATAATGATAATTTTAATAAATTTATTTATTACACATTACATTTTGAATAGTATAGTAAGATATATTTACATAGAATAGATTGCATTATGTGGACTGCTTATTAAGTTGTACGCATACTTTCTGAGTGAAGTTAATTTGAATTTATAAAAACAAGAACTAATTTTTGTTAATTGTGGATAATAATACAGTTTATGGTATGACTTAGAAAGTCTTTAATAAATCACTAACTGGACACAATTTTGCTATTATCCTTGAGATTTACAAACCTTTAGGAAAGTTTATCAAAGAATGCCTTACTCAAAATGGTAGAAAATTGCTTCAAAATACATTATAAAAGAAAAATTTAAACGCAAAAAATGCATTCAGTTGAAAAGCTCAAAATTATAAGAATCACAGTTTAAAGAAGATCGAGGGGTTTAAAGAATCACAGTTTAAAGAAGAGAAAGGAAGGAGCAGTGTTTCTTGGAAAGTCCTCTAGTTATGAAGTCTGCATCCTGCAGCTGGAACATATGTTCATGTGCGCAAAATTGCTTTCGTGCCTGTAGACGTGGGCTTGCTAGCAATTTTATTAATATCAACATCAGATAGAAGAAGAAAGAGGAGGATAAGCTTATTGAATACACAGTTCTTTGTGACATGCTGTAAATAAATCTAAAAATAATCAACATTTAAATTTGTCATTTGATTTTCTTGTATCCTTTTCAGTTGTTTGCCATTCAAACTTTTGTGTTTTTTTTTTAATTTTATGCTGTTTGTTTATAAAATTTTTTAGTTATATTTCCTTTTTAAAAATTTTATTTTTGCAGACATAGCCTCAACTAACAAATTTGAAATAAGCAATTTCAGTGTATATATCTATAGTTCCAAAAAATTACACATTATCCTTAAATATTAAAATATATATTTTATATAGTTAATGTTTAAAAAAGAGTGAAAAAGAAAAGACAGAACAGTTTTCCCTAGAAAGTTCTCCATTTGTGAAGTCTTTGCATCCTACGCCAGCTGGAACATATCTTCAGTGCACAAAATTATTTTTGTGCCTGTAGATATGGGCTTGCTAGCTCATTTCATTAACACCGATGTCAGATGGAAGAAAAGAGAGAAAAAGTTTATTGAAGAAAGAATGTTCATCATGGCATGCAGTAAAGAAAACTTTTCTTAAAATAGATAAACATTTAATATTTTATTTTCTTGTATCCTTTTGAATTGTTCGCCATTTGAACTTTTGCATGTTTTTGAATTTTATGGTGCTATTTAATTTGGTATTACTTAATTTTTATGGTATTATTCAATTCTTTCAATCAAATCGAACATAAGTTTGGTCAATTCAGCTTTAATCCAAAGAAAAAAAAAAACACATTTTTCATTAATTGGCAACTCACCGCTTTCACTCCCTGACCCAAAATTTTACATATTTCTCAGAAACTACTTAAATTTAATAAGACAAAATTTTTAAAACTGCTCCATGAAAAATAATTTTCAATTCTTCTGCTAAGACCTTTGTCATGAGAGACTTGGAGATTTAATAACTACGCTCCCAAAATTTTACAAATTTCTTGAAAATTTTTAAGTTATACTTCATTTTTAACAAATTGTTTTTTAAGACTTAGCCTCATCTAGTAAATTTGAAAATTGCAGTTTAAGTGTATAAATTTATAATTATTATTATCATGAAAAGAGAAAGAGAAAAAAGCATATCATTCTAAAACATTTAAAAAGTGAAATGTTTGTTTAAACAGTTGCAGTTTAAGGAAGATTGAAAAGAAAAGGAAGGACAGTTTCCTCGGTAAGTTCTCCAGTTGTGAAGTTTTTGCATCCTATGCTAACTGGAACATATCTTCATTGCACAAGATTGCTTTTATGCCTGCAGCTATCGGCCTGCTAGCATATTTCACAAATATCATGAAACGGAAGAAAACAGAAGAGAAAATAATAAGAAAGCACCACAGAACAGTAAAGTAACCGTTTTAAAGTAATAAGTACAAAATTTTCAATAAACACCATAAAATGCAATAAACTTGTAATAATTGTTTTATGTCGAAAGAACACACGACCCTTTGTCAAGTGAACAAAGTAAGAACCAGTGCTGCAATCAAAGTGGCAACGGACGCTGCTGCTTTGATTTCAGCACTTATCTTCCTGACAGTGGCACCATGTACTCAAAGAGAGAGTAAGAGACAGAAGAAAACATCCACTCGCGACGGCATAGACCACGAGGAAGTAAACTGATGAAGGAGCCCCCCCCCCCTCCCCCTCATGAAAGCGACTATTCAGATTTCCACGAAGCTGTAATGGAAAGTTTTTACTTTCTCTTACCCATAAGGTAGAGAAAGTATTGTTTTGGGGTCAAATTTTCGAAAGTGAGATTTTGTTATATTTACACGTTTTGAGGTCTCCTGAATACGAAAATCATGTTTTTAGCGGTTGGTCTGTGTGTATGTCTCTGTGTGTGTGTATGTCTGTTATCAGCATATCTCAAGAATAAATAGTAGCAGACATTCGAAACTCGGTATTCTAAATGTGTATCATATAGGGATGCTACAGTAAGCTTTTCGTTAAGATCAAGCAAATGGTTCGTGTACAGGGACAATCAAGAGAATTCTAATACATTACGTCTATGGGGGAAATTGCAGGTAAGTAGAGTTTAACGTCTATAGACTGCACTAAACCAAATGAAACGAATATATATTTTTTGTAATAGAGATAGTCAACTGAGAAATTTTTTTTGTGTATGTAGGAGCCTCGCCTCCCCCCTCGAGGGGAGTAAATTTTCATGATGGGTATCTTTCAAAAGAGCTCGCCAATACCTTTAAAACGAATGGTTGAACCATCGATCTGCGATAATTTAAAACAAAGTTATCGATTTTTTTTTACTTTTAACGATTTTTTTTTTTTTTTTTTTTTTTTTATTTTTTTTTTATTGAGAATAAAATAGACTTTTTTGGATATTTAGTGTTATACTACTTCTCTAATATGGAAATCGTCTGCATTATACTAAAATATAATTTTTTTAAATTATTATTTTAATAAATTATTTTTTAAAAACAGAATTATTTTTAATAGCCGAATTAAATTCTATATAAATGTAGGTGCATTAATGAAACGGGGGGGGGGTTGAGGGGGCTGTTGCCCCCCTCACACAGAACTAATTATCATATAAAACTCTTCCGAAGCCTAATTTGAATTGTTTAACACAGGTTTACACAACAGTACTTGTTATCTTACCTCTTAATCTGCAACCTGTATATATAGTATTAAATTTCAGGGTAAGAGAAAGTATTGTGAGTGACACACCAGATTATTTCTTATTATTTACAAATTTTTCAGTAAATCGCTAAAATTGATGCAAAGACCAACATCTGTGTTGGCTACAAACTTGGCAGCCTGGTGAAATTAGCGATCAAATTTGGCGGCAAATATTGTTTCAGAATAGCCAAAATTAGTAAACCTTACTTCTCAATTTTAACAGAGTTATTTGTTTTGGTCGTTTTGTATTGTATCGTTTCTCACCACTAATTTTCGCCAAAGAGAACAAAAGTATTCCATCTATACTCGAATGATTTTCATTGAACATTAAGCTACGTTTAATAGTTAAAAACTTCTTCACATACCATAAAATTAATGAAAGCACTACCAGTTTCGAAGTGACGTGGCCTTTCTTCTTCAGGTGCAAAACACTTGCTATTACCTTGGAGGAAAAAGCAAGACTTCTGTGTTTTGTACTTGAAGAAGAAAGGTCATGTCCTTTCGAAACTGGTAGTGCTTTCATTAATTTTATGGTGTGGGAAAAATTGTTTTAAATTTAAATATTCATTGTACACCAGTTATTTATTTTTTACTGTCTAAGCTGAATATTTGCCAATGGTGTTTTCTGTAATAAGACATGAAGTATTATTTATAAAAACTAGTATGTTGTGGCCACCACATGACTTTCTTATTTTCCTATACAAATTCACTCAGTAAAAATAATTTATTAAAATAATTAAAAAAAATTATCTTCCATGATAATGCAGACGGTTTCCATATTAGAGAAGTAGTGTAACACTAAATATCCAAAAAAAGTCAATTTTATTGTCAATATTACATAAAAAAAATTTTTTTGTTGTTAAAAATGAAAAAAATCGATAACTTTATTTTAAATTATCGCAGATCTGTGGTAAAACCATTCGTTTTAAAGGTACTGGCGAGCTCTTTTGAAAGATATCCATCATGAAAATTTACTCCCCTTGAGGGGGAGGCGAGGCTCCTACACATACAAATTTTTTTTTTCCCAATTGACTATCTCTATTACAAATAATTCTGGTAAATGTCATAATGATTATTAAAAAATAATTCTCTTTATGCACATTTATATAAAATTTTGTCCTATACCACCATGTTAAAAATTTAGAAAAGCGGGATGGCAACGCAATCTGTAAGACAACTTTTACCAAAAGTTGTCAGGCACTAATTTATGTCAAGGTGCAACTACATACCAATTTGTATGAAATTCTGTGCAGTAGTTCCTGAGATACAGTTGTCACAAAATTTTGTCACACACACACACACGAACAGACAAGACATTTTTTTAAAATGGTCAAATCGTGTTCTACAGCTCTCAAAACGTGTAAAGCCATCAAAAACCTGAGGTCGAAAATTTTTACGAATCCAATACTTTCTTCTATTGAATATAGAAGAAAGTAAAAATTACTATAGGTGGTATATATAATCCTATCATGAAGACTATTGTGGTTGGAGTAGGAGGTTTTTTTTTTTTTAATGAAAATTTTGTCATCACGATAACTCCCGAAATATTACTCCAAATTGAACCAAATTTGGGCAGCGAACTTATCTTATAAATATCTTGGACAAGTTCGTCAACCAAGATGTTTCGTTTTTTTTTGTTTTGAAGTGGTGGCCACTTGAAAATTTCAAATTCACGTAAAAAGTACTTATAAACCGATGTGCTTAAAACCCTATACGTACAGTCGGGGGAAAAAAAAAACGAAACACTCAACGTAACTTCGTTGCTAATCGATGTAGAAAAATGTAATAGGTATCATTCGACGGGAAATTGTGAGTAGTTTCTGAAAATGAACTGAAATTTGGAATTGGGGGTCGTCTACATATTAAAACGCGCACCAACTTTGATTTTTTTTTCAATGGTAATGCCCCACTTTTATTTTATATTTGAATTCCTGGGATCGCGACAACGCGAAAAAGTGTATTGGTTTTATATTTTAATTATTTTTTCACAGAGTTATAAGCGTTCAAAGTTTGAAGGTGCTAATGTTAAATTCATATTTCAAACTTTTATTAATATCTTCACAAAAAATAACTTGATCGATATAAAATAACTTGATCGATATATATATATATATATATATATATATATATATATAGATATCTATTAACAGGAATTTTATAAATATACAAGTTCAACAGATTAGAAAAACCAATAGGAGAATTACAAACCAATGCGCAAAATTGCAGCGAAAGGAAATGCAAAACTTAGATGTAGGAATTTATAAATGTAGAAATATATAAACAAATGAATGAAATAAAACCCGAAAATACACTGAGATCTTCATCAGGGAGGCCCCTCAGTTTAGGGGTGAATGAGAAGTTTCTGAAAGGACAGTAGCTATAAGCTAATTACTATCCTTAGCCCCCAACTTCTCACCAAACAGAAAACCACCAATAACTGAAGAGAAATCAAACAAATATATAATGCATTACAAAATTACATCAATTCAATTCATTAAAAAAAAAAAAAATATATATATATATATATAATACACAAAAGAAATGCTGAAGGTAAACTCGAAAGAATAAAATGAAATAAAAATACAACCCTTCATTTGAAAAGCAAACTATCTTCGGCCGAGGGGGCTACTCGTCGGTTCTTAAATATCGCCCTTGAATGTGGAAGTAGAACAAACCGAGATAGGAAAACTCTGGAAACTCACAGTTAAAAATTGGGGCGGGTAACAGTTAATTTGCAAGGTACTTTTTAAGTCTTCAAGAGCATATCTTAGATCTTCTTCCTTATTTCAAATAGTATGAATTCTTTTAAGCTGTGCGAACATAATTTTTTTTAAAACTTTTTTACTGATATTTGAAAACCAATTAGTAAGACTATTAACTTTAAAATTAAAATCTTTTCTTTTATCATATAATCCAAGGAGCCATTTATCTTCTTTTCTCTTTATATTTAAATCTAGGAAAGAAATTTTATCATTATCTGTACGATTTAAAATTAATTCTTTAGGATATATTTTTTTAGAAATATTTTCGAAACAGTTACAGTTGAAAACAATTAAATCATCAATAAATCTGAAGAAAGTAATATTTATAAATTTTATTTCGAAAAAATATAAAAATAAATTTGCGAAAGCACTCGAAAAACTCGTGCCCATTGGGATCCCCCTCCGCTGTAAAAAGTAATCTTTCCCGTTAAACAATACGTTTTCAAAAATACAAAACCTGATAAGATTAATCCAGTAATTTTTATCACAATTTAAATAGCTGCCAAATTCATCATAAATGCTTTCAAAAACTTCAATAACCAGGTTATGCGGAATACTGCCAAACAAATTTTCAAAATCATATGTATTTACGGAAGTAATGCTTTCTGAATTAATCTTAAAATATTCTAAAACTTTCTGGTTATTGTTTATAATGTTACAATCTTTAGCAGAATTTATTACCTTTAAAACTGAATTTAAATATTTAAACAAGATTTTACCGGCTTTATCATTATAGCTATTAGTACCACAGGTGACAAAACAAAATTTAACTGGATTTTTATGAAATTTTACTGTAACGAATAGATATGGAAAATTAAAACAATTTCTACTTAAATTTAGTTTTTTATCAAAGGCCAAGATACGTTTTTTGATAATAGAGGGGTGGTCAGTTAACTTATTGTACGAACTATTACTGGAATATTCCTTTAAAAGAAGATTTTTATAAAAAACTTTACAAATAATAGCAAAATTACTATTAGCTTTATCTACGGTAGCAATAATAAATTTATCTTTTATATTTTCAATACTTTTTTTAAGTTCAGCACTGTACTTAAACTCATCAAGGTTAAATTTACTATAGTAATTTCTAAGGAAAAGCAATTGTTTCTTAAAAAGGTACAAAAATTTAAATTTCCATTGTTTAAAGTCTTCAAAAGGCCAGCTATATTTATAGGAAACTTTTAAAATAAAAATGTCTAAATCTTTTTCTATAAAATCAATGATTTTTTTATTGCTATAATTGAAATTCAACCTAAAGCTTGATCCCAAATTCATAATACTTTTTAAATGATCATCTTCAATTATATTTAAATTACCTGAGACAATATGTCCATAATAAGGATCAATAAAGTCTTTCAAACTATTTGAATTGCAGTAACATTCATCTTCTTTAATTAAACTAACACATTTACTATACTGATTATAATTGCAAATTATATTTTTAAAAGTTTTATCATAACTATTAGCAATCCTTATATTAAAACTGTTTTTTAAAGGAAATAAACTTTCACAAGCTTTCAAAACTTTTTTTAATTTAATGGAGTCAAAAATTTTATCTCTGAACGACAAAACTAAATTTTCCTGAGGGTGATCTTTCGAATTTCCTTCTTTATCCAAATCATAATAACCAATTTTATATTTGAACAAATCCAAAATAATATCTTTAATTAAAATATTTTTAAAACAATAGCTTTTTAATTTATTTCCAATAAACCACTTTATAACTTTATTTTTCAAACTGAAAACCTTTGTTTTTATTTTATTTATATCACAGAATTTAATATTTTCCATATTAATTGAATCCAAAGCTTTTAAGATATCGTTGTTAATGCTAGTTTTGCCTTTTCCTCTGCAGCCTCTTTTTTTGTATTTAAAAGTTCTATTTTTTAAACAAAGTTTTCCGAAAATACAACAGTCTTTTTTATTAGTCACATTAGTGCCATTAAATTCAGAGTTTAAACCGTAAGGATAGATAGTTTTAAGTTTATATATAAAAAGTTTAAGTTAAGTTTATACATAATGTATTTATTGGAATGCGGTATTTGTCAATTTAGTTATGTAGGTCAAACTTCCAATTCTTTGAATATTAGAGTTACAGGTCATAGAAATGACATTAAAAAATGCCATATTAAAAATAATTGTGATAAAGAAATTCAACATTTTCAATTACATGATTTCAAAAAAATCAAAATTTATAAAAAAAAAAAAAAAAAAAAAAAAAAAAAAAATGTAGTGTATTTATTGGAATGCGGTATTTGTCAATTTAGTTATGTAGGTCAAACTTCCAATTCTTTGAATATTAGAGTTACAGGTCATAGAAATGACATTAAAAAATGCCATATTAAAAATAATTGTGATAAAGAAATTCAACATTTTCAATTACATGATTTCAAAAAAATCAAAATTTATATCTTGGATATTGTTTCTAATAAAAATGAAAGGCTTGATATGGAAAAACTTTTTATGTATAAACTTAAAACTATCTATCCTTAGGGTTTAAACTCTGAATTTAATGGCACTAATGTGGCTAATAAAAAAGACTGTTGTATTTTCGGAAAACTTTGTTTAAAAAATAGAACTTTTAAATACAATAAAAGAGGCTGCAGAGGAAAAGGCAAAACTAGCATTAACAACGATATCTTAAAAGCTTTGGATTCAATTAATATGGAAAATATTAAATTCTGTGATATAAATAAAATAAAAACAAAGGTTTTCAGTTTGAAAAATAAAGTTATAAAGTGGTTTATTGGAAATAAACTAAAAAGCTATTGTTTTAAAAATATTTTAATTAAAGATATTATTTTGGATTTGTTCAAATATAAAATTGGTTATTATGATTTGGATAAGGAAGGAAATTCGAAAGATCACCCTCAGGAAAATTTAGTTTTGTCGTTCAGAGATAAAATTTTTGACTCCATTAAATTAAAAAAAGTTTTGAAAGCTTGTGAAAGTTTATTTCCTTTAAAAAACAGTTTTAATATAAGGATTGCTAATAGTTATGATAAAACTTTTAAAAATATAATTTGCAATTATAATCAGTATAGTAAATGTATTAGTTTAATTAAAGAAGATGAATGTTACTGCAATTCAAATAGTTTGAAAGACTTTATTGATCCTTATTATGGACATATTGTCTCAGGTAATTTAAATATAATTGAAGATGATCATTTAAAAAGTATTATGAATTTGGGATCAAGCTTTAGGTTGAATTTCAATTATAGCAATAAAAAAATCATTGATTTTATAGAAAAAGATTTAGACATTTTTATTTTAAAAGTTTCCTATAAATATAGCTGGCCTTTTGAAGACTTTAAACAATGGAAATTTAAATTTTTGTACCTTTTTAAGAAACAATTGCTTTTCCTTAGAAATTACTATAGTAAATTTAACCTTGATGAGTTTAAGTACAGTGCTGAACTTAAAAAAAGTATTGAAAATATAAAAGATAAATTTATTATTGCTACCGTAGATAAAGCAAATAGTAATTTTGCTATTATTTGTAAAGTTTTTTATAAAAATCTTCTTTTAAAGGAATATTCCAGTAATAGTTCGTACAATAAGTTAACTGACCACCCCTCTATTATCAAAAAACGTATCTTGGCCTTTGATAAAAAACTAAATTTAAGTAGAAATTGTTTTAATTTTCCATATCTATTCGTTACAGTAAAATTTCATAAAAATCCAGTTAAATTTTGTTTTGTCACCTGTGGTACTAATAGCTATAATGATAAAGCCGGTAAAATCTTGTTTAAATATTTAAATTCAGTTTTAAAGGTAATAAATTCTGCTAAAGATTGTAACATTATAAACAATAACCAGAAAGTTTTAGAATATTTTAAGATTAATTCAGAAAGCATTACTTCCGTAAATACATATGATTTTGAAAATTTGTTTGGCAGTATTCCGCATAACCTGGTTATTGAAGTTTTTGAAAGCATTTATGATGAATTTGGCAGCTATTTAAATTGTGATAAAAATTACTGGATTAATCTTATCAGGTTTTGTATTTTTGAAAACGTATTGTTTAACGGGAAAGATTACTTTTTACAGCGGAGGGGGATCCCAATGGGCACGAGTTTTTCGAGTGCTTTCGCAAATTTATTTTTATATTTTTTCGAAATAAAATTTATAAATATTACTTTCTTCAGATTTATTGATGATTTAATTGTTTTCAACTGTAACTGTTTCGAAAATATTTCTAAAAAAATATATCCTAAAGAATTAATTTTAAATCGTACATATAATGATAAAATTTCTTTCCTAGATTTAAATATAAAGAGAAAAGAAGATAAATGGCTCCTTGGATTATATGATAAAAGAAAAGATTTTAATTTTAAAGTTAATAGTCTTACTAATTGGTTTTCAAATATCAGTAAAAAAGTTTTAAAAAATATTATGTTCGCACAGCTTAAAAGAATTCATACTATTTGCAATAAGGAAGAAGATCTAAGATATGCTCTTGAAGACTTAAAAAGTACCTTGCAAATTAACTGTTACCCGCCCCAATTTTTAACTGTGAGTTTCCAGAGTTTTCCTATCTCGGTTTGTTCTACTTCCACATTCAAGGGCGATATTTAAGAACCGACGAGTAGCCCCGTCGGCCGAAGATAGTTTGTGTTTCAAATGAAGGGTTGTATTTTTATTTCATTTTATTCTTTCGAGTTTACCTTCAGTATTTCTTTTGTGTATTATATATATATATATTTTTTTTTTTTAATGAATTGATGTAATTTTGTAATGCATTATATATTTGTTTGATTTCTCTTCAGTTATTGGTGGTTTTCTGTTTGGTGAGAAGTTGGGGGCTAAGGATAGTTATTAGCTTATAGCTACTGTCCTTTCAGAAACTTCTCATTCACCCCTACACTGAGGGGCCTCCCTGATGAAGATCTCAGTGTATTTTCGGGTTTTATTTCATTCATTTGTTTATATATTTCTACATTTATAAATTCCTATATATATATATATATATATATATATATATATATATATTTTACGAGATACAGTGAAGAAACCCAAACATAATCCATCATTACTTTTGATTCGGAAAAATATTAATAAATTCATATTCATAAAAATTATGAATTATGACCTATATTAATTTTTACATAAAATGAATCCTAATGCTGAAAAATGTGTGTGTGCGAATTCGCAGCTCATTCCAGTTATTAATTTTCGAGATATAAATAAATCTTTCTTTTGGAGTGGTGGCTTAGGGGGCCGTCTCGTATAAAGTTTTGCGTGAGATAACGAATCAAATCTTTAAAAATAACAAAGAAAATTAAACAATATATATATATATATATATATATTTATTTATTTACGGGTCAAATTATATAACAACAACGTCAAACGCAAAAAAAATGAAACAAATATGATGATTTTTAGACATTAGTGTTAGCATCAAGAATTCCTGTTTTCTAAAGAAGACAAGCCCCGCCTTCATCGTTCTTCAAAACAAAACAATTCAGAAAAGAAAAGTAAATGTGACATTGAGTGATGAATTCGTGTTAAACTCCTTATTTTATGTTGACAAAAATATGCACGAGAGGTATTTACTTCATCGATTACTGGTGATAAATTTTGAATCTTTTAAACGAACACTAGAAGAAAAAATTAACTAAATAGGCGGGGTTTACTGTTTTAAATAAAAAAAATAGGTTTAATGTAAAAATTGTCAATTTAAAAAAACGAATGGAACTGGAATGCAAGACAGACTTGTAAAATCGTTTCTTAACTACCGTCATAGTTAGTCATTTGCTATTTGCTTCATATATTGTTTTATTTTTATTTATTTGTAGGTGGGAGGATTATTATTTTAAAGATACTTTAGTCTTTAAAATTTTATTAATATATTTTAACTTTATAAATTTTTAAAAATATACTTTAACCTTTATAAATATATTTTAACACTTTATGCGACCGCAGGATTTTGTCTTTTTGACTGTAAGATCCGCCTACGGGCGTTATTATCTCAAAATAAAACATTTCAGAACAACTTTTCTGTATTCACAATTATATTACAAATGGATACACATTATAATTATATTCTTTCTAATCAATATATTTCTGTCCATAGTATATTTTATTGCAAAAATATGAACACTAGGTACACATCTGAGAAATACGTAACACACAAATTACGAAAGAAACGCCCATTGACAGAGTTACAGATTTTCAAATGACGTGAATCCACGTCAGCAGTCGCGAAAGGGTTAATTAAGAAATTATATTGTCATAGATATTATAAAACGAATCGTACAGTTCCAAAGAGTTCAACTAATCCAAAACAGGTAAGTGCGATTAAAATTGTTTAATATTTATTTCATGAACTCTTACAATAATTTTTCCGAAAAGATTTAGTTTATGCGTTGTATCTATATTATTTCATTTCGTATATTATGTTACACCTACGAAAGAAAATTTAAGTTTTATTGGTGATCAGTACAGCCATAATAGACACATTTACTTGAAAAATATTGCACTTTTTTCGAAGAGTACTGTCTGGACCAATCGCAAGTTTAATGTATTTAAATAGACCTAAAGTTATCTATCTAAAAAAGTACTGAAGTATATACAAATCTAAAAAACTGAATTCTGTGTAATTATGAAACTGGAAAATGTAAATGTTTTTGTTAGTTTTTATAATTCTTTTTTTCATGAAAGATTTCCGGTGCGAAACATTAAAATTTTGTCTAATTCTTGTAGGATCTTAATTTTATTTTTCTACATTTACAGACAACCCCTAACACATTTCTGATTATAACTCTATAAATACTAAAGTTAAAGTATACAAATAGTATACTTTTCCGCACTGCCAGACTCTCAGAAATTCGAATGTGAAGTCAGAATTGGGTGTTGCTATTGAAAGTTGGCGCTCTTTTTAATATGTAGATGACCCCTAATTAAAATTTTGATGACATTTTAAGAAAGTGCATTTAATTTCCTGTTGAATTATGTCTGTTAGATGTTCCCGTGTCAATTAATAACGAAATTACAGTGGGTGTTGCGTTTTTTTTAACACTTTCTAACAAGATTGAAAAGTGTTTATGACTTGGGTTTGTCTGTCTGTCTGTCCGCGCTCTAAATCCCGTAAATATTTATGGAATTTCTTGAAACTGATATATGTTATTCAAGTTCATTATCGGATGTTCCCTATTGAAAATGGAGTTTATACCTCTACTGGTTTGTGTACAGGGACCCCAAAAATATTTCAAAGCATTGTGTTCTATGAGAGGTATTTCTATAAACCATATTTTCATACCCTTACTGTACACAAATCTTAATGAAATTGAAATATGTTATACAAGTTCACTATCGGATGTTCCCTGTTGAAAATGGAGTTTATACCTCTACTAGTTTGTGTACAGGGACCCCCTAAAATATTTCAAAGCATTGTGTTCTATGAGAGGCATTTCTATAAACCATATTTCCATACCCTTACTGTACACAAATCTTAATGAAATTGAAATATGTTATTCAAGTTCACTATCGGATGTTTCCTGTATAAAATGGAGCAAATACCACCACTGATTTGTGCACAGGGACACAGAAAAGTATTCCAAAGCATTGCGTTTTATGAGGGATATTTCTATAAACTAAATTTTAATAACTTTACTTTGCACGAAGATTTATGAAATTGAAATGTGTTATACAAGTAATTGAAATATGTTATTTATAAGCACAAAAGAATATGCTTTGCATAGAATATAGCATGATTAGCATTAGATTTACAGGGTGGCACAAAAATATTCAGTTATATAAAGAGCTATTAATAAATATTTGCTAAAAGTGTACTTTCGTTTACATTAAGCGTTTTTAACACTTTCTAACATTTTTAACACTTCCCAACAAGGTTGAAAAGTGTTAATGAGTTTTGTCTGTCCATCGGTCTGGCTCTCCGCGTTTTAATTCCCGTAAATATTTGTGGAATTTCTTGAAACTGATGTATGTTATTCAAGTTCACTATCGGATGTTCCCTTTTGAAAATGGAGTTTATACTTTCACTGGTTTGTATACAGGGACACCCGAAAGTAGTTCAAAGCATTGTGTTCTACGAGAGGTATTTCTATAAATCGTATTTTCATACCTTTACTGTACACATATCTTAATGGAATTGAAATATGTTATTCCAGTTCACTATCGGATGTTCCCTGTTGAAAATGGAGTTTATACCTCTGCTGGTTTGTGTACAGGGGCACCCGAAAGTATTTCAAAGCATTGTGTTCTATGAGAGGTATTTCTATAAATAATATATTCATACCTTTACTGTAGGCATATCTGAATGAAATTGAAATATGTTATTCAAGTTCACTATTGGATTTTTCCTGTATAAAATGGATTAAATACCAACTCTGTTTTATATACAAGGACACTCAAAAGTATTCTAAAGCATTGCGTTCTGTGAGAGATATTTCTATAAATCAAATTTTAATATTTTTACTTTCCCCGAAGTTTTAGGAAATTGAAATATGTTATTTTTATGCACAAAAGAATGATTTACATAGAATATAGGATGATTAGCATTAGATTTACAGGGTGACACAAAAATATTTTGTTATATTAAGAGCTATTATTAAAAAATTGCTAGAATTCTACTTTCGTTTACATTAAGCGTTTTTAACTCTTCCTAACATTTTTTAAAGTGTGAATATGATATCAATTTGTATATCTGTCCGTCTGTCTGTCTGCCCGCGTTCTAACTCCCGTAAATGTTTATGGAATTTTTTGAAATTGAAATACGTTATTCAAGTTCACTATCGGATGTTTCCTATTGAAAGTGGAGTTTATACCTCTACTAGTTTGTGTACAGGGACACCTGAAAGTATTTCAAAGCATTGTGTTCTATGAGAGGTATTTCTATAAACCATATTTGTACAATATCTTCATGAAATAGAAATATGTTATTCAAGTTCACTATTGGATGTTTCCTATATAAAATATATTACATACCACCACTAGTTTATGTACAGGGACACTCAAAAGTACTCCAAAGCATTGCGTTCTTTGTGAGATATTTCTATAAATCAAATTTTAATGACTTTACTTTCCACGAAGTTTTAGGAAATTGAAATATGTTATTTATATGCAGAAAAGAATGCTTTGCATAGAATATAGCATGGTTACCATTAGACTTACAGAGTGACACAAAAATATTCAGTTATATTAAGAGCGGACAATACCTAATCTCGCTGGCAGCCTTCGCCCATATTATTCTATGGGAAAATTTTTTTACATAATTACTCTTTACCTAATGAATATTTTTCAATTCTGTTTTCACAATTAGAAAATTCATAAGCATTAAATTAGTACTTGTTTTCCAAAAATTGATTTTTTAAAATTTTAGTATTTCATTTTGCAATTAGAAAATGAGAAAAATGCATTTTGTGAAAAATCGCATTTTTGAACTCAAAATGTAAAAATAAAAAAAAAAAATGAATTTTTCAAAAATGAGTACTCATTTAACGGTTATGAATTTTCTGACTGCGAAAACAGAATTTAAAAATATTCATTAGGTAATGTGTAATTGTAGCAACAAATTTTCCCATAGAATAACATGGGCGAAGGCTGCCGGCGAGATTAGGTATTGTCCCCTCTTAAGAGCTATTAATAAAAAATGCTAGAATTGTACTTTCGTTTACATTAAGCGTTTTTGACACTTTCTATCATTTTTTTAGTGTGAATATAATTTCAGTTTGTGTATATGTCTGACTGTTCTTCTGTCCGTCTGTCTGTCTCCCTGTCTCTGTCTGTTTTTTTGCGCTCTAATTCCCGTAAATATTTATGGAATTTCTTTAAACCGATATATTTTATTGGAGTTCACTATCGGATGTTCCCTATTGAAAATGGAATGGATACCTCTTCTGGTTTGTGTACAGGGACGCCCAAAAGTATTCGAAAGCACTGTGTTCTATGAGAGGAGTTTCTATAAATCATATTTTAATACCTTTAATGTATAGAAACTTTAATGAAATTTTAATATATTATTCAATTCCCTATCGGATGTTTCCTATGTAATGTAGAGTACATTTCTAACTGGTTTGTGTACAGGGGCACTTAAAAGTACTCCAAAGCATTGTGATGTATGAGAGTTATTTTTATAAACCAAATTTTAATAATTTTATCTTGCAGAAAGCTCAATGCAATTGAAATATATTATTCGTATGCACAAAAGAGTGTGCCTTCTATGTAATATAGTAATGTTAGAGTTAGATTTACAGGGCCACACAAAATAATGAGTTACAATAAGAGGTATTAATAAAAATTTGCTGGAATTGCACTTTTGTTTACATGAGCGTTTTAACACTTACTTATAATTTTAGTGGGAATATGATTTCAATTTGTGCTTCTGTCTGTCCAATTGTCTACCTTTCTATCTGTTTGTCTCCAGCTCCTATCACCCGTGAATATTTTGAGAATTTTTTTAAAATGATACACTCATGTTCCCTATGGAATGTTCCCTATTTAAAATGTCATTAATAGGTCCTGTACAACTAGTTTGTTTACAGGGACAACATAAATTTTCTACTACAAAAATCTTAAAAACATTGGCATGTAGTATTAATATTCTGAAATATTGTTTTGTATAGAATATGAAATGATTAACTTTCAGATTTACAGGGCTAAAGTAAAATATTCAGAGAGTTTAAAAGCTGTAATTATAATCTAACGGCTGCATTTTCTTTTGCGTTAAACCTTTTTAACACTTTCCAAAATGCCTAAGAGTAATTTTAAAATCAATTATTCTATCTGTATGTTTTTCAGTTCTTCTGTCTGTTGTGCGATAACGCAGGCAAAGAATATTAATAGTTATTCGATACAACAATTGCGTACAGTTGGAAAGTGTTACTAATCAATGCGTACTGCATGATTTTTCTTTCTTTCTTTTCTTTTCTTTTTTTTTTTTTTTTTCTCGACTGTACATAAATTATTCTTTTTTACAACTATTCGGTACGCGGTACTCGGTTACTCGGCCAAAGTGCTACTCGATGCAGCACTAATATAAAATAATTTTTCCTGTAAAATAAGAGCCCACTAGCGGCTAAGAGGTTCTGTCTTGTAAACTGGTAGACGTGAGATAACGGGTTCAATCCCAGGTTACGCTCACCGACCTAGTCGTTCAGATTTTCCCATGGTTATCTTTTTCCAAATGTTGTGTATATGCGGGCTAGGACCCTTTAGAAAGATCTCCATAGAGGGCACCCCCTCATGCCTATAATCATTCTTATATATTTATAAACTTTTAATATTAAAAGTATTTTAAAACTTTTTTTTCCCATTAAAACCCGAAACATTAGTATTAAAAGTAATCTCAACCAATTCATTTGAAATATATGTATTTTTTATTAGTTAAATTATTTTTCTAGTCTTTTTAGTTAATTTTTTTAAACTTATTTTTATTTATTTATTTATTTTTAATCATTCATAGAAAATATATCTTTTATTATTATTATTATTATTATTATTAAAAGCATTTAAAAATAGATTTTTCAGTTAAAAGCTCAAATAGTTCAATTAAACAAAATTAAGTATTAAAAATTTTTACTTTTGATAAATAAAGTAGTGTTTAATAATAATATATATACATATATATATATATTTTTAATACTTTTTTCTATAACCTTTCACAGTATATATATATATATATACAAAGCATTGATACAAATTAAAAACATCCACATACATTCATCCACACATACAACGAGCAGTAATCATGTTTATCTTAGGCGAAATTTAAAAGATCTTTTAAAAAATTAAAAGTTGTTCGTTTAATTCTCTATCAGTTTATCTATAACCAGAGAGGGTACATGCCCAAATAAAAATAAGAATGGCGGACTTTCAGACTCCGAATTAATCATTTTTGTTCCTGACAGTTTCTAACAAAAACAGTTAATCCCCTTAATCGACTAGGGATGGCTAATTGCGCTCTCTGGGACGATACAAGTATAGTCTATTTCTCGGAAAAGGGGCAAAGGCAAAGTTAACAGGTGTTCTGTTCGGAAAACGTACGATATTCGGCTTGTTCGGAAAACGCACGTTCGCAAGTAGCACGACACACCTAAATATGCTTTCGGAATTCTTGCTTGCTTAATGTTTCGAGCATAGACCTGCAATAACAGCTTGATTCATTTTGAAGAGAAACTTCTGGTCCGTACCTAAATCTTTATAAGAAATTTCTAGCATCTCTGAATGGATAGAAGCAAATTCAACAACAGTTGCTCACAATTTATTAGTTTTTTGCCAATCGTACCAGAAAACCCTCATGGTCCAACAGTAGGTCCATCGAAATGTTCTATGTGGCGCCTGAGCGAAGCTAACAGGCGTTTAAAATTCTAAGAACAAGTCACAAAAGGACTTCTGATAAGATTAAACACCTTTTTACTAAATGAATAAACGCGTTTCACGGGCGGGCAGCAAGTTATTAGCTTCGGCATCTGGAAATTTTTTTCCTTATCTTTTTTCTGCTTTTTTGTTTACTGCACTGGAACCTACATATATTTTCTGACATATTAAAAATTTCAAAAACCCTTAAATAACATTTATCGATGTCGCTTCTGAACTTTGTAAAATATTTTCATACTACCTTTTACAAACAATGATATCCTTCTTATTTAATTGCAGATAAATATTACAAAAGAATACTATTAAAAAATAGTGGTAAAAAGATTACGGACACTCCACAATAAATTTGAACCTATAAACATGCATTTTTTTTTAATTCTTTGTTATGTTATATTAAGAGAGAGATTTAATTATGAGTTGAAAATAATATTAAAATACCCAATTTTTCGAATTTTAGGACATTTTTTATGCAACTATGGATCCTCAAGACACTGTTAGATAACATTCAAACTTTGCACAGCTCTTAAATAACATTTATATCAACTTTTTTTTCGCTATTAAATATAAGAAGAGATACTTATACATGAGTAATAAAAAATATATAAAATATTCAATTTTTGGAATTTTTGGACATTTTGAAACAAAAGTGGACCCTCAAGATATATTCCAAAAATTCTGAAACTTGGTATTTTTCTTATTCAATCTAAAAGACAACTTTTGGTCGCTATTAAGTACATTGTGAGATTCAAAAAAGAGTTTTTTTCACTGCATTCTATTAAACACACTGTGCGACTGTTCTTCGACTGCAGATTTTACAAGTTAATGATGTCGCAAACAATATGATCTCCATCGATAAACAGTCTATAACTTGTAACAAATGACAATTAAATCTGTTATAAATAAATTATTTGTATTAAAATTTGTAGGTTGTTTGTATTTTGATGTATGACCCCTCAGTGCAGAAATTAAAAAAAAAGTCTTTTTTGCAGAACCTTGGAAAACATTCTTTGAAATGTCTATATACAAGTTTTTGAACCAATCCGCATTTCAGTTACAGTTACATACTGCTCTGAATAGGCCAAGTTTAATTATGACCACCCTGCACACAGTGATGTGGAGGATAATAACAAACAGAATAATCTATTTTAGTAACCCTTGTCACATGTTTTAGATGAGCATATTACTTTCTCTTACCCATATATATGGTAGAGAAAGTATTGTTTTGGGGTTAAATTTTCGAACTCGAGTTTTTGTTATATTTACACGTTTTGAGGCCCCTGAATCTAAAAATCATGTTTTTAGTGGTTGGTGTGTGCGTATGTCTGTTATCAGCATACCTCAAGAACAAATAATAGCAGTAAGTTCAAACTTGGTATTCTAAATGTGTACCATATCGGGATGCTACGCTAAACTTTTCGTTGAGATCAAGCAAATGGTTCGTGTACAGGGACACCCAAGAGAATTAAAATATATTACGTCTATGGGGGAAATTGCAGGTAAGTAGAGTTGCATCTATAGACTATATTAAACCAAATGAATTGAATATATATATTTTATATGCATAAAAGCATGTTTCATGTAGCATATGGTACGGAAATCATTCACCGTTTGTTTACAGGGCTAGACCAGTGGTCGGCAACCTCATTTTTGAACAAAGCCAAATGTCAACAATACAACGATTAAAATATCTTTTGGGAGCCAAATATTTTTAACCTAATTTATATTGGCTCATTCATTCTTATTAACATAATTAGAGTATTCCTAAGTCGACATTTGCTAAAATCTCAAGGGGCGAAAAATCTGCGTGTGGCTCGCGAGCCTGCCGACCACTGGGAAAGACAAAAGAACTAGTGCAACAATACTTGAAAATAAATGGAAGTGTATTTCAGGCTGGGCCGTGTGTTATTAATATAGGATTATATTTATGTGCACCATGTTGTGTGTACATAACCTTCAGAAGATATACAGGGCTGCCAATATTTAAGCCATAAGGTTCATTTTTATTGTTAGAGGAAGTTCTTTACTATAATATTTGACCATGTCCAGTAAAGCTGCTCAGGAATTGAAATTAATTACTCACAGCCATATGGTAAATATTTTTAAGCTAAATATTCATCACTTTTTTTTTTTTTCTTTTTTTTTGTATATTTACACGATTTGGAGCTTCCTGAATACCAAAGTCAAGACTTTTAACGTTTGATCTTTGTCTGTGTCTCTTAGAGTAAACTAAAAACAAATAATTTCAGGCTATCCAAATGTTGTATTTTGAAGTTAATACGCTTGTTACTAGAAAAATTTGATCAGGATTGATAATTTTCAAGGAATGCTGCGTGTGAAAGTTGTCTGAATAATTTTAAATGAACTTTTGAATTTAATATCAGATTTGAATTCTATATAAATGTAGGTACAATAATGAAATTGGAGAGGGGGGGGGTTGAGGGGGATGGTAGCCCTCCTCATACAAAATTGTTTGTTAAATAAAGCTGTTTCGAAGCCTAATTTGAATTGTTTTAACATAAGTTTATATAACAGTACTCGTTATCTTACCCTTTAATCTCCAATCTATATCTATAGTATTAAATTTCAAGGTAAGAGAAAGTCGTGTGAGTGACACATCAGATTATTTTTTCAGGAAATCTCAATAAAGATTTCGCATTAGGTGTAACTAGAGATTTAATTGCTCTCCGAAATGAGTCATCTTTGTTTTAGATAATCATACATACCGATGATTTAACGTTAGCAAGCTTGCCCTTTATCCCTGAAATATAAATATGACGTTCGTTTTTCTTTAATCTATATATTAATAGGCAAGCATAAAATTTGTTGTCCCTTTTTAACATATTAATTATGGGAGCAGAGGGTTGAAAATGGTATCATTCGAAAGGTATGGTTAGCCGGAAGGTGTGAATACAAATATTATTTTCTTACGATGTCAAGAAGGTATTTAAAAATACATTTATTTTTTATGCATTTTCCCCCATTTTTCCCTTTTATACACGTATTCCTTCACATTAAAAAATACCTAAAAGTAGAAAGTTGTTAAATCTGGCAATTTCATAAAGCTCAAATAAAACCATAGACACAGTAATTTGTATAATGTAGCATCACTATACGCAAGCGAAGTGATGACGTCACTGTCTGTCCATGGAGCCATGTAAAAGATTTTCTATGTTAATTGTCCATTGAGTTTTTTGTAAAAAATTATTAAAAAATAACGGAAATTATCTGCCGATTTTAATTCCGATATTTGGGTATAGTTATATAAAAGTTACTGTCTACATGTGTTTGATTGAGTTATTTTTTCTGTAAAATTGATAAAATTTTAATTTAAAATCACAAAACTCCAGAAAAAAATCTGGAGTGACTCCACTCGACTTTCCGAACATTGAGTAACTAACAGTTTTGTAGATAAAATAAAGAAAGAGGAGTTGCTAAACAAACAAAAAAGAGAAAACCATAACAGAGTGTTTGAGTATTTTTCTTCATATATCACAGGAGGTTTTATTTAACGCTACTGAACTTTGAGCCCTTAGATCATAATGATAAAGAATTTTTCGTTGTGTCCCTGTAAAAATCTATAAATGCTAGATTCACCAAAATGCTTATAGTTAGTGCAACAGTGATTTATAATATTCATACAAATTTTCAGCTCAATTGAATAAGGCGTTTAGATGCTATCGCTGGTCTCATAGGCCATAAAGATAAAGAATTTTTCTTTGTGTCCCTGTAAAAAAACTGTAAGTGCTAGATTCACCAAAATCTATACAGTTGGTTCAAATGTGACCTATAAAATGCGTACAAATTCTTTGCTGAGATTAATAAGGCGTTTGGACGCTATCACACTTTTAAAAATTTGGCAAAGAATTTTTCTTTGTGTCCCTGTAAAAAAACTATAAGTGCTAGATTCTCCAAAATCTATACAGATTGAGTATCTGTGACCTATAATATGTGTATAAAGTTTTTGCTCAATTGAATAAGGCGTTTAGATGCTATCGCACTTTTAAGATTTTGGTCCCTTGGCCATAATGATAAAGAATTTTTCTTTGTGTCCCTGTAAAAAAACTATAAGTGCTAGATTCACCAAAATCTATAGGGTTCGTACTATGGTGACTTACAATATACGTACCAACTTTCAGCTTATTCGAACAAAGCGTTTAGACGCTAGAGTGTTCACTCACAGACATACACACATACATACACACATACATACACACATACATACACACATACATACACACACACATACATACATCATCGTAAAAATAGTGAAAACGGACTCGTTGGACCTCGAAACGTATAGAAACATCAAAATCTCGAATTCGGATTTTTGACATGATTACAATACTTTCCTCACTATAGTGTTCGGAAAGTAAAAAAATGGCAAACTTCCAGTTTCGAATGTAAACATAAACATTTCATTTCAAAGGGTGATATTTAAACAATAAATATTGAACTAATATACTAAATAAAAGGAAAATGGATTTGTTACTAACTGCTGCATGTATAAGTAGACGATACGGAAAAAATTCCGATTTCCGTTTTTTGCTGAATTTACATGTTTTGAGCTTTCTTTACGTTTCAATTAACTGAAATTGGCTACTTATTTTTTAAAAAAGTGTCTTTATTGCTAGCTTTTGTGGGTAGAAGAAGCAAGTAGAAGATACATAAAAACTTTTGATTTCCGGTTTTCGATGAATTTACACGTTTTGAGATTTCCTTGCATTTTAATTAAGTGAAATTAGTGAAATTGACTACTTATTTTTATTTTTTAAAAAGTGGATTTATTAGTCTTTCCTCTGCATATATAAGTAAAAAATATAAGATTCAGAAATGTTTTAGATTTTCGGTTTTCGATAAAGTTACACGTTTTGAAATTTCCCGAACTCAATTCGACCATTTTTGAAAAATATCTTTTTTTTTTTTGTTTGTTTGTTCAAACACTGTACTTTATGAACCAATCGAATTAATTTAACAGAATTTGATACATGGTTGGACCTTGGTCTGACATGGTACCTATTAGCTTCTGGGCTGTGTCACACAACAAGGGGCGTTTTCACGTTGCGATTTTCTCTCATTTCAGGAAAGGCTAACATCTACAGAGAGAAATAGTTATATTAAGTAAAATTCTGCTGATTCAGTTAGAGTGAATATTGGCAAACAATTGCCGCAGCTGTGTTGCAATTGCATTCCGTATAGGACAAGGCAATAACTTTGCTTTGCCTCGCTTTGCAAAAAAAATGGTCGAGTTTCGACCACTGGGCGATACTAGTCCTAATAAATAAGCAAATTCCTTTGTAATTAAATTGCATTCTGAGGTATTGTCGAAAAATATTCTGATTGCGATTTTTTCTTTTTCCAATTAGAACTCTGAATATAAACAATGCAGGTCTATAATAACACGTTTTATTTTTTGTCCAAGAATTTATTGATCTTTATTATATAATGATTTCGAAGAATTTCTTGAATTTCTTTCTTTCTGTAAAGTGCAATGATTTTGTTTATTCGACTCATTTAATGATAGCTGAATTATTTAAATCGTCTGCCGCCAGTGTCTTGAGATTGCTATATTGCGATGTCGCATTCTCCCTGCCCTCAGGCCAAATTATTTTTTGACTGATAGTGCTTAATGGGCTCTTCCCACCGTCGTCTTCTCAATCACGTGATAGAGGAAACGAATAATCGGATTCTGAGAATCGAATTCAATTAAATATTGTTCTTAAGAACAAAAGTGCTAATATTTAATATAAAATAAAATAAAAGTAATATTGTGCATTTGTAAACAGTAGAATAATTGTATTTGTAAATTTAATAATTTTTAAAAAACACTTTATGTGTTTATTTATTTTCACCTGTAAGAATCGATTTTTGTATGTTTTTGTGTAACTGTTACATTAACTGATCTAGCAATAAATCTGTACTCATAAGTATAAAGGATTTAAGTCCATATTCTTGATTTTTCAGGAGACGAAAAATAAAGTTAAACTAACTAAAAACTAATCAGCAGAATCGATTAGCAAAAAGGGATTATGTTGGTTTATCCTCTTTATACCATTCAGTGATTGTCAATCTTCATTTAATAAAGGGAAAAAATTGAATTAATTATTTTATACCAAAGATTAATGCTAAATTTCTAACTTGAACCTTTTTTTCCCCAATGTATTTTCTCAAAGAATAAATGACATGGATTTAAATCCTTTATACCAATCGATAGAGAAATTTTTTCTGGGTCTGACTATGTACTTAACTCAAAATCGACATTTTTGGACTTCCTTTATACTTATCAGTACAGAAATAATAGCTTGTTCTTGTGGAATGTTTATGGATTATAATTTGAAATTTTAAAATGTTTTCATTTAATTTAATTGCATAAAGGTGTTACAAGTTAATTAACTTAGTTACTGGTCTAAATGGATTTACGTAGTTCGATATTGCACTGTCACTGAACACTGATTTAAGTACCAAAAATCAGAGTATTTAACATGTTCTTCATGAACATCAATAACAAATATAAACTAAATGATGATTGTAAATCTATACAGCAAACAAAAGATGATGAATAATGATATAAAATGGATTAAAAATGATGATGTATAAAAAATAATATAAATATGATTGATCAAAAATAAGAATAGAAAATATGTTATTTCAGCAATCGCTCTAGATAAACAAGACTTCGTCTGCTATTTGTTTTTCCTCTATCATGTGACCTCTGACGTCAGGTGGGAAGAGTCCATTATTTCAACTCGAAACAGTTGTTGTATGTTTTTGCAATGTATGGAATTTGATAAATTTAATTTTCAATACTAGTTTTTCGGTGCATTTTCAGCATTTTTTTTTTTTTTTTTTTTTTTTTTTTTTTTTTGTAATATGCCTTGCAAAATTTTTAAACCATTAATGATATTAAACTTTTCTATATTTGTGAGAATTAATCAGGAATTTCCTGGTACAAAATCAATACCTGTTGAAATACCTCTAAAAAACAAAGTAACATAATATATATATATATATATATATATATATATATATATATAATCACAATTCATAATAGATTTGTTTAATTTATACCTAATATATATGATGAGGAGTAACTTTCACAAAAATGATATTTCTATACACATTCACTGTTATGCGTAATCTCTCTATCTCTTAAAAATTCCCCGTTTGCGCTCATCAAATCCCATGTAATACTAAGGGGAAATTTGTTACTATAATTACGCATTACCTAATGCATTTCTTTTTTTTTTAATACCGTTTTCACATTCAGAAAATTCACAACTGTTAATTTTGTTCTGGGTATGTTTGGTGCTATGAATTACGGCCGATTGACTACACGAGGGTCCTGGGGTAGAGTGCCCTTTGTAGGGTGTCTTTCTAAAAAGTCCTTGATCGTATTTACGGGAGTTTTGGAGGAAACAACGGGAAACAGTGAAGGGCTAGGTCGACGAGTGCGACCTGGTATCGAATCTGGCAATTCTAATTTGTTCTGAGAATTTTCTGAATGTGAAAATGAAAAAAAAAAAAAAAAAAAAAAAAAAAAAAAAAACATAAGGAAATAAAAATTTTTAGAAAGAACATTCCTCATAGAATAACACGGGCTTTGGCTTCTAGTGACGATAAGTAGAGAATCGTCTTAATAAATACGTACTTTTTTTTTGCTTCAAAATAACGTATGTTTCTATACTTGGTGACTTGGTGTTATAAAATTGTACTATTTTCAGCAATATTTATATTTTATATCGTATTATAATTACAAAGTACCATGGTCAATTGGTTGGTTGAAAACCTCCTGCTCAATCCACCTCGAAAATACTTTAAGCAAGTTCAAACTCTGAGAATTGCTGTTTAAAATAGAAACTTAAATTATAGCTTTTCCGCTAGATAACAGATGGCAGCACTAAAACTTATTAGATCACTCCGCACGAACGTCAACAACGTGTTTTCACTTTCAAGACGTTCACGAAGTGATCTAGTAAGATCCTGCTTAAATCTTGGAGGAAAGATAGATTAGATCCTTACTCCTTATCCTTACTCCGAGTCTTAAATAAATGAAAATATAACAATAATAATAATAACAACAAAATATTCAATTTCTACCTAAATAAATGGAATAATTTATTTTAGCTGTAATAGAGAAGAGAAGGTGATATATTTTAATATGAAACTCTTAAAATTTACCTTTGCACTAAAGTGAAATCAAGAAGTTTTTTTAAAAATACGCAAAATATTTTTAAAGAGAAATATATATTTTCAAAAATTATTATTCTTGTGTCAGTTTAGTGTGTCATTATTAAAAAATATCATAATTAAAAAAGTTTTAAAATTTTATTATTTTAAGATTAAAGAATTTTTTTTTTTTTTTTTTTTTTTTGCTTTATAAATTACAGGTGTATAAACATACATAATTAGCACCTGTGTGTGCCTGTAACTGTGATGATGAATCAACGCAGTTTTCTTTATAATGATCATAGTTCATAATAAATCTGTTTTAGTTCCATATAATAGATGCCGCAGTTCGAAGTACAGCTTTCACAAAATTATATTTTCTATTCATATTCATTATTAAATTATTTATTTTTTATTTCATAATATGCATATGTTGTAAAAAGAGTGGCGTCTCACCGAGATCTGCTGTCTAAGTTAGTAAACGGGAAGTACCGGATTCAATCCCAGGTCATACTTGTCAATTTAGACATTCAGAGTTTTCCGTGGATTAGTTCGAAAGTCGCGTAAAAACAGGCTAGGACTTCTTAGAAAGACACCAACGGAGTGTAGTCCACCCAGGCCTAAGACCCTCGTCTAGTCAATCGTCCTTAACACTTATACCACCATTAGAGGTCTGCACGGGCCGGGCTTCCGGCCCGGGCCCGAGCCCGAATTTTTGAATTTGCTCTCGGGCAGGGCCGGGCTCGGGCTTAAATTTTTTTTTCAGGCTCGGGCCGGGCCGGTCTCTGGCTCAGTTTTTTTGTGTATATTCGGGCCGGGCCTGAATGAAATTTTCTCCGGGCCAAGCCGGGCCTGAATGAAATTCTCCGGGCCGTGTCGGCCCGAATATTTTTCTGGTTTCCTCGTTAATCAACGAAAAAGGAAAATGATAAAATATTTCTTCAGTCATTTATTTTACGTAATTTTATAGGCTTGTATGTCACATAAAGTTCTATTTTGTTAAAAAAGTGTCTGTAACGTCAATTCAATTGTCTATCAGTCTGTCTGTCCGAAATCTGATTTTTCGCAAATATTTTTAGCATGCCTCGAAATTAATATATTTTATTTAAAGTAGTATTAGACGGTTTCCTATTCAAAATAGTATGCATGTCACTACCAGTTTGCGTACATGTACATAACAAAAGAAATTAGATACATTACTGTGTATAAGGGTTTGTTTCTTATGATCTGTTGAGTTTAGGTGATATAAAGGCTATAAAAATCTTTCCGCTGTAACTTTTTCTCTAAGGCTCCTTTTCCTTTTCTCCAGAGGACGAAAGCAGCATCATTTTTTTCATGGGCAAAAGCAACTTTTCTATTGAATATGGTTGGATTAACATTAAAGTTTTGTTTACCGGAGCACATGAAAGATTCGGATACATTATGGTATATAAGAGAAAATGGTTGAAAGTGCATTTTCAGTAGTATTAACCATTTTAAATACCTTCCTATATTGTTTGAGGAATGCTAATATTTTCGATTTGACTTTCTGTTTGTCTTTGTGCCTTGTCTATAATAATGAATTTCTGTTTATATATAATTCTCTTGTAAAATTTCAGCAGTTTTGTTAAAGAACGTACTATTGTTTGGTTATATACAACCTCTGCAAAACACATACTAAAAATCTTTTTTGTAAAAAGACATTCTTTTTTTTTTTTTTTTTTTTTTTTGTTATTTTACATATTTTTGAATCGGGCAGGGCCGGGTCGGGTCGGGCCTGATTTGATCGTTTTTTATCCGGGCCGGGCCCGGGCCGCATTTCTCGACTTCTTAACGGGCCGGGCCTCGAAATTCCGGCCCGTGCAGACCTCTAACCACCATACCAAAACCAAAAGGCGAGGGGGGGGGGTCTCACTATTGACCGAGTGGCTCTGCTCTCGAAAATGGTAGACACGAAGTGGCGAGATCGATCCCAGGCTGCGCTCGTCGAGGTTTGCGTTCGGAGTTTTCAGTGGTTTTCTACAAAAACTCGCGTAAATACAGGCTAAGATCCTTTGAAAGACTCTCTACGGAGGGCATTCTCTTAGAGACTAGAACCTGCGTGCAGTCAATTGGCCTTAATTCCCACACCAAAGGGAGTATTTTTGTTACATTTGACGTGTTACAATAGGTCCTAGTGAAGACAATTGGTCTTAACCCCAACACCTTTATGTGATTATCCTCCTTTTCAAGGAAAAAAAATTACCGTAACAAATACGTGCTTTTCTTGCCATAAAATAGCGCATGTTTCTATGCTTAAATTAAATATTATAAAACTGTACGATTTTTAGGAATTTATTCAAAAATTCATCCCTTTATCCGCTATCCTTACATGCTCGACCAATAGCCGAGAAGTTCTGCTTTCGAAGCTGGTGTACGAGAAGTCTAGGTTCAGTTCCAGGTCTCGCCTTTCGACCTAGCCGTTCGGAGTTTTCCGTGATTTTTTTTTTTTATCCTTTCTCAAAACTCTCGTATATAGTGGCTAGGACGCTTTAGAAAGACCCCTATGGAGGACAAAACCCCAAGCCTCGGATCCTCGGGCAGTCAACTGACCCGAAGCTGCACCAACATCAATACGACAGTGTTCCATGGATGATTGGTTTAATACACCTTATTAATATACCAAGAAATAATTTAAGCAGGTTCAAAATCTGTGGATTATTTGAGAGGTGAAGCTGGTAGACGGGAAGTTACAAATTCGATCCCAGGTCGCGCTTTTTAACCTAAGCTTTCTGAGTTTTTCGTGATTTACTCCGTAACTAACGTAAATACTGTCTAAACGACCCCATACGAAGGAAATTTTCCCTAGGCTTATGACCACCATGCAGTCAATCGGTATTTACACCACATACTAAGGATTACTTACTTTAAAAATAAAAAAAATAATACTCATAAGTTTTGTGCGAGAGAACAGATATGGCAGCATTAAAAAGTTTTGGGAAAGATATAGACGGACATTCTTCCAATGGAGTTTGTGTAAAGTCTGTGATTATGGCCTTTTATCTGTGCTAGGCACCAAAACCCAGTTACAGATAGTTTCACTCTTTTAATGATACAGAGCAATCGCAATCGCTATTATTATTTTTTTTTTTTTACTCTATTTTTTGTTAACTTCCCAAATATTCTCATAACTAAATCTTCAATGAAAAACTGAAAATAGTCCATGCTAAGCTTCTCAGCTGGATTGTAGAGGTTTTATAATTCATTCTTCCCACAAACAATTTTTAAATTTTTCACTGTTTTCTATGAGTTTTTTACTATAACTTCATACTTAGGACAATTCGTCAAAAAGTCGTTGCAAAGATCTTCCAAGTATTTTTTAAGAAGTTAGAAATGATGCCAGGCCACAGAAAATCAACAAATTCAATTTTGGAAAAAATACAAAATCTAACTTTTGCATAGTCGCCAGGTCTCTACAGTTATTTACTTTCAAAATTAGCCATTTTTACAGATGTGTTTGGTTTCCAATAAGTAGTCAGTTAAAAAAAATAAATAAATAAGGGTTATTATTATTTTATTTAATTTCAATATTCCATTCGTTTTGCATACGATCCTGAAAATCCAGCTGAAACTTTATGATGAAATAACTATCAGTTTCGATGATAGACACTTCTTTTTCATTCTAGTGTGTCCAAATTTGATTTGATTCTTCTTTTTTTTTTTTTTTTTTTTTTTCCAAAATGTGATAGGGATCTCAGGATTATATAAAAGTTTATTTTTTGCAATTTATACAAAATTGATTTCACGGATTTTCCCCCTGACTTACTGCATTTAAAGAAATATTGCATTTAGGACTATAGCCTTTTGACAAACAGTTGAGAAAATAAAGGCCGTCTAATGACAACAATTTTCACCTGTTCGACCTGAGGCTGCTATATATACGAGCTGGCGCATCAGACATTTTGTTACCTTAGAGTTGCCGCATGTACCCAGCGTGATAAACAAACGGCAGCCATTGTTTCTATCGTCTTGCTCGTAATTTTAGTTAAATAAACTGCAATATGGGATGTTTTTCAGCGATAAACTGCTGTAAACACTCCAGAAAAGGGCACAAAATGATTAGGTTTCCTTCGGATAATGTAAGAAAGAGAAAATGAGCAGCGAATTGTCGTCCAGATTCTTGGATCGCAGGACCTAATGCACAGCTTTGCATAGTAAGTTTTACTGCCATTTACTTATATTTTTCTTGACATTTATAAAGTAAAAAAAAAAAAAAAAAAAAAAAGTATTATTTAAATCTAAATATATATTTTAATAACCATAAATTATTTTAAGAAACCCTTTTTTACTGTGTGTTCGTAGAGTCTTGGCGACGTTTTTTTTGGTTCGCCAAAGTTGTTTTGTTTCCGTGTCCTGATAGTATATATATTTTTTTATTGAAATTTTAATTAATTAATAATTATTTTGTTTTATTTTTAGATTTTTTTTTCTTGAGATATTTATTTCATATTACAATTTATGTCTACTTTCTAGAATATATATATAATCTTTTTTTTTTTTTTTAATGCATTAAATGGTTTGAAATAAACGTCTCTATATAATATTACATATACATCACGTAACTATACATAAATTCATATTAATAATGACTGCTAAATTAATTCCTTTAAAACTGCAACTTATTTTTTAAAAAGTTTTGTCATGAAAGAGATATACACTCATTCTCATATTTATAAGGACACTTTATGTTTTGAAATAACTAATGTAAAAATAATTGCGAAAAGATTATACTAAGTGCACTTAATATATCTAGTATTCTAAAAACCAAAACTGCTATAATTCTTTTAATATGAAACAAAATTAATAAAAAATAAATAGTAAGATAAAATTATACAGACACGACATTATTTCATTATTTAAAACATGAAAATCTGACATTGACAGATTTTAATTTAGTGCCAGAGGCCTACTGCTAAACTTGTTAATATCAACAAATTCTTCTTTAGTTAATTCGTGACGATCTAAATTCCATGATAAAGTTTTCATTAAATCAAACCAATGTGTTTCAGCTGCAGATACTGTATCAAATAACGTTGGAAGTCCAAACTGTCTTATAGCCGCAAAACAACGTTTTTCTCTTTTTCCCAATGAGGGGGAGGTGTGCCTTGGGGGGGACTCATGTCAAAGGTGTGCCTTGGGGGGGGACTCATGTCAAAGTTGTACCTTGGGGGGGACTCATATCAAAGTTGTGCCTTGGGGGGGACTCATATCAAAGTTGGGCCTGGGGGGGGGGACTCATGTCAAAGTTGTGCCTTGGGGGGGACTCATGTCAAAGTTGTGCCTTGGGGGGACTTCATTGAATAAATACCCATTCAATAAACCGACTGAAATAGGCCCTTAGCACTATTAAGAGTGACGTATAAAAATTCGACAACGCTGTACCGACTGAAATAGGGGTACCTTGGGGGGACTCATGTCAAAGTTGTGCCTTGGGGGGACTTCATTCAATAAATCCCTATTCAATAAACCGACTGAAATAGGCCCTTAGCACTATTAAGAGTGACGTATAAAAATTTGACAACGCTGTACCGACTGAAATAGGGGTACCTTGGGGGGGACTCATGTCAAAGTTGTGCCTTGGGGGGACTTCATTCAATAAATCCCCATTCAATAAACCGACTGAAATAGGCCCTTAGCACTATTAAGAGTGACGTATAAAAATTCGACAACAGTACCGACTGAAATAGGCCTCTAGCACTAATAATGCAAAATATTTTTTTCTCCTCGTTTTTAGATGTTTATTAATTATAGGGACAATCAAGATTTTTTCGTTTTATTTAACTTACTAGCGGATAAATTACAGTTGACATGCGAATTTGTTAACTACTGGGCTAGATTAATTCATATATAAGCCTTCAATTTTTCTTGGACGGACATTACTGATAATTCCTTGGAAAAAAAGAACGTTCATGTAGTGAAGTATGATAAATGTGTTTTTTAAGTGGAGGGATAATTTCAATCCGCCAAATTTCTAATGAAATTCGAAGATCTAAAATTGCTGAAGGAAATGTGATCAAACGTTGAACTGCTGGTTCGACAGGAGAGAGATCTGATGCAAAATCAGTGTTGTTTTACAGAGATCGAAGACTCATAATTCCTCTTACTGTTCTACTCATGATGACTGCTGCTGAATTTGCTTGTAATTTTTAACGAAAGGTTAGGGTCCACATTTATGCATGTTTAAAATAATTAATAATATGTTAAAATGAATAAAAAACCTGTAATAATCAATCAGCATTTAATGGGGGAAAGAACGTCTGTGTTAAAGTTGAATAAAGACGATATTAAATGGTAAAATGTTGCATTTTCGGAGGAAAAACATTTTATTCTTGATTAACCAAATGGTTTTAACAGTTACTGGCACGATCTGAAGACAGCGAAAGACAGAGCAGATTTTTTTAAAGGCAGATATGAATCGGGCATTTTAAAGGTGGATCGATGGTGCTCTGGGGAACTGCTTCTACTGAAGGCAGAATGAATTTAGTAATTTTTTCTATTATTATGAACATCAAGAGAATATCCGCAAATTTTAAACGTGGAATTATCAGGTTTTTGTTAGATTTTGGGGGGTAATAATATTTTTTTCAACAAGACTTACACTTTTGCTCTACTTTTAGAGTAATAGGAAATAGTTTGAAGAAAGAAACTTCTGTATTATTGCCTTTCCCATGCCCTAAAAGTTGAAAAAACCTTAACTTATGATATTAGAAAAGTGCATGCAAGTGGAAAGCAATTTTAAATAGTTTGAATTTATTAAGAATATCATATATGCTATACGAAATGGTATTGAGACTGAATATTAAAAAAAAAAAAAAAAAAATGTTTATAATATATACCAGAGAGAATGTCTGACTGTTTAACCCTAAAATTAGTCCCCATAAAACATTAATTTAAAGAATAACTGAAAAAAAATTACTAAAATTCGAGCTGTCCTTGTAATTGTGAACACCTCAAAAATCATCTTTTTACCATATTTAAAGTTTTTTAAGATAGAAAAACGATAAAACTTTTTAAATATAGTCTATTAATGAAATTCAAATTAATTAAAAATATATTTATTTAAATAATAGTGTTCAGTGTTTAGTTAATATAGAAAAACGGGTGTCCTTATAATTATGAGAAGGAGTGTATGGCGGCACATGAACCTTTACCTAACTCACTAACGTTTTTACAGGGGCTGCTATCTGCAGCAAATACTAGAAACAACACTTATCCAATACTACTTGCCGTTCGATACTATCTGTGACTAGAGGTCTGCACGGGCCCGGGCTGAGACCCGTACTCATCTCATTAAATCAAGATAATTTTTCAAACGGGCAGGGCTGGCAAAACATATGCAAGTTATTAAGCGGACAGGACCAACAAAATATAAACGATTTTATTATCTCGAAATCTACAAAAGGAAAACAGATTTTTTTTTTTTTTTTCTCAAAAATAAAAGTTTAGAATTTCGAGTAAAATGTATTCTTTCCACATGTTTTACGCCCGTGGGATTGGGATACTTTGCGCAAGTACGGACTCAATGAGTCCACTGTTAAAATAGGGGTGATAACTCTTGTTGTTAAGAGAAAATAAGCGACAAGGGAACCTAATGACTGAATGTATATTAAATCACAACCTGTCGGTCAAACTGACATCTCTCCAAGCCTTTGCACTCGTCCTCCCTAGTAGTCGTAGGAAACGTGGTTACACTATAAAGACTTTGTAAGTTGAATAAATAAAGAACTAGCTGTTGCAAACAATGTACATCACATTAATTTATATAAATATAATTTTTTCCCCAATCTGTTAAAAATTAAGCTTTCTTATTTATAATTCTATGTTGAAGTAATGTTAATAAACATACTTATGATGTGCAAACGATTGAGCGGGACGAGGAAAGACATGTGAAATCACTTAAAACTAAGCTGGCCGGGCCCTCGCCATTTTTGTTCGGGCAGGACAATACCTACATTTTACTCTTCGAAGCCACTTGTTTAAAATCTGTAATAAAAGCTTTGTCACCAATATCCTGAAATGAACTGGGATAAAATACTTCCCATATTACGAGATGTAGTTACATTTGAATGTAAACACTCTCCCGCAATCACGTATGTGCATTTGCATATGGACGTACACAGTAAAATCTTGCATCACTCATAAATTATGAGGTACCTCCCACATTTATAAAGAAAGATACATACATTGTAGTTGAAACTGCTAAAATGCATAAGAGAATGTATAGAAGATAATCTGCCGCCTTCCAATAGCTTCAACTTTATGTATACTTCGAATCGGGCCTTCTTAAGGAATTTCATATGTGTTTCTGAATATTCATCTTAATTAAGTGCATATTTCACAAAATAAATATTCCGTATTTATACAACACTGCACCCAATTACATTGTTTGCTACTTGAAAGTTCTCCATACCATTACCTATCTCTTCCAATATGCTTATATTCTTCAACATAAAATATGTGCTTGGCTTATACTTAAATACAATACATTATAACCATTAAAATAAACTATAGCCAAAAATAAATAATGGCAACGATTAAAATAATTCCAAGCGAAATCTTATTTAAATGAATACGTCTGAAAGAAAATTCACTGACCTACTACGAAAAAATAAAATTCACAGAGTACGTAATCTTATTGAATATTCCATATTGTTGTGAGTTCCAAGCTTTTAAGTGCACATATTGATGAGGCGCTATGATATACCACGAACCGTTTATGATTATAACTCTTTATTTCATATGTCTCTATATTTTACCTTTTTACTATGTTTTAAATGAATTAATGCCTTTAATTTAGTTGTTTTTAATAATTTTTAATTTAAATTAAAGGGACATAATCTTTATTAACCACACTGTAAAAAATATGTCCTATTTGCTGCCAGAAATTTTCTGTAATTGCAAAAAATACTTTCTGACAACGTAATTTTTTCGTAAATTACGGGTATTTTCTCAAATTACAGAGAATTTCTGGCAGCAAATAGGACATATTTTTTACAGTGATATATATCTGTACCCCGGAGGTAAAGGACACAATGTCTATATTTTTGTGAAAAGAGTTAGAATGATGTTCTTCATTTGCATTTTTAGCTTTGTACCATTGGTACAGTCGGTAACAAAAGTATTCGATACTAGCAAAAATTCCTATGTAAAAAAAGTACACTTCATACGGTTTTGTTATTAAATAGATCTTTATCGAATCATGTTCTTAGAGTGACTAAGATTCGACAACGATTTATTTAGCAAAACCGTATGAAGTGTACTTTTTTTACATAGGAATTTTTGCTAGTGTTCGGACACTTTTGTTACCGACTGTACATTATGCCATTACTAATGTGTTAAAATATCATGTAGCGATTACTACAAATTGCAAAGAAGTGCATTTAAACATGCATTTAAACATGCATTTAAAGATGACAGAAACAAAAACGTTTTTCTATTTAAAAATTTCATTTTTGTGACATGCTGTTCTTTACCTCTAGGATATACACACACACACACACACACACACACATATATATATATATACAGACATAAACACAAATTCTTGCACACCAATAATAGATCTAATGTTAAGTATTAACAAAAAATATAAGTAATACAACCTTGAATATAACGTTATGCAGTTTATTAATTAACATTGTAGTTTTCGAAACTTCGATGAAATTGTTAAACAATCAAAATCCCAAACGAGTGCACGTGATGATCATGTGATAAGGATGGTCGTACGAGATCCTAGAACCTCCTGCAATACGATTAGACATTCTCTGGCTGTAAAAGGCACCAACGTCAGTTTGAGTACTATTTCAAGGCGTTTGGCTAAAGATTTTGGTTCATCATCACATAAACCCACAACGAAACCTCGATTTACTCCAAATTTGAAGAAGAAACTATTCTTAAGGATGTACATCGGTCAGATAGCTCCCTTTCTCCCTTCCCATGTTATCCAATGAGATTTTGGTTGCTTCATTTTATAAAAATATCTCATTCAAAAATGAAGTTTTTCGAATTCTATTTTGGGGATATTACTCTTTGAACAGGTCGCCTTTTAGCTTAGTGAGCAAATTTTCGAAAATAATAATAATAAAATAAAATAAAATAAGATAATTTAAATATTTTATTTCAATAAATACATTATGGACTCTAAGTTTGGATCTCTAAGTAAAATATTTAAATTTATTTTTTCGAAAAATTGTTCACTAAGATAAAAAACAACTTGTTCAAAGAGTAATATTAAAAAAACAGAATTCGAAGGAGTTCATTTTTGAATGAGATATTTTTATAAAACGAAGCAACGAAAATCCCATTGGATAACATGGAAAAAGAGAAAGGGAGCTATCCGACTGATGTACAGCCTTAAGGTCCACAAATTTTCCCGAACTTTTAAATTTACTAAGAGCTTGATGCACCTCACATTTACCCTCGAACTTATTTGACGTCTAGAAAATCGAATTTTATGCTGGGTCAATATTTCTGACCTTTTTGTAACAGTAAGTGAAGGTTTTTGTCCCATTACAATAGAGCCCCTAAATAAAATAATAGGCCGGAGCATCACCGCCATTTTTTTGCCTCCGAAGAGGACAGCATTCCCGCTTGGCGTCCTTATCGCTTCAATGATGATTTTAAGAAATCTTGATCCGAAGCTAATCCGGTCAAGATAAGAGCAATAAGCAACAATAATATTTCTAAAAACACATTTTTTTCACAGTACATTCTCAGGATGTCATTTTATTCTGAGGATATCCTATGGATGTACTGGGGTAAGATGTGTTGTTAGGGCGGTTTCTGTTTCATCTATAAAATGTCGCCAAAACTCAAATACACAGTAACAGGTCTGTGAACACTTTATATTCACTTTTTGAATGATTACAGCAGTTTATCGCTAAACAAACTTCCATATCATAGTTTATTTAGCTAAAATTATGAAATATAATAAAACAAGTTACTCTAAAGTAAAGTAAGACGATTAAAAAAAAAAAAAATGTTTCTCGTTTGTTTATCAGAGAAACGCGCTGGGTACATGTGGCAACCCTAAGGCAACAAAATGCCTGATGCGCCAGCTCGTATATATAGGAGCCTTACATTACAATAATTACACAACAGCACTGTTTACGACAAAATCCAATAAACTGGCGATAAACGTGCCGGGCACCTTTATTTATAGCAGTAGAATGCGTCTGATGCAATCAGCACATGAGATGATGCAATAATCTGCACAAATGATGCAATGTGTTAAAATACTGAAAATCGGCTATTGGTCTTAAAATTTGCAAACGAATGTAACATTTATTTTTCTTTGTTATGCAAAAAGTGTTACGTCTTCTTCTTCTTCTTTTTTTTTTTTTTTAATTGTGCTTATGCTCAGTTTAATGCTAATGCTGTTCCGTATTGTTAACACTGCCTCTTCATTAACTCTCACTTATAGATGGATGCAGTCGCAACCAGCCTTATTACGATGTTGGCCAAATTATTAGTTTTTTCTTTCTTTGATATTATTTATGTTTTCTAAAAAATTACTGAACGATACCACCTTGAACTTCATACATGCAAAGAACATTTACAAACTCATATTTTCCACCATCGATTTAGTCACGAGTGAAACTGTGGAATCAACCAGAAGTTGAAACAGACACAAATACTTTGGAATACCCTATATCACAAAATGCTACAAATGGTTTGTAACTTTAACATATAATTTCCCATATGTATGTAGTATTTGTATGGTTTTTTGTGGAAATCGCATGATTATTTAGATATATGTAATTATTTTTTTCAAAAATTATTATTATTATTATGGTAATTTTTTTGTTTATTAAAAGAATGAATTTCAACAAAATTTTACAAAACTTTCAGAAAATTTGACAGAACATAGAGAATAATTATTCTGAATTATAAAATGTACACGTGTAATTTTCGCTGAAAGATGAATAGTTGTTGTAAATATTTTTCTACTGCCCATGTGGAATATATATATATATATATATATATATATATATATATTTATATATTATATATAAGATATGTTGAAAGCTTGATATACTGGGCAACTTTTTTGGTTCATTTGAATAGAGTAAAAATTAAGCAAATTATAAACAAAAGAATGAACAAGATTTTAAATAGCTTTTACAGTTGAAATTTCACAATAGGTTTCTCACATGCCACGTATTTAATTTGAAAATTCGATTATTTCACCCAAGTTGCAAAAGTCCTTATTTATGAAAAACCCCTTTTTTTGAACTCACAAATCTTAGTAAATAAATAAAATTATGTTTGAGATAAAAGTCCATAAGTGGTTTTTCACAAAAAAGTTTTGAAACTTGGTATGAAAAATTTGATTACTAAATTTAATACGAGACATATGAGAAACCCCTTATGGGAATTTCAACATTGAAAATATCTAAAAATCTAGTTTATTCTTTTGCTGATAATTTGCTTAATTTTTACTTTATTCAAATGAACTTTTGACATAAGTTGGCCAATATATGAATCTTTCAGCCGACGTAATAATAATAAAAAGAAAAATTATCTTTCCCGCATGCGCAGTTGAAAAATATTTACTACAAATACTCATATCTCAGCTAAAATTACACGTGCGCATATTTAATAATTTTTGATTAAAAAAAAAAAATAATTTTTGGAAAATAAAATGAAATAAATAAATAAATAAATAATATATATATATATATATCTGTCAAAATAATCGTACAATTCCCACAAAAAAGAATACAAATTTCTCACATAGCATGTGAAATTATATAATTACAATTCATCGGTAGCATTTTATGATACAAGGTAGTCCAAAATATTTATTTCAATTCGTGTTAGTAGAAAATATTTACTTCCATTTGTGGTTGGTCTCCTAATTGCATTCGTAACTAAATCGATAGTGAAAATATGAGTTTGTAAATATTCTTTGCATGTCTGATGTTCGAGATTATTTCGTTCAGTATTTTTTTTAATTAGGAAAAAGAAAGTCTTTAATAATTTAAACTAGTGGATCTGCAGATCAGGAGCCTCAACGTCCTATTTACATCAGACATTATTCAATAGGTCATTTTTATTTATTCCTTATTATATAATCGTATATATTGATTCTATCGACTTGTTACCATAATCAGATACATTCCTGAGGGGGGCGGCAGCCCCCCTCAACCCCCCGCTGTATCTCTATTTGTATATCCTATAAAGTGTTACGGAATTGTAAATAATCGCATTTATTTTTGTATAAATTCTTTCAAAGAGGTTTAGTAAAGTTAATAAAATGCTAACTTTGTGCATTTCTAGTCGTTTTAGCGTAAAATCGCCTAATTTTCCCTTAAAAACACTTAAAAAAGCTACTATAAGGGAAGAAATGGATTTGGCGCCAAATTTGGCGACTATTTTCCTCCTTGGCTATTTTTTGGCGACCTTGGCGAGAAAATCCTTATTAGGGATATACCAAATATGGAAGCTCTAATCTCATTATGAGATACGAGAATTTTCCAGAACAGTCTGTGTTCGATAGAAAAGTATAAAAGGAGCATTTCTTCACCAAGGCGGTCAGTGTCAGATCTGTGTCAGTTTCGTCAAATGCTTGCTTTGCTTTGAGTCTCTTTGGATGAGACTTTCTTTATGTGTTATTGCTAAACAGTTTGTACTGTTGTTTTGCTGTTAACGGCTGTTGTTTAAGCTGTGTTTACTGGTTGATTTGAAGCTGATACTTGGTTTATAGACCTGTATTTTTCTGGAACTTTCTGTAAATACATCACTGAATTTTTGCAAGTTTCGCCTTTTATTCTCGGACAACTTACGGACCCCCAAGTAATTTGACATCATTTGGATGATTATAGTATATACTCGGAATTATTTTGTTTGGTCTCATAAATTATTTAGACTATACATAACTGTTTTCAAGAGTAAACATGATTTTAAGCATCTTTATAATGTATGTTAATTTTATTAAGTTCAATTCAGCATAAACGCATTAAAGAGCGCGCTTAAATAAAAGTTTGTCCATAGGTTCTAATGTTACGAAATTCTTTCTTGTGGCTCTGTAAACAAACCATAAACATTGTATACACCAGTAAAAACTATTCAGCTTATTTTGCGTTTAAAATTAATAATTATTCCAAATTTAACATAGTTCGCATGACTACGTGACATTATCAGAACACTTTTGTAAGGTCCTGTACATTAATTAGAAAGCTTAAGAGCACATATTTTCTTGAAACAACATGAGTTTAAGCATATTACTCACGTACGCTAGTTTCATTTTCTTCATTGCAAAGTAATGATATTAAAATGCGTTTAAAAGAAATTCACCCCTTATGCCGTAATGTTAAGAATTTTGGCGTGTCCCTATACACATTTTTTAACCAATATAGCAATAAAAATTATACAGCTACTTACGTATATGCAAAGCTGGAACGTGTGCGCCAATTTGCAAGTCAATCGAAGGACTTTTGCGGTCGCTATTGCGGTACATACAAATTCTTCCCATAGACCGTAATGATAAAAAAAAAAAAAAAAAAAAAAAAAAGTTGCATTCGGGAGTGCCGACAGAAGATCGAAGACTCATAATTCCTCTTACTGTTCTACTCATAATGACTGCTGCTGAATTTGCTCGTAATTTTTAACGAAAGGTTGGGGTCCACACTTATGCATGTTTAAAATAATTAATAATATGTTAAAATGAATAAAAAACCTGTAATAATCAATAAGCATTTAATGGGGGAAAGAACGTCTGTGTTAAAATTGAATAAAGAGAATATGAAATGGTAAAATGTTGCATTTTCGGATGAAAAACGTTTTATTCTTGATTAACTAAATGGTTTTAACAGTTACTTGGCATGATCTGAAGATAGCGAAAGACAGAGCAGATTTTTTAAATGCAGATATGAATCGGGCATTTTAAAGGTGGATCTATGGTGCTCTGGGGAGCTGTTTCTACTGAAGGCAGAATGAATTTAGTAATTTTTTCTATTATTATGAACATCAAGAGAATATCCGCAAATTTTAAACGTGGAATTCTTAGAATTTTGTTAGATTTGGGGGGGGGGGGGTAATAATATTTTTTTTCAACAAGACTTACATTTTTGCTTTACTTCTAGAGCAATAGGAAATAGTTTGAAGAAAGGAACTTCTGCATTATTGCCTTTCCCGTGGCATAAAAGTTGAAAAAACCTCAACTTACCATATTAGAAAAGTGCATGCAAGCGGAAAGCATTTTTAAATAGTTTAAATGTATTCAGAATATCATCTATGCCGTATGAAATGGTATTGAAACTGAATATTAAAAAAAAAAAAAGTATATATATATATATATATATATATATATTTATATATATACTAGCTGACCCGACAAACGTTGTTTTGTCATATAAATTATTTCTAGAGAATATTTTGCTAGAAAAAAATAACTAACTTATTGTAAGTGTGTAAGGATATGGTATATAAGAGAAACAGGTATGGAGCGCTGTGAACGGTGACTGCGAATTCCGATTATAACGTAAAAGACATAATTACGAAATTTTCGCTACTTGCTTCTTGCTACTTGCTACTTGGAACTTTCTACTTGCTACTTGTTATTTAAAACCTCCTCTGAATGTCGAACAGCACAAAATTTTATTTCATACGGCAAATATTTCAATTTATGAGAGAATCGCTGATAGCAACAAATTTCACATGAAAATTCCGTCTTTTTTGAATAAGCTGTAACAATCTGGACCGATTTGATGAAAATTTTTATAAAAAGTTATTACAATATCTAACATCATTACATGTACATTTATCACAATTCAATCAATCGATGCATGTGAGTATGTGTATAGTATGAGCGAAGTGAAATGTAGAGTTCGTATTAAATAAAAACTTAAACTCGTTTTAATTAAAGGTAAAAAAGTTGAAACACAATTTATTTTATAACAGGTATATTTTTTTAATCTACAAAAACTTAATTTATCGTAATGCCATTGGATGAACAATATTTTTGGTTAATCCTTTAGGAGTATACACAAACAAATTCGAAGGTTTTCCAACCCTGGAACACGCAACATATAATTGGCCGTGAGAAAAGCACGGATTTTCTAAATCTAAGCCACAAATTGTTACCCCTTTGGTGATTTTAAATATTTTAATCCATTTTTGCGATGAATTGAAATGGCTATCTCAATTGTGGAACTAAAGATCTTGGCGAGAAGCGTCCGAGCTACCTCGGTGCCAAATTTTCCTTACAAAAAATAAATAAATAAAATATCAGTGACATACACACGCACAAAAGTATGGGACCCCTTTGGTGACTTTAAATATTTTAAGCCATTTTTTGCGGTGAATTGAAATGGCTATCTCAATTGTTTAACTAAAGATCTTGGCGAGAAGCGTCCGAGCTACTTCGGTGCCAAATTTAAAATTTTGCCAAAGGGATTCGATACTAAAGGTGTTCCATTCAAAAAATAAATAAATATAATATAATAAATTAGCTACACAAATAAATTTGTAGGTTAGGCTGAATGTTAATCAACGCGCGTGTAAATTTCATAGAAAATTATATAAAATACTCACTCCAATTCCGCACTAAATTTGCAAAATGTATAGTTTTTTATGCACACTTCAAAACTCTTCAAACACTAATTACATCTTGATGTACTATTTCAATTAGGACACAGTTTTTTGTATAACAATAATAACACGAAGTTACAAAATATTTTCCTGAATTTGATCGCAGCACCAACTGTCGGAACAAACTGGAATTACAATAGAATATACGCAAGTGAAGTGTGACGTCACTGACCGTCAGTGGATGCAAGAAAAAGATTTCCTATGTTAATCTCCCATTGCATTTTTTATAAAAAAATTATTAAAAATTGAGGAAAATTATTTCTCGATTTTAATCCCCGTATTTGGGTATAGATATGTATTAGTTATCGTATGCATGTGTTAGATTGAGTTATTTTGATCTCAAATTGACAAAATTTTAATTTTAAATTTCAAAACTCTGTCTTCCTTGGCGTTTTTTGTATTTGGCGATCAAAAACGTTATACGAAAATATACATGCCAGATGTATATTTTCGTAATATGTATTGTACGAAATTGTTTCATATTATTCATTACTCTCTTAATATAAGTTGTTGAAATAACCATTATTTTTGAAAGAAATTAAATATGTTCGCCAGATGATATGGCGATATTTTTTTTCCGCCTGGATGACAGAGTTTTCAGATTAAAAATTCAAATTTTATCAATTTTGCAGCAAAAACAACTGAATCTAACGCATGCACATGATAACTAATACATATCTATACCCAAATGTGGGGATTAAAATCGAGAAATAATTTTCCTCGATTTTTAGTAATTTTTTACAAAAAATCCAATGGGTGATTAACATAGGAAATATTTTTCTTGCATCCACGGACGGCCAGTGACGTCATCACTTCGCTTGCGTATTATTGAATATTCGATACTACGATCGTAGCGCAGTCTGCCGGATCCAATGTGAAACATTTCAAAATCAACAACAATTTATAAATGATAAATTAATTAAATAAACAATTTAAATTGGACTGAATTGTAAATCTAAACCATTCTCGAATCCACCTAAAGACACACAAAAAATTTCATTAAACTCGGTCCAGCCGTTTAGGAGGAGTTCAGTGACATACACACGCACAAAAGAAATATATATATAAAGATATATATACCAGAGAGAATGTCTGACTTTTCACCCTAAAAAGAGACCCCATAATATATTAATTTAAAGAATAACTGAAAGAAATTACTAAGATTCGAGCTGTCCTTATAATTATGAACACCTGAAAAATCATCTTTTTGACCGTATTTAAAGTTTTTTAAGATAGAAAAACGATAAATTTTTAAATATAGTCTATTAATGAAATTCAAATTAATAAAAAATATATTTGTTTAAATAATAGTGTCCAGTGTTTAGTTAATATAGAAAAACGTGTGTCCTTATAATTATGAGAACCAGTGTAAAACAGTAGTATGTAATACTGTTGAATAATAATAATAATAAAGTTGTACCTGAGGGGATTAATGTGCAAGTTGTACCTGAGGGGACTAATATGCAAGTTGCACCGAAGGAACAAACTGTTTCTTTCAACGAAAGTGCCGGCAACAGTTAGAAGTCGCTAAACCACTTTAGAATGTAAAAAAATCGTCTGCGTATGAGTAGGCATTTATTAGAACATAGTTTTTTTTTTTTTTTTTTTTTTTTTTAGTTACTATATCAATGGCATTCTTAAATTAAAAAAAAAAAAAAAAAAAAAAAATGGCGGTGATGTGCCGGCCTATTATTTATTTAAGGGACTCTAATGAGTGTTTAATATTTCAGCTTTCAAATTTTAACACTTAGCAGCTCTTGTATAATTGAAATTATAAAACTTTATAAATATTTGTTGAAATTAAAAATCTCACTATTTATCAAATTTTTAATATTTTCATGCCTAACAAGTATAATTTTCAAAATGAATTTAGAGTAAAGGGTGTCGCAGCATTCCAAATTAAGCATAACAGTAATTTTTAATAATAAATTTTTCTCTAATTAATTATGACTCAGCGATTAAATTTAAAAAAATTGCTTTACAATTTCCTTCAAAATACAGGAAAATGCGACTCCAGAGTGATTTTTTACTTAGCACCATATCCTAAATTACTTAAAGAAACAATCATTGTATAAACTTGCATGTTAATAATATTTATGTGATTTAGTATATTTTTAATAAATATGTAACAAACACTTTTTGTTTCAATATTTACAGTATTTTTAATGCATTTTTTGTAAATCTTATTCTAGTTAAGGTGAAATATGTTTCTTCCATTTTTAATTTTTTTATGAACATATCGGAGATTGATTTTTGTTATTATGTTCAAGTTCTAATATGTCTAATGAAGTTCACATCATTAAATGATATCATTTACGAGTTTTTCATACACACAATGCTATAATGATTTTTTTTTTTTTTTTTTTTTTTTAATTGTTAAATGATTGAGAATGACTGATGCTTAAATGAAACCTGCAATGAAGTAACATTAAATGACAAAGAATGAATGATGTTTGAATGAAACCTGCAATGAAGTAACATTAAATTACAGAGTGAATGATGCTTAAATAAAACCTGCAATGAAATAACATGTAGGCTTTTGTCAAGCTTTTTTTCAGAAAATATTCTAAAAGGAAAAGGATGAATAAAAAGAAAGAAAAAAAAAAGTTTTAAGAATTTCATTTCTCTCTTTTATCTTATTTTTACATTTTAAGACCGAGAAATGAGTCGATTAGAGACCTTTTGGTAACTATTAAAATAAAATGATAAACACAGTGCTTACAGATAATACAAAATAATAATAAATACGCATATTATAGAAATAATTGAATCTAGGTCATATTATGAAAAGACTTCAATTTGACTACATTAATTTTCAAATTAAAAATTTCAATTCGTTTAAAGATTTTGATGATCAGCTCAAGGTATAAATTTATCTACCATATATATCATAGATCAACTGCATTTTGATTTTATTAAAGGTGGTGGGATAGTCATTTTGTAGACAATTATCACTATTATGGAACCAAATGTTCATAAAGTTTATAATATTTATTTTCTTAAATAACTCTGATGTAATTATTACGCTAGATTTCTGCTATTTATAACATCTAGATAATATTTTATTTAACATGGTATGTTGAGTAAAAGAGATAATTTCAAGTAGCTATATTTAAAAAGGAAATATAGGTGATGTGTCCCGCCTGAATAAAAAACAACATAAATTGCAAGTACAGTTGGTAACAAAAGTATCCAAACACTAGCAAAAATTCCTATGTAAAAAAAAGTAGAGTTAATACTTACTGAAATTTTATTTTTCCGACTGAAGGAAAATAATGCCTGGACCGGGAGTCGAACCCCGGATCTTTGACTTTATTGGATCAAAGGCATTATTTTCACTCAGTCGGAAAAATAAAATTTCAATAAATATGATTTTCTTCCACAGTTGATTGTGTGATTTTAATAATAATAAAAAAAGAGTTAATACTGTTTTGTTAAATAAATCCTTGTCGAATCCTGTTCTTAGTCAGTCTAAGAACATGATTCGACAAGGATTTATTTAACAAAACAGTATTAACTCAATTTTTATATACGAATTTTTTTTATAGTGTTCGGATACTTTTGTTACTGACTATATAAGTTATTAATGAGCCATCGATTCTAATTAAAAATGTATACCATTTATTAAATATGGAATGCACTAATCGATTTTTCACTACATTTGTAATATCTGCAAATTTCCATGCACTAAGAAATTTCATAAATGTTTCAGAAAGTTGAAGGGTTTTTAATTTGAAATATTTTTAAACAGTAATGTTTTTCAGTATTAACTTAAAATTAATTATGATTAATCTTTTTGGGATAACAGCGCGAATTGAAGTGCAAATAATTTATAACTTTTTTTATACTGATTAGTGAGCAAAAAGGAACATATTTCTGACAAGGAAACATTCAAAAGGTGTCGTCTTCAAAAAGTATTGAAAATATATATATATATATATATATATATATATATATATATATATATATATATATATATATATATATATATATATATATATATATGTATGTATGTGTATGTGTGATTCCACTCTTCATAAAACACCAGAAAGTGAAAAAAATATCCGCTGAAATGAATTACAGCGACCACAAAAAATTATTAAAATTAAGCATTTTTGGCGATTTAGCGCTGTTAGGCGATAATTTCGCTATCACAGAGATGCTGTGTACGATCAGAACCGTGTTTTACTTCTCCGCCAAGTACTCAAAATCAATCGCCTAACAGTGTGCAATCGCTAAATATGCTTAATTTTTTTTTTATTGTGGTCGCTGTAATTCATTTCAGCCGAAAATTTTTTTTTTCATTTTCTGGTGTTTTATGAAGAGTAGAATCACATATATATATATTTTTCAATATTTTTTGAAGACGACACCTTTTGAATGTTTCCTTGTAGGTAGAATGATGAAGAAAAAATGGGACTATACTTATAATAGTTGAAATATATATAAGATAAATAAATAAAAATAAATAATAAAAAAAAAAAACCTAACTTAGCACCGATGAAAACTGTAGTAAAAACACTAAAAAAAAATGTTAAAAATAAAAAAAAAGAAAGGAAAGAAAAGGAAAAAAGAAACGCGCACGAATTATTTCGGGTCGAAATAGTTAAGCTCGACCAGATTCATATTAAGCAAAAAATTTAGTCAAAACTGCAGCATGAAAACAAAATCGCCCCCCTCCTCCTTGTTTTTTGATTTTGCTTGATGAAGGGTCGTGCTTAATTATTTCGATCCCCCCCCCTTTTTTTTGGGGGGGGGAGGCTACTTAGGTGTTTGCTTACAAACTTTTTAATCCTGATCTTTTAAATGTCAATATTTAGATGCATCCCCCCCCCCCAAGTACTAACTTAGCTTTCCATCTCTCTCTATATATAAATGGCTAAGACAGTTTTTTTTCCTGTTTGTCCGTTGCTGGACGCAAGTTGATTGGCTAAGAGAGATTTTCTTCTCTTTGTCTGTGTGTTGTTGCCACCAGTTTTTCATACTTTTGTTAATTTAAAAAAATGTCACCAGCTTTTCACATTTCAGTTAATTAAAAAAAAAATCTCATTATCCGATCGATAAGTTAATTAATCCGACGGAATCTGAAAAAATGCCCCTTTCATTTCGTATTTTATTTGTAACGAAATTTTGATTAGATTTTTTAAAATTAATTTAAAAAAATTAAATTTGCTCTTGCACATGAAAAAATGAAAATGGAATAAAGAAAAAATAAATAAATAAATAAAATAATATACCTCAATTTTTACCCCCCCCCCCTTTTGTTTAAATAGTATGTTAAATAGATGAATCGCGCTTGGCATGAAAGCTAATTCAGCATTACATTAAAGAGCTTTACTTATTGATAATCCTGGGTAATTTTTAACATTTTGTTGCTGAAATAGATCGGAAATTTTCCGCCAAGAACTCCACTTTCGTAAAAGCCACTTTAAGCCGAGTAGCGCATAAAAAATATAAATAAATTATAAAATGTTGAAAAACAGAAAAGAAAGAAAAGGAAAGGAAAACGAAAAGAAAGAAAGAAAACAAAATAACATAAATTATGTATTTTTGTCTAAAGCGATGATAAAAATTCAAAAGTCGCCAAGGGGAGCTACATTAAGGCTGTACCATGATCAAGTTTACATATTTCAGTACTTCATTATTTATTTTTCTATATACCAACTACTATTAACTAACGCAACTGCTATTATAACCACAAAAATTAATTGTCGCATGCGATAGATGTAGCCGATCATATCACATTGTAATATTATATTTGGTGTGAAATTGTTGTCATTTTATGATTGATCGAATAAATCAAATAAATATAGAAAATAACGTGAACGAAAATATTTTGAACACCACGTATAGTGTTGTTCATATGTAACTGGGATTCAAATATAAAATGGCTACTTCAATTTTTTCGATACTGTCTGTTTCGAAACTGTCATCGGATAAGCACCCAAATGGAAGCCCACTGGTAAGCTACTGTCACAGGCAATAGGGACAGACACCCGAGAGCCTGTGAATGAGTGGGTCGCTGCCGAAGGCAGCGGGGAACCAAAGCGGGCTTTAAAACAATTTCATGATTTCTTTAAATTTTATTTTTGTTTGTAAAACGATATAGAAAAGAGTTTTCTTTAAATATAATGACCAGCGAAGCGAGAAAAACCTTCATTGATTCACTATACCTTCATTGATTTCATGAATAAAAAAATGGTTTCGTTAACAAACTTTGATTTATTGGCACGCTGGAATGTGCTGGCAATATAGTTTCCAGCACATTTTGATGTAAAAACTGCCGTTATTTTTTACAGTGTAGCTGCTCGGATTTTTCTCAGTGACTCTCGTTAATACAGGTTTAGCACCCGTCTAGAAAGTCCTACGGTGTATAGTACCGACTGAGTACTCTTTGAACTAAATTTATTTCACGAAACTCGACTGTCCGTATATTACATTTATTTTTCTTAGCTTCTACCCCCCAGTATGTGACTGATCATAAAGACTTATTTTTATAATTCCATTGATCCACTAAATACATTTTATTTCATTTACAGTTATTTGTTTGTTACTTACAAGTTAAGTCGAAATGTATGGTTAATTGTTATGTGTTTAAAGAGTGGCACAGTGTGATCATAGAAAGAATAAAAGAGACGTGCATTTTTATCAAAGATGTTTATTACAAAATGAATGATATGAAAGGGAAAATAGTCATAAATCTGTACATAATTTCTGACTAGAGAATCATTTATATACAGACTTACCTAATCTATTTTACTACACAGACTCTAGACAGCATCCTTTAAATAGAAGGTTTTAAAATTAAAATGAACTAAGCTTGCAACAGTAAATTTTCAGAAAATTCATTACTTAAAAATATAAGACTTTCATGGAAGATCAAATAAACAGATAACTTATTATAACCTGGCATAATCATACTTGGCTAGGATAATTTCTGAAAATTATTTATCGATATTTCCATTTTGCAATAAAAATATCATAACTTAGTTCAATTTAATTTTTTACAAATTTTAATTTTTGTTTCTCATCCCCCTACCCCTTAAAAAAAAATCTTAGGTTTATAATCTTAGGTTAAAAATAGATTCTTAGGTTTATAGCATACTATTTACATACTATTTTACAGTGAAATCTCTCTAAAATCCACCTCTATTTGAGAACCTATCTTGACCAGAATTTCCTGGTCATAAATTTTGCTGATAGGTTTCAATAATAATTTGCCTTCTTCAAAGGTCTGTATAAAGCTAATAACTTTTTTTTTTTTTTTTTTTTTTTTTTTTTTGGGGGGGGGGGGGGGGGCTACAGATTTTTTTTTTTTTTTTTTTTTGAAATTACACATAGTGTTTAAATAAAGTTTCTCATCATGATGGAGACTATGGAGAAATGAAAAACAATGTGTAAACCAATTCATTTTTTCTAACAAACCCTACCAGGAAAATATTTAAAATTAAAAGGTAGAATTTTGTTTCACATAAGAATGATGTAGAATATAATAAATGGATTCTTATAAAACAGAATTATTGCCAAATTCCTTTAAAACATAATCAAACTACTAATAAGGATTTATTCTTAAGTTGTATGGACAAATAATAAATATGAACATTTAAAACCACTTCATTGATAAAATTTTTGGCTAATGAATTATGATTTTATGACCAACTTCTTTTAAAAGGCCACCTCTCAAAAGGGCCAAATTTGTATGGCCCATGTGGGAGGCCCTTTTAGAGAGGTTTCACTATATGTATTAATATTTTGAGAAAAGTATATAACAGTTTTACTACAATACAAATAACATTCAAAGATATTCTTTAACCACATTTCTTACGACCATGGGAGCCTCTGCGCAAGTGCGGATTTCAACGAGTCCAGTGCTAAAATAGGGGTGATAACGCTTGTCTTTGAAAGAAAACAAGCGATAAGGAAACTCTGAATGACTGGATGTTTATCGATTTCCAGTCTGTTGGTCAATTTGGCACCCCTCCAAGAAAGCTTGGAGGGGTGCCAAATTGCCTTTTGGACTTGTCCTCACTGCTAGTCGTAAGAAACGTGGTTACACATTACTAAATTTACTGAAATTATCAATTTCATTTCCTAAATTAAATAAAGTTGCATCATGATTCTAATTATAACCTCATCTCAATGGATAAAAAATGCATTTTTATCTAATAGAAAAAGTATTCAAATGGAGAAATGTATTTATTATAATTTCTTTATTTAACTCATAAAATGGAGATTTGATAAATAAATTTAAAGTAATGTAAATTTAAATGCAGGTACTACAAGTTGCAGTCTATATACAGTGTAATTATAATCAAAATTTCACAATAAACAGTATCCTGCTGTTAAAAACGAGTGAGCGGATTGCCAATAAATTTGGTATGTGGACGATTCTTGAGATACGCTCAAGAAACTGAAAAGATGTTGTTAAAAATTGTCTACCAGATGGCACTTTGAGTATAAAAACGAAAAATATAAACTAAGGAAATGACTCAAATGCATAAATCCTGCTGTTAAAACGGGAGAGTGAATTGCCAATAAATTTGATATGTGGATGATTCATGAGATGCGATCAAGGAACTAAAAATATAGGGTTAAAAATATCTAGGTCTAGATGGTAATTTGCGCGTAAAAACTAAAAATATATCTAAAGGAATGAATGATTCAAATGAAATGCTTAAACAATCTGAACATTTAGTGATTAATTTTTGATACTCTGTGTGTATTAAATTTGTCGTTTTTTTTTTTTTTTCCATATAAAGCGCCATCTAATGGGTATTGCTTGAAGGTTTTTTCTTCTTTTTAAATTTATTTAATTCCTTGAGTTCATCTTACGAATCACATATCAAATTTGTTAGCAAACCGCTTGCACGTTTTAGTTGCTGGATGCTATTTGTGAGCGAATTTTAATTATAAGCATAGCTGCCGACTTTTATGCTTTTTAGCTACCGGGAAATTTTAACAGAAATTTTTATTCTATTTAATCAGTGAAAACTTAAAAAAAATATATGAAAAACTTGATAGCCAAAAAGTGGGAAAATTGGCTACTATGTATAAGCACGCTGTTCATAGTAAACAGTAAAATTATTTATTGTTATTTTTTAAAATATATTCTATCTGTCTATGACGGAAAATGCTTATTTTAATTTTTTTTTACGTATTAAAATGTTAAAGTATTAAAGAAGTCTGTCAGTAAAAATATATACATATGATACATGACATGCGATGCATAGTCAAATGGCAGTGATACAAATAAATATACAAATGTTGTTTCATATGAAGCTTCATCTATAGCTATTCCATTTATTGAAAAACTTAGAGTAAATTTAATATTGTAAATCAAGAGATTTTTTTTTTAAACTAAAATGCCACAAATAAAACCTTTTAAAGTTTACATACGTCTTTATTAGCAATAATTATTGTTGCAACTTAGATTTGTATGTACAGTCCATAGAACTTATATAGATAGACTACGCCACCAATAGGACTTACCATTATAGTGAATGTCTTCAACATGAGGGTAACCTGAAACCTTCACCTTTTGCGTCAGCGCCGTATGTCACGTGACAGAGTTGAGGGAGATTCTTCCATAAGAAAGCACTTATTTTTGTAAGAATTCAAACAAAAAATTCTCCCTTTCAGAATGGTTTCTCACAAAAGAATTTTTTTTATAATTAATCTATGACATTTTAGCTTTCCAACGATGCGTAAATCCAAAGGCTTAAATAAAAAGTATGTGTACAATACAGAAATTAAAAAAACTCAAAACTACTTTCTTTCCTATGGAAAAATCACATAATATTCATTCTCGTCTCTCTCTCCAGGTCTGCATCACGTGATAATTTCGCTGGGGAAGCTACTTCATGTCGCAGACAGATAATGCGAGGGGATGCGTGGTCTATTATATAAGGTCTATAGTACAGTCAGGGAGGGGGGAAATGTCTCCTCATTAACTCTGTTGGGGGAATATATATATGAAAATGCTATTACACGTTCAATCGATTAGAAATGATGGCAGTTTAATGATATTCATGAATTAATCTTTGGGACCATTTGCATATTGAAGCTAGAATCAACTATTTAAATATTGATTCAAATATGGTTATAGGGATACCCAATATCAGCAAAATATTACGATCAAATTTATTTTGGGGTACTCAATTATTATTTTTTTTAAGTCAGGACCAAAATTTAATTAAAATTATTTAAAGATTTGATCTTCAAATATTAAAATACGTGCGTTTTTTTTTTTTTTTTTTTTTTAAATCTTCTATAAAAATAATTTGATAAATTTCAATTTCCGTACAAGCATACTGTAAAAAATTCAGCATACAAACACGTCAATCTTGCAAATCTCATAACGTTATGAAATAAAAACTGAAACGATGAAATTTATTTCTCTAAAAAACAATAAAATATAACTTATTAATAAAATATATTTATGAATTATAATTTAATGTAATACAAATCTTTGACGAATTAACCTAACTAATATTTTCAAAAGTGAAAAGAGACCATGCTAAGACTCGTACCTGGATCCATTGGCTTCACGTACGAAGTCCTAACTGAACTGAACTAATACGGTCGATATCTAACTGGTACTATTCGCTCAAAGTTGGAAACTTTTTATTATTTCTTCTCTTCTGTTTTACTAATACGGACGCAGTCTTAGAATTTTAAGGATTCATTTAACGTCATAACTGGTGGCTTGAAAAGTATAATTAGGATAATAACTTAAACTATTTATACACTAAAGATTTTTGATGTATCAGACGAAATAAATTTTACAAGAAATAAAAGTTGCCAGAGAGTGATTCGAATCTGAGCCTTTGGCTTAACAAGCCAATTCTCAAACTGAGTTTACCCGTCGATATTGCTTGTGTAAAAACTAATTTGACCGATTCATCAAAAATCTGTTGAATAATAAAAGGTCGAAGTTACTATTTCATATATGCATTTAATTCTAGTACTTATGGAGTTAAATAAAATTTCATTTGCAAGACTGCTTTTGTGTCCCCAAAATATATGATGAAAAGAAGAATTTCCAACTTTCGAGAGTGAATAGAGCAAGTCATATATCAACAGGATTAACTGAGTTGGTAAAGCGTTGATACGTTAAGCTAAAGGACCCAAGTTCGAATTTTGGCCTGGTCGCTCTTCGCTCTGGTAAAATTTAATTAGCTCATTTAAAGATCAATCTGCAGTTTATAAATTAACATACAATCCTAACTATATTATTATTGTTTACAAAATATTGCCTTCGATTCCTAAGCTTTACCTATATGTGCACGCGATTTTGAAACACTTTCAAATAAGTAGTTTTTTTTTTTTATTATTATTATTCTAATTAAAATATTATAGGATAAAGAGAGGCCATAATTTAACTATCATGATTACACTTATTTAAGCACTAAAATTCAATTTTGAGAGAGCCTCTAAAATGTCTCATAATATAGTTCAAAACTTTCAAATTAATTATAGAAAAGTCGTAAAAAAAATTGTACGTAAGTAAAAAGAAGGGTGTAGATTTTTTTTTTTTTTTTTTTTTTTTTTTTTTTTTTTAATGTAGACGTTGAGGGTTCATATTGAAAATAACAAAAGTTCACGTTGGTTTATATGAAAATTGCCCCAAAGAAAGTTTTAAATGTAATAATAATAAAGTAAATATTTTTCTGAACTAATTAAGCATAGGTTTCATTTATCTACGATTAATTTACTGGGGAGCGCTGATGGGACTGAATGGGCGCCTAGGAGAGCTGGGATGGTGAAAAATGGCACATTTAGGGTTTTCGGGAAACCCAAGGCTTCTTCGTACGTCTGACATGTACCAGACGTACGAAGAGTATATCTACTATTTATTTTGACGTAACTACTAGAGTATATTATTTTCGTGACTGTACATAAATTAAGAATGTCAAAACTTTATGAAAGAAAAAGTTGATGGTAGAGTGATACATGAAAATAAGATAGTGAATGGAAATATGATAATCAGTGAAAATATGATAGTTAATTAAGCTACACATTCTTCAGAAATTTCGAAGCAAATAAAAGAATCGGCACATAGATGATTAAAAAAAATAAAAATAAAAATAAAACCCTTAAAAACGATCTTTTTATCACACAAGATGCATTTATCTACATATATACAAAAATACAATGACGGATTTGATGATTCATTCATAATTCTTACACTAATTTTTACTAAACGAATACACACTGTACATTCATGGGTATATATAGTGTAATTACAGACGGATAAGAAAATAATGTTTGACTTACTTAAATTTGTTCCTAAAGAATTAATATAAAAAGTGGAGAGGAGGCAATCATGGATTGTGCTATATAACTGAAGTAGTGTTAGACGCAATCACCCCCTCCCAGGATTGTTTCAAAGGTCAATAAATTTGTAAAAGATTTGTAAAAGGATGAAAATGAGACTGAAAAAAGAAAATTAAATGTTCGACATGTAATTGCAATACATGAAAAAAAGAAAAGATAATAATAATAATTTTATTTTTTCAATTTGGATAAGACTACTTTAAAATTTAAACAACGTCTCTTGTTATTAGTTAGTACTAGATAACGAAATATATCCTTTTAGTTCTAAGTAATTGATCCAAACCGCAAAATACTGTAATTTTTTAATACATGACTATTCAAGTATTATTATATTATTTTTTTAATACATTGTTGATTTAAAAGTTGCCACAGGATTTTGCATTCTTATGATTAATTCTTTTTTTCACACGTCATCCGTAATGTAGTTTTATCTATAATTTTTGAAATTGAAGACAAATTCACTTACATTAATTAGAATAATAAAAAAAGTAGTTTATCAAACAACTAAATTGATTTATTTATGACTACATGTCTTGGATGAGAAAAAAGTTCTGCAAGTATAGCATTGCTAGAAGATAATTTCAGAAACCCCCCCCCCCTTCCTCCCCGAATGTAACCCTGTTATAACAGAAAATTAGTGCCTTTTGGTTTTTGGTAAAATAATAATAATAAATAAATAAAAATAAACAAAAAATAAGAAATAAAAAAATAATAACATTTGTTGAAAATAAAATTATCACAGATGATCGTTTTTACATAGGAATGTGCCATTTTTAATTGCCTAAATTTCTGGTTCATGTGTAAACCTCTTCTAATAGATTATGAAAAAGAGCACATTAAAAAAACATATCTTCCCAATGCTTAATACTTTAAGCATAAAACCATGATTTCAAAACAAAATCCTCAACTTTAAACAACCAGCTCTTGTTCAGAAATATATCTCTTAATATGAGAAACTTTCAACTCATTTTTTTCAAAATTCTTCTTGAAAGGTACAGAAGAGGCAAAGTTCTTTTCGAAGTCTGCACTTGCTGCTTTATATATATTGTCCGGCAACTGACTGCAGTTGGACTTGCCTTCATATATTTCTTCCTCCGCTGAATTTTGATCAGCTAAAGTTTGAACTTTATTCAGATAGCGTTTCCAGTTTTCTCTTCTTTGATTATTATTGGGGCACGAATCATCACTATAGACTTTATTTTGGTTGTGATTTTGTGGATGTGCATTTTCCCTACGATTACGTTTGCAGCATTTGTATCTGACTATTACTATCAATGTTCCTACCAAAATGATAAATAAGGCCACTATGAGACAAATGACATAAGGCAAAAGGGTCTGTTCGTCATCTGAAAAAAAAGAGTGAAAACAGGCGGCTTAATAAAATATTCATTAAAAATAATAATAATTTACAAAAAGTTAATAAAATACATTTCTCCAAATCAGAAGGTTTTGTAGGGCATCTTCTGAATTATTAATAGTATATGATACCCTACAATGAAATTTGTATAATAGACACTTAAGATACGCCGCTCAAGTTTATTTGCAAATAATGTAAAAAATGTTAGACCGACGGCTGCTCTACATCTTTGAAAAGTGGCGTGCTGGAACGAAGTTTTATAACAACGTATGCATATGACAAGTCTGATAAAATAGATGGACTCTACGCAAGCAGGAATTGCTACTGTAAATCTGTTCCAATTTTGAATGACAATGTTGTATCAACTTTTATCTCAACAACAAATACAAGGGTAGGGTACTGCACTTAGACTTCGCAGACACAAAATCTTACGACATTTTTTAGAATGGTTTTTAAAGTAATTCAATCTCTAGTGGCGTACGTCGTCCACATTTTATGCCATTATCACATATGGTCTACACAACTTTCTGCGTTGACGGAGATTAGTTTCGACGACTTTGTACATCCACGGAATGTTTAAGTTGTCTTTTACTTCAAAATTATCATAATTTTATTAAATGAACAAAAAATACAGAGATGACTTCCAATATTATTAAATACTTTGAAATTTCAAGTTTCGCACCAGTGATCGGGCAGATCCTTATAGTATACTCGTCACTTTTTTTTTTTTTTTTTTACAAATTTTTCGGCTGATTACAAAAATAATTTTCTCATTTAATTTTTTTGAAAAAACTTTTTTAAATCATCTGATTTTCGTAAAGGGTTGGTTTTAAATTTAACAGTTTTTGTAAAGGATCTGTTTTACATATCGTCCGTTTTTTTTTTTTTTTTTTTTTTTTTTGTAAATTATCCGTTTTAATATTTGTTTTTCAGAAGGATCCGTTTCCGGATCCGAAATTTTTGCAGTTAGACCCCTGAAAATGTCATTTTCCCCATTGTTATCAGGTGTCAGTAAAGCTGATTTTGTAATTAGCTGACAAATAAAATGCAATATTTTAAAGCTGATTACCGAAATGCAGAAATATAGCGAAACTATTTAAAAAAAAAAAAAAGTGTAATCTCATCTAATTGTTAAAATATGTGATTTTTATATGTCGACGACATCTGCAGAAATACACTAAATGACTACACTATAATACACATAGCAAAATGACAAAATTCATTTTTATTTTATAGCCGATTTCTCAAATACATGACTATTTCGTTACAAATCAACAAAATTACCGTTTATTATTATTATTTAACCTCCGATTGCCGAAACATGCGATATTATTGGGATATACTTCTAAAACGTGGGATCATTTTGTCGATATTTGCCACAATTCATGTTTGATTACAAACAATTGTAGAAATATTTTTTATCTCCGCCAATTACAGAAATATGGAGTTCTTTCCCACTAAAAAAATTAATTTGTGATTTTTTTTTTTTTTTCAAAGCTATTTTGTGAATTAAATGAATATCACAATTCAACAAAATTCTTGTTTTTATACGAGTCTAATTTCTAAAATATGTTATATTTTTGCAGCTGATTTCGGAAATGCAGAATCATTTTGGTGCTGTTTCTTATTTTACGTTGCTAAGTACGCAATTTTCATGTAATCCATTAAAATAATTCATGTTTATGAAGGTCTCGGGAGGAAAAAAAAAGTGTGTTGTTTAATATTTTATGTTACTACTTTATTTCATTTAGTCTTCACGAGTTGAGTGGCGACTGGATATAATTTGGTCTACTTCTGGATATTACATAAATAAAAACTCACTATAACGAGCATTGCATAGCCTTTATGTAACAATTTTGTCGCAGTAACTTCTCCCGTGATTAAAAAAATATATATGTATTTACAGAAGTACATTACTACGAATTTTTCATTTTGCACATGTTTTAGACCTTCTAATAAGAATTTCCATTTATTTTTCTATTACTGCTCTTTCTAAAAAAAAAGTTTCTTAGAGAGGGAAAAAAACAAAAAAAAAAAAAAAATTCAAGAGCAATTATTATTATTAAATCTCAAAAATATGGCATTAACCCTTTAACATTCATAGGTGTCGCAATAAAACCATTTTTTTTTTTTTTTTTTTTTTTTTAATGTAATAATATTTAAATATTTTTTCCTTGTTCTAAACGATTTTTAAACTTTTATTTCTTCTTTGTTCGGTAAATATAAACTATACTCCGAAATTTAACAAATGATATTTCAGAGGAAGCAATGCAGAAGTCACTTTAAATTTCTTAGTAAGTGCGACTGCAACTTGCTAGCTTTGATGATGCACTCGTGCCTAATTTTTTCACTTGGTGAAAGGCCGTGATATTATTTTGGCTTAAAACAATTGTTAGGAGTTTTTTGCAATTTATAGTGATATATGCAAATCATAGTTATTTTATTATTAAATTAAATATTGTTTGAAACTAATCCGTTTAACATGTAAATGTTTCAAACCAAAAATGTCATGAAAATTAAAATGCCAATTTTTCTTTTTATATATTTATGATCTGACAGTCTGTCTAATAGCCATTTTTGAAATTAGTTTAGCGATTGACAAAAAATAAAAATATATACTGAACGTTAAAGGGTTGTGTAATTTATTCATTAAAAAAATAATTAAAACTGCACAGTTGCAAAGCTCACTCTTCTTTCAGGCTATTATTTTTTCATCGGTAGCTGCAGTCTAAAGAAAACAAGAACAGAAAATCCTGCCGTTAGCATAGGTTATTAATACTTTTCAACAATATGTACTCTTTGCATTCAATGTACTTAGCCTATGCGATTACACGACAGGCAGACAAAAAAAAAACAGTCAGGTAGACTAATTAAATTTATAATCACTCCTAAACATTGTTGGAAATTGTTAAAAAGGCTTAATAAAATTGAAGATGCAATTCCAGCAATTTTCGGTTATACCCCATAATGTATGTGAATATTTTTGTGTGACCTAGGTCTTGTAAAGATTAATGCTAATAATACTGCATATTCGTATTACATTCATTTCTTTATACAAATGAACACTTAATTTCATAATAATCCGTTTAAAAAAAAAAGAAAAAAAAGTTAATAAAACGTGGTTTACAGAAGTGCCTCTCAAAGAACGCAATGCTTTGGGATTCTTTCGAGTGTCCCTGGTATACAAACTGGTGATGACATTTACTCCATTTTCAATAGGGGACATCCCACAGTGAATTTGAACAACATTTATCAATTTCAAGAAATTCCATAAATATTTAATACAGTTAGAGCTCAGTTAATCATACAGACAGACGGACAGTCAGATGGAAAGAAAAATCGACAGATGGGATTATACTTATGGGAGCATAAGAATTTATTTTAGCCTCTAAGTTTCTTTACATAACATGGAAGTTACATAATAGAGAGTTTTCAATACTTTAAGTAAAAAGCATAGTTTCCCCCTCAATAAAAATTAATCTTATAGGATATATAGCTACTCTTTGGAAAGATCTAATTTTTATTTTTCATCAACTTACCAGAATTTTCAGATGCTATAATGTGAGTTTCTATTTTAACTTCAAGAACTGATCTGAACACTGGACTGTTCATTTTCTTTTTCTTCATATAATTAGCAAGTCTTTGAGCCACCTCGAGGAGTTTCGAATATATTTCAGGGGAAGCCTCAAGATTTGTGGACTGAAAGAAAAAAAATAAAATAAAATAAAGCCTGATCTGGAAAACTAATCCCCATATGCAGAATATTTATTAATAAATGATATTATTAAAAACTACATGTCATGTAGTTAAATAGAAATAACTAGGTGTGCAGTAACTTGTACCGTATCACCCCTTTCCCACAAAATAAATTGTTATTACTTTTTTCTTCAGTGTTTAAAAAAAAAAAAAAAAAAAAAAAACAAGTATAGAGAATGTATATAAAAAGAAAAGAAAAAAATGTGTAGATTTTGTGTAGTTATCTCTTTTACCATTGATTGATGACGTCAATTTAAATAGCATTTTTTCCAAGGTCTGAAAAAATAAAATCTCTACCATTCATACTACAGCATATTATACTACTTTTAATAGACTTTTCGTACGTTTAAAAGCCCTACCAGTGGCTGAGAGGCTCTGCTCTTAAAGCTGGCAGACATGAGGTGCCGGGTTCAATTCTAGGTCCCGCTCATTAGACTAGCCGTTTGGAGTTTTTCTCCGGAAACTTGCAAAAATAATGGCTAGGATCCCTTAAAATGACTACTCACGAAGGGCACTTCCCCTCAAGCCAAGAACCCTAGCGTATTCAATTGGCTTTAACCTAACCCCAACACACTACAGTGCGCTTAAATATAAGTTCAATGTTATGCTAGAGAAAAAGGATTTCAATACTGCCAATTTTGATGACAAAAATCAATTTTTTTCTATCGCATTTTGCTGTATAAAAAATAACACATTTGTGCTAAGAAAGCGAAAAATTTTTGAAAAGAAAGAAAGAAAAATAAATATAAATAAAATGTTCAATATATTTCATTAAAAAAAATATATATATAGGGATGTATATCTTTCGTAATGTACCTAATGTTAAAAAAAAAAAAAAAAAAAAAAAAAAAAAAAAAAAAAAAATGTGCAGTAAAATTTTAAATAAAACAAACTTACTAGTGCGACTTCCATCAGATGAAAACTATTAGGCTGAGCAGCACACTGTGAAAACACCGGTATATCAACAGATTCTAAAGACCAAATATATTTTTGAAATTCGAGACACAATATATCAATTGTCTGCATCTGAAAGGAAAAAAAAAAAAAAAAGACCATGTTCCAATTAAAATCAAACGAAAAAAATAAGAATTTAAAAAGTGTTCTCTTTGTAAAGAATATTTAGTAAATTTTTAGCATTTAGTAAATATTTTAAAATTTAAACCTACCATAGAAGGTATTCCATCACCAAACATTAAAGATAATTTAGCACAATTGTCAATTGTTACTGCATGATTTGGTCTGCAAACAGTTGAAGCATGCTCAGCTATATGCCTTTTTACATTGCTCATAGATAGGCAACTACCAGAAGATATACAAGAATGCCCTATGCAAGGTTTTGCATATTCTGGAACACATAACTGTCCCTCTGAACACTGCTTGTCGTATTCTTCAAATGGAACTCTATTGTTGCAAATTCTTTTCTCGCATGATCCCTAAAAATAAATTATTTTGAAGATTATATTATAATTTAAAATATATCTTTGAGAAAAAAAAAAAAAAAAAAAAGTTTTGTAGTGTGCGTATGTGAACGTACGTGCGTGTATACTTGCGTACGCTTTCGTATATACACATGCAGAAACAGAAAAAAATATAATGCATAATGTATATAAACATAAGTAGGATTAACGTCCGCACGGCGATATGGCAGCAAATGTCGCCAGCTATCGACAAATGTCGTCAAAATCCCAAACATGGGCGACAATTTTGTCGCCTAAAATTTTTTTTTGGGGAAAAAAAATCCATTTTAATGACGTGTAAATTATACCACAATTAGACGACATATCCTTCCCCTTTTTTCTTTAATTTATAGTTTTACATTTCCGATAGTTAATATTAAAATAAAAATACGCAGTTTGTGTTTAAAATATCTTAAAATGAAAATATTTGTACTATTTTCGCAAAAAAAAAAAAAAAAAAAAAAATATATATATATATATATATATATATATATATTGATATTTGCAGCAACACGAACAGGAAAAAAAAAATGCACGTACATCTTATTGTTTATTTATTTAATTTTTAATTTTGTCTACCATTTCATAATTTAGGGTCCACTAAATCATAACCTTAGTGGTCTGTTTAACCTGCGAAATTTTCATCACTGACGTGAACCCTGAAAATAAGTTACTTATGTAAAAAACTTAGAATATATTACTCATATCAAATAAGATTTATTCAACTTACTCTTATGCAAATGACTTTTCCCTCAGTACACAAGCATTTGTTGCATTCAAACTCCCACTGACTGCCTTCCAGCTGTTTGATACCTTGAAATTCACACGTCGTCTTAACTATAAAATATTTTAATTATTGATTAATTTCTCTTTATTATAAAAGTGTAAGTATTTAAAATTTTAAATTAATATTAGAATATAATTTAAATTATAAGGATGGTGGTGGTTGGAGGGGGGGGGGGGTGAAGAATGTTAATAAAATAAAAACTTAAATATTTAAAAAAAATTTAAATTATATTTTAAGAGATAAAATCTATGTGAATGACATTAAAATAGATTGGTCAAAAAAAAAAAAAAAAAAAAAACTCTACAGAAACGACGTCAACAATATTGCTCAACAGTCTTTTTGTAATAAAGAAAATATGATTTTTTTTTTTTTTTCGACAACATAAAAAATATTTCAATTAAATTAGTTGGTTAGTCTTAAGTGGTTGGTTAGTCTTAAGGTGCAGGTTTAGCTAGTTTTGATCCCAGGTTCGAATCCTAACTTGGTCAGTTTTCGCTCTAGTAAAAATTAATTAAAATTTCAAAATATGTTGAAATTAAATGATCGAAGTTACAACTCTAATCATTCATTGACATCCAACAATAAGGAAGCTGAATACATAAATCAAATTTCATTCGTAAGATTGCATCTTAGAAGAGGCTTAAAAAAAAAAAAAAAAAAGAAAGAAAGAAACTTTCCAATTTTTATATGAATGAATTGAGTAAGTCCATTTAGATCAGTATTGACACGTTAAATCAAAGGTTCTAGGTTTGAATAGTGGCCTGGTCATTTTTCACTCTTTAAAAAATAAATGTGGACAAAAATGAGTAAAAAAATGAGTAAAAAAAAAAAAAAAAAAAAAAAAAAAGAAAAAAAAAAAAAAAACCTGTATTACATAAATGTTCGAAGTTGCTATCCTAATTATGGTTATATAATAATTGGATATTTCCTTTCGTCAGCACTACAAATCGATTTACCATGATTTTCTCGCCTTTTAAAGTCCAACTGGAACGGCGGAATAGTTAACGCTCTGTCCATCATTTCCCGTGTGCCGTGTTCGAGTCTGTGTATGGATATTCGAAGCGCTTTGGAATATTAAGTGGAAACTTAAATATATATATATTTTTAATTAAACTAGTTTTTCAGTTAAAAATATTAAATTATACAGCACTCAATGAAAACAAAAGGCTAAGCAGTAATCTTTCATTACACGTTTCTACGAAGAATATAAAACGAAGAGATCGTTTAAAAATAAATAAATAAATAAATAAAAAAAATACCTGTTTCACAAAATCTTCCTTTTCTATCTGGAGGACAAATGCACTCAAAATCATTAATCTTATCTTTACATGTAGCTCCTGCTACGCATGGTGAAGACGCACATTCATTAATATTTATTCTACAGTTTGGTCCAGTAAAACCAGGTAAACATTCACACATAAACCAATTTATTCCATCAATACAGTGTCCACCATTAAAACAGGGATTGGGTTTACAATCATCGATATCTGAAAGAGAAAAATAGTTAATCGAAAATTATTCATTAAGAACTTCATATACAGAATACAGTAAAATAAGTTTGTCCGCGCGCCGAAAACTACTATATATTTATTCATTGATTAGAAATTTTTTAAATTCCTCCCTGTTAATTTTTATTTTTTTTTTTTTTTACTCGTGATCTTACCTTATACTTTAACAATTTATTTTGTACATATTTTTGTATTACTTTGTGTGTCGAAAATTATTCAATGAGAACTTTATACAGAATATAGTAAAATAAAATATAAACCAACAGGCAAAAAAAAAAAAGTTTGAATGCTAGAAATTTGCATTATTTCATCATTCACACATAAAAATACATATTAAGTGAAAGACAGAATCAGGAATTAACGTAAAGGTACGCGTGAAGAATTCTTTGTTATTTTCACTTTTGCTGTCTATATTTTTAAACCTGATGAAAAGTTGTGCTAGATTACTGAAACAATTTTTGCTTGTTGTTTTCAATTTATAGGGTTTACTTACAAAGTTTTATTCATTTAAGTAAAATGATATAAAGTGTCTCTAAAACACATCTAACTTTCTTCTGTATTCATAGAAGAAAGTATTGGATTTATATGTTTTGAGAAGTCTTGAACACGATTTGATGATTTAAAAAAAAATATCCGTCTGCCAAGACCTGATTAACGCACGGGTCGATTGGTCCATGCCTAAGCGGCCCTTGACTCTCGGGGTCCGAAATTTTGTTTCCAATTCAAAAAATTGTATTTAAAAATAAACAAATGTGCTCTTGAAAACAACATTTCATGAACATTTTACTTCTGAAAGCAAAATGAAAGGTTTTATAAAGGTGATTGCTTCTTAAAAGTTTTACTTATACACTTTTAGGTGAAATAGTGAAAATTTATAGGTTTTTTTTCCAGAGAGTGTTAAAAACCATAGGAAAAAATGTTGAGGTCGGAATGCACATTGGGCCTATTGCCCACTTCTGGCTTGATCGGGATCTGTCGTCTGTTTGTGTGTAACAAAAATTTTCTGGCAGCTGTTGCCCCTCAAGAACCAATTCATAAAATTTCAGGAAAAAAAAAACATTTAGTTGTACCTTGATAAATAATGGTGTTTATTAGATTTTGGTGCAAATCGCCTAACCTGTTGGGACTCTTATACTGCAATTTTTCCTATTTACGGGAAACCTAGATTATATCTAGTCTTCTATTGTGCATAATTGCACAAAACTTGATATGAAAGATCATCATCATGCAAAACTATGCTGATTCAATTCGGGTGCATGCTAGTCGACAGGTAGCGCTCTAATGTTGAAATTTTTCCATGGTGCGGAAATTCTGTATCTTAGTTTTTATAGCGTATAAATGTGCCATGAAATGGCCATCATGCAAAAGAATTGCTGATTTAATTTGGGTATATATCGGCAAACAGAATGCGCTGCTATTACTCACCTTCAGTAATTTTCAATATGGCTATATCTTAGTATCTATTGATTAAAATAAAACTAAACTGCATATGTAGAATATTTATTGTGAGAAACTAGGCTTAAATATTTGTTCATTTTAACTCGGTAGTCCAGGCCGTTATACAGAATGAAATGGGGAAAAGAAAAAAAAACATTTTTGAGTGCTCCAAGGTACTAGCTGGAAAATGGTATTAGATACTTCTTTCATCTTGAATAAGCGATGGTATTATTCTATATAAAATATGATAATTTATTATACTTGACAGCTTGAATCACTGCGAAATATTGAAAGTGGGACTGTACGTTAGTTTCCATAGCAATACTTTTCGATTTGAAAATTTTCATTCTGAATGTTGGGGGGGGGGGGGGAATCATTAATTTTGTTTTATACTTATAACTAGTTTTTCTGTAAATATACTTTCAGGAAAATGGAATTGTCATATAGTTTAACCAGAAAAATTCCTCTCATGTAAGATAAAAGGGGGGCAGGCATTGCATTATTACTCGAGAAAAAGTATTTTTAAAGCAGGTTACACCGTTAAAAATTGCAGCGGAAAAATACTGTAAATTATTTTATGTCTTGTGAAAAATTACAGCAAAATATAAGTGGGGATTGTAAAAAAGAAAAAAAAAAAACAAAAAAAAACACACATTTTAATGATGAACATTATTTTAATTATTGGCGAAAGGATATTTACCGATCTAATACTTTCTTCTAAAGTAGAAATATTAATTTATATCGAGAAAAAAATAAACGCAATAAAAACTGAGAATCGTGACTATTTATTTTTACCTGAATTCTATCATATTTACCGAGACTCTGAATCAATATTACCATAAATTTGTAGATATTTTTTGATACTATTATTAGTTTAAATAATTTTGTTACATATACTATAACGTTTCCGGTAAGTAAAAGAGAGCTTACTATGCTGGCACTGGTCACCGTCATATCCTTCTTGGCAGATACATGAATATCCATATTCATTATTAACACATGTGGCACCATTTTGACAAGGATTAGATTTGCAGCTAGGGTTAACAGCTAGATTTAAAAAATACAAGAAATCAATTTCAGAAATGTGAAATTTAAAAGCTTAAATTATTTCAATTATATCACAGAAAATCTGCATATGTCTTCAAAATGATAAGATGAAATAAAGCATTAGACTATATTTATTCCGATTTTCGATGTTAGGGTTGAGGCCGATTGACTACACTAGAAACCTAGGCCTGGGTGAGAGCCCTCAGTGGGGATCTTTCGAAGAAGTCCTAGCCCGTATTTACGCGAGTTTCGGAGAAACCAGGGAAAACTCCAAACGGCTAGGCTCATGAAAGCGAACTGGGATCAAACCCGGCACCTGCCGTCTAGCAGCTTCGACAGAAGAACCTCTTGGTAACTGGTGGGGCCGCGATTTTCTGTGATTCTATTACAGAAAAAAAGTAACTCTAAGACATAATATACTTACGTAAATGGCATGAGTATCCAGCCCAACCTTCAGGGCATGTGCATTGAAACGTTTCGCCTGTGTCCCGACAAGTACCTCCATTTTGGCATGTTGCAAAATCACAATGACTGTGAACTGTAACAAAGGTGGTAAGTTATTAAAAATTATGTTCATGGATGAATATTATTAAAAAAAAAAAAAGTCAATTTGTTATCCACAAATTTCTAAAAACGCCCAATGGGGGGAAAAAAAAGTAAATTTTGTTTCGCATTTAAGCTATCATAAAATATTCAAAATTTATATTAATTTATGTCAAGGGAATGATTTTTGAGCCTTCAAAATAGATCGGTAACATGTCGCACGTACTAATTTCAACCTATCTTTTGCATTATAAAACATCATGGTAAAAACAAGTATCAGCGGAAATCGTGCATTTTATGTTAATTTATGAATATTCACTCCCAGTTTTTAGAAAGTTTCAATATACAACGGGAAAGGGAAAAAAAAAAAAAAAAAACCCGCAATAATGCTCGGTCAAAGAAAAAAAAAAAAAAAACTTCAGCGGTAGCTGATAGCTTAGAGCGATGCTTATTTGAAAGACATGCAGGATCCAGTTGAATGTTTCTCTATCAGTTTCATAGAATTAAACATTAAATGTAATAAATTTTTCAATCTATATTTTACTATTTCTATCAAACAAAAGATCAAATGCAAAATTTAATTTTATTTATTTATTTATTTAATAACTTATGTATGGTAAAAAAGAATTTAAGAGCGGACAATACCTAATCTAGCCGGCAGCCTTCGCCCATGTTATTCTATGGGAAAATTTGTTTACATAATTACTCATTACCTAATGAATATTTTTCAATTCTGTTTTCACATTTAGAAAATTCATAAGCGTTAAATTAGTACTTGTTTTCCAAAAATTGATTTTTTAAAATTTAAGTATTTCATTTTACGATTAGAAAATGAGAAAAATGCATTTTGTGAAAAATCGCATTTTTGAACTCAAAATTAAAATGTAAAAATTTAAAAAAAAAATGAATTTTTCAAAAATGAGTGCTCATTTAACGGTTATGAATTTTCTGTCTGCGAAAACAGAATTTAAAAATATTCATTAGGTAATGTGTAATTGTAGCAACAAATTTTCCCATAGAATAACATGGGCGAAGGCTGCCGGCGAGATTAGGTATTGTCCCCTCTTAATGGCATGGATTCATTTTTAGATTATCTTCAATTAGCGATGTTTAGCGTTCTTACTACAGGGAATTCATCTGATCGGTAACAGTCAGGTCGGTAACGTTGGAATAAAAGCTATTGCGCATCCCGGCAAGAAAAATGACAACACAATTCAAAAATGCAGGATTTTGGGGGGGTGGAATCAACTTAAAGGTACGATAAAGCATTGATTAGCCTACAATAAAAGTGACACAACTGTCTCTCAGGTGAATAAATTGTAAGATCGAGATGCGACGCTTTTCATGCACGTTAGGGCACTGCATATACATTTCTCAATGACAAACTCAAAATTACCATTTTTAAACTTGTCTTGCTGGGGTGCGATTTGTTACAGAAATTATGCTTTCGTGAACAATGTTTTTTGTAAAATTAGTGTTTAATATTATGTATCTTAATTTATGCACAATAGCTAAATTTACTAATAGATTACAAAATATTTGTGTTGGTTCGTTTCAGTGTTTTCATTCAAGTGTAATTTTTTTCCTTCACCTGTTAAAAATATTTTAAAATTAAATTAGATTATTAATGTCATTCTCTAAAAATCTTTGAAAATTAAAATATAATGTGACTCATTTTTGCAATATATACTTTTACTTATTGATGTTAATTATAACTTACATAATTATTTTTGTTATATTTATTATGTATGTATTCTATTATGCATATAAATTATCCAGGTAGAGTGTTATGCACAAGTTAAACAGAAATCTGCAATATGTGTCAGATATGTTAAATTCATATCAGGTATGTAACAGTTAAGAACAGCAACTTTCCAAAAAGGGAAAGGCGGTTAATATTCTCATTGACCTTGCCCTTAATTTTCAAAAATCTGTAATTAATGAGTAATTAAGATGCACTATTAACTCCTTGCCTGCCGAGGAAAATTTACGAGATTCGCTTCAAAGTGCTACTGTTCTCTTTCAACTCCGAAATGAGTAAATCTTTCCAAAACGCTGTGAAGATCACTTTCAAGTTTATTTTATTGTACTGTCAAACCGTGGCAGTAATTTCACTGGTGGCAGTACAGTACAAAGTATCGTACTTTAAAAAAATAATAATAAAGTATATATACGTGTGTTGGTGTTTAGGAATAAGACCGACTAACTACTCTAGGGTCCTAGGCCTGAGGGGGAGTGCCTTCCGTGGAGGTCTTTCTAAGGGGTCCTAGCCCTGAATATATACGCTTGGGACAGTTAAGGGGTTAATTTCATTCATTTAAAATATTTAAAATTAGAAATTTTCCGTGTTCAATTTGGCACATTTCGTAATATTCACCCCACATGTATACAATTTAATTTAAATGATACACACACACACACACACACAAAAAAAAGGGGGAAATTGTATTAACTTACTTAAGTTACACGTCCGTCCTTTCCAACCCTGCTTACATTCACACCAAAAGCCAGCTTCTGCATCAATACATGTTCCATTATTTAAGCAAGGATTGGATAAGCATTCATCTTTTTCTAAAAGAAATTTTAAAGTACGTCAGATGTTACTTAAAACAGAAATTAGTATGTTTTAAACTAAAAATAAATAAAAATAAAACATTACATTTTTCTCAAATCAAATACCTTAAATACAAATTCCGCAAATTTAATTTTTCTAAATTTTGATATAGAGTACGGTTTGAAAGAACATAATTATTCCGATATAGAATACAAAAATTTCGATATATAATCAGTTTTTCTAGAAATTTCCAAGTTTCGGAGTAAAAAATAAATAAGTAAATAAAAATAAAATAAATTATTTACATTTAAAAATTGTTTTTGTGAGATTTACAGTAATTAGTACAATTTGTCAATTGCATTAATTTATTAAAAATTTTACTATTATTAATATTAATCTGTTCTAAGTAAACTACCACCACTTCTTTTGCATGGGGGAAAAAAAAGGCAGAAAATACCTGTACGTAATTTTATCCGAATAATACATAATTTTAATGCTTTAAAAAAATTAACTACGACGTTATAATATAAAAATGTACTTACCGATATTACACAGAGGACCTTCCCAACCTTCCCGGCAAAGACATCGGTATGAATTTACTCCATCTATACAAGTTCCCCCATTTCGGCAGGGATAGGATGAACAATCATTAATATCTAAGAATGAAAAGTAGTTAAAAGTTTTTAAATGTTGCGAGGGAAAAAAAAAAAAAAGCTAGAATAAAAGTATAAAGAATTATCTTACAAAGAAATACTTAAATTTGCAGTAGTTTTCATATTATCCTCGAATTATACGCAAAGAAATTCCTAATTCTTTTGCTCATTTTATAGATCGGTATGAATAGTACGAAGTTATTATTTAAATGCTTAAATTTTACAAAAGGAAAATGCCCCTTTTAATATTTTGCCACTCGCTGATGCAGCCTCGTTAAAAGGTTAATCAGAATAGTCCTTAAGAAAAAAAAAAAAAAAAAAACCGCTAATATTTCATATATCTGCGAACAGATGGCGTCAACAGCGGATCATTGCGTTTACTTGATCATTTTTATAGTTTTTATTGCTAAAGGATTTTTAAGTTAATCTTTGAAATTCAATTTTTGAATAGTTACAGCTAGGTTTGCTGAATTATCACCAATTTAAAAGGTGAAGAAATAATAAAGGCACAAAATCTAAAAAGGAATATGAGTGCACTGTTGATAAAAATTTTAAATTTAAGGAAAAAAAAATATTTTTTATTATTTTGATCTTTTGCAATATTAATTTATTTCAGGTAAAAAATCCTTGATTGGCGGCATATCTATTAAAAATATTTAGTTTATGTTTATAAATTAATTATTCCTTGATGCTTTTACTGAAATATATATATATATATATATATATATATATATATATATATATATATATAGCTGCAAATTGTTTGCTGGCGACATCTATTGACTAAATTTGGAATCATCCATGAAACCAGGACGGAGTTAACGAAGTGTGCGGCTCCGGTGTCAATGTAATTTTATATTCTAAAAGAGGGCATGTTATACTTTTTATGAAAGAAATTTTTGCCATGGCTAATGTTTAGTAAATTTATTTAATAAAAAAAAAAAAAATTGACATTTATTTAGTTGTGCACGCGTTTAGGAAGGAATGTCTCGGATAACGCAATGATTTAACATTTATCTGTTCCAATTTCATTTTTTGCTACTTACGTTTTATCCGTATGTTAATGGTGGACTATTTATATACATAAATACAGATTTTTTTTTTTTTTTTTTTTTTTTTTTTGTATAAACCAACTTATTAATTTTGCCACAGCATGATGAGTTACTGAAACGGATACGTTGAAGACCGGCTTACAAATTTTCAACATTGTGCCAAATTCTGTTTCTATATCTATCAACGATTCTGAATATTCGCCAGCTGTTTTCCTTTTATGCTCATGATGTAAAAAGTATTGTTGTTTTCAACATTTTTTCATTGATTGTTCTTATTGTACTAGTTACAGCCAACAGGCTATTTATATGAAACATTAATTTATTTGTAAAAAGGGTTGAGATGTTTGGAATATTATTAATTATGCTATTCACTATTCTGCAATTAACACGTTGAGTTCCATGTGAGCCATCAGGCTGACACTGAACTTTCCATTTAGCCCTCGTCAACCACCGGTGGCTGACAGTGTAAAATACGATATAAAACTAAACAAATTACACTGTTTTAAGTAATTACTGAAAATTTATTTTAAATTTACTTAATTTTTATTTATTACAGGATTACATCATTAAGGCATTTTAATATATTTTACTGAAGCACAGTAAACATAAAAACACTATATAGCAATATCAGCGTTTCTAAGCAGCGCGCGTGGCCTATCAGCGATTTCCTTAAGAATTTGCGCGTTAATTGCTGCTGCTGTTTGACTTTTTTTTTTTTTTTTTTTTTAAATCAGTTATAAAATTTTGTCCATTATAAAATATACACTTCGTATTAATAGCATGCCAACGATTAATCGCTCGCATGTGGCTGATACGTAAGTACCCATTGTTTTTGTTCACTTCCGATGAATCTATAGGCTTTTAGAAATTTCCTGGATAGGATAAATAAATTTCAATTCGTGAAAATTGAACAAATCTAGAAAAAAAGATCCATTGCAAAAAACTTTTTCATCAAAAATAAATAATATTTACCCTCTATCAGATTTTTTTTTTAAGCATTGAAATCGAGGCCGGACAATTGTGTGATTTTATTTGAAAGAAATAATGACAACTTTTATCTAAACATATCAGCTATGCTAAATTTTTTGCTCCACCAGTGACCGAGCGTTTTTGCTTTCAAAGTACACGGAAGGCGCCGTGTTCGAACTTAGGTCGTGCTCTTCGGAGTTTTCCCCGTAATTTTCATTGAAACTGGTGTGATTATGGGCTAGGATCACTAAGAAAAGTCTTCGAGGAAAGTACTCCACTTCCAGACAAGCAAAGATTTATTTTGGTGGCGACATCTATCGAAAACGAATTTAACGAGAAGCTGTTCAAAACTTTCAAGACCAGATCTTCATTATATAAAAACTCTTTTGCCTAATGTAAAATACCGTTTAATTTTAAAGTACTTAAAATGATTGCAAATTTAAAGCGTCAGAAAAGGGGAAAAAAAAAACCCCAGCAAAATGAATCAATATCAAGGGCAAACTATAGATGTTACACTGTACTTACCAGAAATTTCCCCTATAGACGTAATGTATTTGAATTCTCTTGATGGCCCTGTACACAGACCATTTGCTTGATCTCAATGAAAAGTTTAGTGTAGCATCACTATATGATACAGGTTTAGAATATCGAGTTTGAACATCCTGCTACAATTTGTTCTTGAGATATGCTGATAACAGACACACAGGTAGATAGATACACACACGTACATACATACTTACTAACCACATGATTTTCGGATTCAAAGCACCTTAAAAAGTGTAAATATAACAATAACTTGCTACTACTTTTTTTTTTTTTTTTAAATAAACTTTTATTTTGAAAATTTGTTTAGATTAAGTACAGAGAAAAAAAAAAAAAAAAAAAAAACAGAACATACATTAACCTTTTATCTACCGCATAATGAAACAGATCAAAATTGTATTTGAAACATATTTTTTTTTTTTTTTTTAGTTACTTAACAGTACTTTTTTTAAAGATGTATGCAATAAAAATTGCGCAAATCACCTCATTATAGTAATTAATAAGTATTTTGTAAGGTGGTATTTTAGTGTACCACTGGTACATAGAGGTCGAAAACGGTATTTGGACCTTAAAGTGTAAAAAGGTATTTACTTTTTATGCTCCTTTTACCTTTTCTAAGATTGATGGCAGATTATTGAGGTAACATAGGAATCCATTTAATGCACCTGAACACCGTGTAAAATGTCAAGCAAAATTAACGAGAGCATTCTATAAAATCCTTTCTGGAACAAAAATGGCTGCGTGTAGAGTCTAGTGGCTTGTAGTGAGATTAAAGCGAGGTATGTACGTTCTATTCTTATAAATACCCTTGACATTTATTCTATAAATTCGATTTTATATGCATTTTAAACTAATGGTACTAAAGTACCATTAGTACCGTCAGTAGATAAAGGGTTAAAAGGATAATGTATATACAGATAGCGCAGAAATTTTTCTTAAATATTTAATAATAAATAAAAATTACAGATACATACTTTCGTGGCAATATTTTCCAGTATAACCAGGCTCACATACGCAGCTGAAATCTGAAAAGGGTTCACTGACGCATTTTCCATGGTCTCCACAGATATTAGTGTGTATTATAACGTCTTTACTTCCATTTACAGAAGAGGTTATAACACAGCTGTCAAAGCCTAATAAAAAGAAAATCATATTTCGAAGTAAGAAATTTTATTGAAATATTTAATTAAGAAACTTTTTTTTTTTTTTTTTTTTTTAAATTCAGGATCAAATATTATCAAAAATCTGAATACTCTTTGTTTGCGAGATGTAATATTTTACTGCTAAGTATATGCAACATTTTCCAATTTAGAAAATGTTAAACATATGAATAGCCTTTTTTTTTTTTTTTTTTTTTTTTTTTTTCAGAATTTCTTAAGGGGAAAGAAAAATGAAGAGTTGTTTTCTAAATATAGATGCAAAATCCTCGTAATTAAACATCATTTAACCTCTCACAAGTTGGTATTTTTCTTTTGAACATTAAAGCGAAACTTATACTACTAATATATCAAAATTGAAAAAAAATGTGATTGTTTGAGAACTTAAATGTGACTTAAAAATAAATTTCAATGGCTTTAGATACATGGACGGTTCATTGTAAAATGGTGTAACTCCATATTTTTCTAATATATATATTTTTGCTTAATTGTATCACATTTAGTCACATCTTTCATTATAAAAGGGAAGAAACTCCAATAATTGCATTTAAATGGCAGTTTTTTTCCTCCTTATAATTTATAAATGCTTATAACTTTGATTTGTATTAAACACTAAAAATCGATAATACAGGCTGTTCGCACATTTTTTAGACGATTTTATTTCGCAGTAAGAAAAAATCGTTTGCATGGAGAATTTTATTTTCACAACAGTTATATTTTTGGAAGTTTTATTTATCTTCTGATATTTATAATTTTTGTTTAGATGCAAAAATGCGCTTGCAGTGGATGGAAGGATAGGTTTCCACTCTTTCCAAAGATAGTTTTTAGTGAAATCGTTATGAAAAGCATTTATCAGGAGAAAAATGGAAAAATGTTGCAACAACAGATGAATCTTGGGTCTATTTAAGTGGTTGCAATAAAAAAAGGTCAATTTATTATCACAAAAGTGGAGAGAAAAAAATTGCTACATGGCTCAAAGCATCAAAAGAGAGTTTTTCTAAAGGATTTATGATTGCCACTGGTTTTTTCATACAAGCGCAAGATAAAAGCAAAAAAAATGTGACAAAAATGTCAAAATCAACTCTAAATACTCTCAAGAACATATTTTAATTCCAATTTTTAAAAATGAAAATCCAGATCTTTATCCACAATGCTATCAATCCGTTGAACTGTATCAAGACAAAACAAGCAGCCACAGATCGCGATCCGCAATTGCTTTTCTAGAAAAAAATGGAACAAAAAACGGGAATTAAAACCATACCCTTCACTGACATTCCTGCTAAATCTTCTGTTGTATCACTGTTGGATTTTTGTGTTTTTCGACTCTTAAAATCAACATTATCCAAACACCGACCTACAACGCTTTGTGGACTCTGGAAAGCCGTTCACAAGAGGAGTAGAAAAATATACCTCTTCCGATATTATAAAAAGCATTATTATCATAGAAATTATGATGTAGAATGTTAGTTAAGAACAAGGGCTATCAAACTGAACAAATAAAAGACGAAATATGAGAGAAATTGCTTCAGTACACTCCATCAAAATAGTCTAAAAAATGTGCGAACAGCCTCTGTACTTACTTAATACGTGTATTTTATCCTTATACACAAATTTGCAAACAGCTCGTTGTTTCAAAATCCATTCACCAGGAGATAATTCACTTTTATAATGAACGACCCATATGTAGAACTCATATTCTCTTCACATTATTCGCAGATTTCATACTCTTCTATTTTTACTGCTCATATTTCCAAAATTCATTGCCTCATACATAAAAAAATATTTAAAATTTACTGAAGTAAAATGGTTGGTGCATGCGAATTTTTCATATACTTAAGTTAATAAATTTTATGGTATAATACAGCTAACATTTCCTTTTTATAAAAAGAGAAGTAAAATATTTATTCTTTCAATTCCTTTACGTTAGCTTTGGTTTGTTCCTTCTTTGAATTTATGAGAAAAAATAATTCTTATTTTTACTGAATAGGAAAAATTATTTTTAAGTCAAAATAAAATTGTTTTAAAATTATACAAATTCTTACCATCACAATGTGGAGAAACGCAATTACTCCGCATATAAGTACAATTTTTACCAAAAAATTCAGGGGAACAGTGGCAGTAATAATCTCTTTGCATGTTAAAGCAGGTTGCTTCATTTTGGCATGGGTTAGGGCTGCACAGATCGATGTCAATCTAAAAAGAAATAAAACACAATAAATATGTTTTTATAAGTGCTATTACAATACCACCGAAGAAGTAATTTTTGATGTCAATCAAATATTTTTACTTGTAAATATATTTCTTATTGCTCATATAAATAGTTGGAATGGGCTCAGTTTCCCATACTATATTTATTTTCATAAATTTCTACAATAGAGCACGCTATATTTATGTAAAAAAATATGAACTCTGCTGATCACTCAGCATGATCCGAACGGAAATGTTCCACCTTCTAAGCTACCATAACTCCGATTCGATACGTTTACCTTATCCTAATCTGATAATTTTAGTACGGTTAGTTTTATATTTCAGTTTTCATGCAGTTTTATTCTATTTCCAATGCACTAATTATCACAATACATGTTTATGCGAAATTTTGGCCTATTCTTCCCATGTTAAGGTATTGACGGCCGATTGACCGCGATAGGGTCCTAGGTCTATGGGCGGAATGCCCTCCGTGGGTGGTCTTTCTAACCTATGTTAAGAAAATCTTAAATTTCGAATAACTTATGGAGTTTTCAAATAAGAATATTCATATTCGATGACGTTAATGCCAGTATCAAAAATGATATTTAAAAACTGGTCTCACATCGTTACGGTGAAAAATTTTCTCATGATGCATGTTTATGTAAAATTTTGCCCTATTCTTCCATTTTAAGAATATCATAAATTTTGACTAACTTAGAAAGTTCCAAAAGTAGAAGTTCATTGTTAATGATGTTCATGATAGCATCATAAATGACATTTTAAAATGATCCGGCATCTTTATGATGAAAATAATCCTCACAATGCACACTTATGCGAAATTTTGACTCCCTCCCCCCCAAGTTAAGAACATTGCAAATTTCGAATAACTTACGAAGTTTTCAAATTAGAATGTTCAAAACAAATAGGGTTCTTGCCAGTATCATAAGTGATATTTTAAAACTAGTCCTACCCTTTTACGATCATTCTTTCTTGAGGTAATATCTGCACAAACAAACTATCCTAGACTGACACTCTATCGATTTTGTGATTTTTGGATTCTCCTCCCCCTTCCTCCCCCATAGCGTGTAAAAATCGAGGTAAAAAGTTTTCACGAATACATAAGTTCCCATACTAAGATTATGTTAAGGAACTAAAAGTACATATGATGAGTATTTCTTGTAAATGACGACTTTCTTGTTCTCAAAAACAACACATATAAACTTACATGAAAGTGAAGCAAATGGAAGAAGTTTTCAATCACATGTCTTTTTGTCTCTGTTGTTAATGGGTATTTGTCTGTATAATGAGTGCTTGTCTATATAATGCTACTTAGCATAAATATGCGATCTTTAGAATGTATTTAGTGTTTATGAAATGTCATACCACGTGTATACTTCACCTTTAACCTGTGTCACTTTAACCTGAACATAAATATATTTCCAAAAAGTGAAATTGAAAATAACATTTGTGACGTATGAGGCTTAAAGTATTAAAAACTGTCACATAAACCTCAAAAATAAACAACTGAAGACATTCTACGATTTCCCCCCCCCCCCCCATGAAATATAGCTTTATTTTCGTTTTGCTTTTATTTCCTGACATAACGTAAAACAATTATATCTGGTAACACTTCTATTAGCCCACATTACTATCTGGTGGACAGATGCATCACACGAGAAGCCATTTTTAAATGTTTTGTTAGCTGAAATTAAATCGTTTTTCAGCTTAGCCTCCCAAGCTAAGTTTAAAAATAAATAATTTTGATGCAAATGGTTATGGTAATAAAAAATAAAAACTTTTTTTTTTGCCATTCCCCTATCGTCATTTTCTCGGCCAAGAAAATCGTCGATTAGCAAAAATGAGCAATGTGTCTACTGTTGATCCAAGTCCATGAAACCATAAATCTCCATAAAATCGTAACTAAATCTTCCCTGTTGAGCCCCATACAATTCAAGAGAGGAGAAGCCTGCGCAGAATGGCATTTGATGGGAAAAGCCGTTAGTTCCCTTCCTCCCTTAAAAAGTGAAATTAATAAGCACATACTCTGTACAGTAAAATATTTATAATACACTATAAAATATTTAATGGTGAACATTTTTTTCGATAGATATCTGTTTTGCTTCAAACCATCAGTTCTGAATCAAACCAATTGTTAATAGTTGCGAGATGCTATTAGGCTTAGTTGTACATATTCGTTACAAAAATAAGCATAAAATTAATTATTGACATACTGCGGAACCGACAAACTGGCTACTTCCTTTTATTTGGTTCATTATTTCAAAAAAATATTTCGAAAAAGAGGAGTGTAATGAACGAGAGAGAGAAAACAGATTTTCGATATAATTATTGCGATCAGAGTTAACAGCCTTGAAGAGGCCGCTTTTCGGGTTGACAACAAAAAATACTTATATTAGAAGCCCAAATTTGCGTTGTTATAACAGCAGTAATTTATTTGAAGATGTTTCTAATTAAGTCATTACTGAAAATAAGCATGTATTTTCAGAATAGAATGTTATTCTTAAAGTAATAAAATTACCTTACGAATGATAACAAAGCTAAATAAATAAATAAAACAATTCTTTTAACATCCCTAAATCAAACTTTTCTATTGGATATAACTAGTTCTAAAAAAACTACATAATTATATGAACAATTAATAATAGTAAAAATATTGCTCCATTTCATTTGCTTTCTAACTCAAGATCACCTTGTTGTTAAAGTGTGGAAAGACACCTTTATACAAAAAGATGGTGTAGGTGTCAAAAAACCGATTGTCGCCAGCCCTAAGCCTGTGTGGACACCTTCGGTGGGGGAAGGGGGGGAGTTCTTAGGAGTCCTAGCTCGTATTTAACGGGAAAACCACAAAAAAAACTCCGAACAACTAGGCCGATGATCGCGATCTGGAATCGAAACGGCACTTCCTGTCTACTAGCTTCGAGAGCAGTAATTCTCGGTCACTGCTGGGATCTTACACAGGAAGAATCCACTGAGTGTAAGAATCGTAGGAACGGGAGTTTGTTTTCCCGTCTATCATAAGACTCCACATTTTTAATAAGGAAACAAACAAACAAAAAACGTATTAAAAATGCAAGTGGGTCGGACTAGGGCTTAGGAATTATAGGCCAGGGCCTTGCGGCTTCATGTTTGTCATAAGACCCGTCTCTGATTGTTTTGAATTTGTTCACGGAATAAGGTATAGAATGGGATCCCCAAATAATGACTTGGTTTGGGCCTCCATTTCTGATCATTAATACAAACATCAAAATGTTTTGTAAAAAGTGAATTCTACCAATCACTGAAATGAAAGAAAAATATTTCAGCTAAAAATGCAACATGCTATTGCCCTGCACACTCATTATCTTCTGACTGCAGTTTTTACTTTTCGAACATATATATGTAAGGAAAGTACTGTAATCATGACAAAAATCAGACTTAAGAGATTTTTTTCCCTACAAGTTTTGAGGTCCCCCTAGTTCTTTTCTGCTATTTTTACGGTGATGTATATATGCATGCATGTGAGTGAACACGATAGCGTCTAAACTCTTTGATCGATTGAGCTGAAAGTTGGTACGTGTGTTATAGGTCATAGTAGCACGAACCCTATTGATTTTGGCTAATTTGGATCTTATAGTTTTTTTTTTTTTTTTTTTTTTTTCAGGGGCACAAAGAAAACTTCCTTATCATTATAGGCTGTAGGCTCAGATTATTTAAATGCAATACCATTTAAACGCCTAATTCGAACAAACTGAAAAATTATATAGATATTATAGATCTCCATCACACAAACTGTACAGATTTTGATGAATCTATCACTTAGTATTTTTTTTTTTTAACGGGGATAAAACGAAAAATTCTTTATCATTATGATCTACGGACTCAAATTCTTTGAAGTGCAATAGCGTTAAATTAAAGATGTTGGTCATATTTATTGAAATTTTATTTTTCCGACTGAGTGAAAATAATGCCTGGACCGGGAGTCGAACCCCGGATCTTTGACTTACAAGGTCAAGGCTCTACCAATTGAGCTATCCAGGCCGACAAACCGGTCGGCATTGTCGGCCTGGATAGCTCAATTGGTAGAGCCTTGACCTTGTAAGTCAAAAATCCGGGGTTCGACTCCCGGTCTAGGCATTATTTTCACTCAGTCGGAAAAATAAAATTTCAATAAATATGATTTTCTTCCAATCAATTGATTGTGTGATTTTAATTAAAGATGTTGGTGTTTGGTAATAAGGCCGATTGACTGCTATAGGGTCCGAGGCCTGAGGGAGAGTGCTTTCCATGGAGGTCTTTCTAAGGGGTCCTAGCCCGTATTTACGCAATTTTGGAGAAAACCACGGTAAAACTCCGAACGACTAGGCCGGCGAGCGCAACCTGGGATCGAACCCGGCACTTCACACGTTAAATTAAAGAACATACTATATGGAGAAAAACATTTGACCACTCTATTATAATTTTCTATTTTGTTTATTTCACGACTTCTCTTACTTTAATTTATTTATATAACCGTTAATTACTTAATGTTCGGTAAGTCAAATGGAGTCCCTTTAGACCTTTTTTTTTTTTTTTTTTATTTTATATGTATACCCACTAGTTTTAACTAATTAAGATTTCACACACATTTAAAAAAAATCATTTCTGAGATAATAGATAAAAATATGAATTATTTTTTAGCCAAGTCAGTAGTGTAGAAATTTTTTCATAAGTGTTATAATTACAAAGTTACGAGGTAACTATTCATATTTTTTATCATCTTTTTAAAGCTAATCTACATCAGTTTCAGGTGAAAAAAAAAATAGTCATGTAAAAGACTTTTTAGTTGACAGGTAATCTAAATACTTACGAAGGTAATTATGGTCAATATCAAATCCATACAGTTTATTTAAATTTTAAATTGCAATTTTATTTTAACTACGCAGCACCTTAATGTGTGTGTATATATATATATAATGTTTGTCTTGGTATGGATCTCAGCGAAATTGTTTCAGAATCACATACTCGCTCAAGAAATTAATACTTATAAATAAAATAAACAAATAAAATAAGAATCAAATTCAAGTCAGTTGGCGTTAATTTCAATAAAACTTAAGTATTGCAGAAATCATCTACAAAATCATCATGAATTGCTGAACGTCTTTCTATAGTTACTGTAAAATATCTTGATATTAAAGTTTCTGCTTTACAATACGTAAATAATATTATAAAATGATCCGGACAACATATGACTGTACTGTTATGATACAGATGTTTGAGTAAAATTTCAAAAAATTTTATCAAATTCAAGGCAAAATAACCCCAAATTTTTGTTTCTTGTAAAGAAAATTATCAGAAAAAATATTAGCGAATCTTATTTCCCCACGATTGTCAAAAGCAAAGTATCTAATGTTAATGCTAAATCCAGGAAAGCAAGATAGTCAACCAAAGGCACTAACAGATGCAAACCAATAAACTTTAATGCCCGTTAAGTTTAAAAATACTTTAATAACTGGGTGGAAAAGCCTCACAAATTAAGATTATGACCTTTTGGTGAAGAAGAAAGAGATCTTTGCATTAAAAAACTATAAAATTCAGAAACACGCAATCATTGTTAAGGCTCGAAATAATCAAGTGTATTTTTCTTCCTCAACGAATAAAATACTGTTTATGAATGCTTTTTATGGTGATCATGGATATCATTCATTCTATTTGGTAGTTCATGAATTAGAATTAGGAGGATATCTAATTATTTTAACTCATTTCATTACATTTTATAAAAATATCGAATATTTTTAAAATCTTACCTGAGACTAAGTTAATTTTGAATCAACAGGATAACTAGAAAAAATCCAATAATTAAATTTATACACATTCCCACCGATGATACATAGATTGCTTGTATACTCGTTAAAATTTGTCTCTTAATCTGTACTAGTGAATTTAATGCAGTCATAGACGTTAATTGTCCGAGGGAAGTGAAGGCCAATATACGACGTTGTTACCTGAGGTGCATGTACAACTACGATGGATATTAAACCCTTTCGCCAAGGAAAACTGAAAAAGCGTTTGTCTGATTGCGTTGGATTTTCACAGGAGTTGCGCATAAGGACAGCTACATTGTCCTTCTGAGAGAAAAGTTCAAACCATTTAGAAATCAAATAATAATTTTAAGAAAGTTCAAATATATGTGTAAATTACCCGTTTTTATGTTTATTTTTTAACATACACTTCGAAAAATTTAATGTGGACGTCTTTTTCACAAGCTGAAATATTTCGTAGGCAACTGGGTTAGAGTTTATGGAGCAAATCATTTTCCGCACGACTTTGCAGTTAAGTAAAGTAAAATTGATTTGAATTTAATTCAACGTAACCATTAGAAAGCGCACTGACAAATTTAAAGTTTTACCATTTAATATCGAATAAAACTGGATTTTGATGCAACACATGTATTTATAAAAGAAAACCAGTATGTTTTATTGCCCCTGAAATTTTAAAATTTCATTATTATTAGAAAAAAATTAAAATTATAAACTAAGATTATATGAAGTGCATGCTGTTGCTGTTCAAAGATAGTATCTCATTCATAGTTCAATATAGTGAAGTCCATGGTATTCGAATTAGAATGTTAAATGTCCTTCACATATATTATCGATTTCTTTTTTTTTTTTTTTTTTTTTTTTTTTTAATAACTTACTAGTAGTTCTAGCCGTTCTTCGAATGTGGAAAATAAATTAATGCAAAGTCAATTAATTTGACCCGTTGTCAAGAGATTATTTATTTAGAGTCTTGATGAAACAAACTTGGTTCAAATCTATTGAAAAGTAAATATGTATAGAAATCCACTCAGAAGTACCCCTTTCACCTCTTTAGGAATTCAATTTCTGAAAATCATTTTTTACTTTTATTACAGCTTACAGAGAAGATACTTTTTTAAAGTTCCCAACTTTTACTGGAAACCACCGCAGACACATACGGTGATAAAGGTCAAAAACTTCAGAACCACCTTATCGGAAAAACCCGAAACATACATCGAATTAGATTCGATCTTTTATTAAATGTTAATACTTCTGAATTCCAAACCATTCAGTTAGAGAGTTCTGTTGCCCTCTATTTTGGGTCTTCATTCTTGTTGTTTTACAAAATTTCACGTCTCTGTAGAAAATCATTGCTGAGATACGATGAAATGGAAGTTCAATCTTCCACTGGAAACCACTGGAGAAATATGGTGATAAAGTCAAAAAACTTCGATAACCTTTTTCGGGTTAAATTTCGGAAGATTATCATCTTTTCCCTTAATTAGGGCCTAAGAGAAGACAATTTGCTGAAATCCAAGTTTCTGTTAGAAACTACTGCAGAAATACAGCGAAAAGGTTCAAAAACATCGATACTCACTTTCAACTCCTTAAAGGTTAAATTTCGTTAAATCCGTTCTGAGTGAGTTGCTTACGTCATGATAGAAACCTGCTGTGTAAATGTCATGCGTTTAGATTCAACGGTTTGGACTCAGCATTGATAGATGAATCAGAGTTATTTCGCGTTTATATAGATTAAAAATTTTAAAAATCTTACCTGACACTGAGATCCTTTGTATCCAATAGGACATATACAGCGAAATCCATCAATTAAATCTATACACTCTCCACCGTTGATGCATGGATTGCTTGCGCACTCGTTAATATTTGTCTGGCAATCTCTCCCAGTAAATCCAGGAAGGCATGCACAGTGGTAATCGTTTATGAGATCAATGCACGATGCTCCGTTTTGACAATGTCCAATACAGTCATTTATATTTATTGAGCAATTTTTTCCTTCCCATCCCTCATGACACAAACATTCATAATTTCCTTCAGTATTGCGGCATTCAATTGCATTTACGCAAGGATTTAAATCACATTCATTAGCATCTGAAATTAAACAATAATTATAATTAAAATATTGCAATTATTACTAAGAATTAAAATACTATTATTCCTAAATTTTATTTTTAAAACTTACCGTCTTGGCATATAGCTCCTTCCCATCCAGGTGGACATATACAATGGAAGCCGTTGATCATGTCTACACATGTTCCACCGTTAAGACATGAATATACATCACATTCATTTATATCTGAAAAAAAAATATATATATATAAATAAAAAATAATGTAGGAAAATCAGTTTATTTTTTCGATGTAAAAGTAATCAGCGCACTAAATTTATATAACATTATTTTAATAGATTTCAAATTTAGTAACGCATAACCGAAACTATATATTTTATTTACAAAATGAGAAGCATTGTCTATCGAAAATCAGAGTAAAGCTGAATTTTCCTACATTAATTGAGAAAGTGAAAATTATGGGGTAATTAATTAAATATATATATATATATATACTAGCAGGCTTTGCCCGCTTCGCTGGTCACTAAATTTAAAGGAAACTCTTTTCTATATAGCTTTATAAAAATAAAATAAAATACTAAAATTGCTCAAAAGCTCGCTTCGGATCCCTGCTGCCTTCGGTAGCGATTTGGTCATCCGCTAAAACTCAGGCCCTTGTCCCTATTACCTGAGACAATGGTTTACCAATAGGCTTGCATTAAGTCCTTATTAGATAACAGTTTCGAAATAGATAGTATCGAAAAAAAAAAAAAATGAAGTATCCCCTTTATATTTGAATCCCAGTTACATATGAACAACACTATACGTGGTGCACATAATATTTGCTTTTACGTTATTTCTTATGTTTATTTTGTTTATCCCCGATCAACCATAAAAATGGTAACAATTTCACGCTAAATATTATAATATGCTATGACCGGCTACGTCTGTTGCATGAGACAATTAATTTTTTGTGGTTATTAGTATTCATGGTTTGTAAGCATGATCATAGTACCGCCTTAATATAGCTCTCTTTGGCGACTTTTGAATTTTTGTCACCATTTTAGATTTTATCCCTTGTAAAAATAAGACTTAATACCTTGTAACAATATGCTATGAGCGCATATTTTAGACAACTAAACTTTTAATGGTTATATATATTTCCCATTAAGCATATTTTTATTTTCATTTATTTATTTAAATATTGATGAAATTTGAACTTCAATTTGGTCTAGTGTTGTACAGGCTGTATACTACACGTTTGTGTTTGTGAAAGAAAATTTATAAAATACATACATTAGTTAATTTTAAAAAATCTAATTGTCCGATCGATAAGCTGTTTAATCCGTTGGATTCACAAAAATTGCATCTTTCATTTGGTATCTTATTTGTAACGATACGACTGATATTTCTAATTTTTTTAATTTACTTTCCTCATTTTAAATACATGTAATTTTTATTGTTCACGTTTTTTTTTTTTTTTTTTTTTTTTCCGTCGAAAAAATAATGATAATTTTTTTGGCAACAATTAAATTAAGGAATAAAATTAAATATTTTAAATAAATGTAATTTTTATTGTTCACGTTTTTTTTTTTTTTTTTCTTTTTTTCTGTCCAAAAAAGAATAACTTTTTTTGGCAACAATTAAATTAAGGATTAAAATTAAATGGCCAATTTATCAGTTATTAGAAGGTTTTTATTTTAACATTTTAATTAATTAAAAGAAAACTAAATCAAAATTCGAAAATCCGGCTTCGAGGTGCATCAGGGGAGGTCATTACGAATCAACATGCAAATTTTTGTAGCTCAGCCATCAGCCGTTAGGAACACACCTAAACTTTATTGAATAGCAATAAAGTTCAAATTGACTCTAGAAAACGTTTGTATGGTAAATAGAAAAGGGCTGTTTTTAGGGTTTTCCCGGAAATTATTCGATTTTTTCTCGCCTTTTAAACCTTTCCTAGACCTCCACGAACATTTCAAGACTAAGATAAGATAAATCCGTTCAGCCGTTCTCGAGTTTTAGTGAGACTAACGAACAGCAATTCATTTTTATATATATAGATATATAATAAGGATAAATAACACCGAATGCAAAAAGTTTATCGAGATATGACAAATTATTAACAGAGTGTTCAGTTATCAATCCAAGAAAACATTTTTCCTGAAAATAAGTTTTCTTAATAAAACTGAAACACGTGTCCATTTTAATTATAGCGACCTTTCGGTCATATGTCTAAGTCATTTATCTGCGAATTTTGTAAAGTTCCGTCACGAGGAATGGCAAAGTAATGCTATAGATAGAGTTGCAAGACTTTCAAAATGGCCAGCGCCCCCCCCCCCCCCCCCGTGGGAATTTAAATAAAAATTTGGAATTTTCAAAATTCCCAAAAGCTGGGAATTTTGAGGTAATGAATATTTTAATAATTAACGCTAATATATGAAATTTTTTATAAGTAATAATTATAAAGCTAATAAATTAATACTGCATTATTTTTGTGTCTTTAAAACTTTATATTAATGACAATTCTAATGCTATAATTTGTAATACTGATTAAAAAATATTTGTTGTGAATGAGGGTAGAATAAAATAGCTAATGCATGATATTTTATCTGAAATAATTTAATAAAATAAAAGGAATTTTAAACTTCTAAAATTGCAATAGTTTTATTTAAAACGAGGTGATATTAAAAGAATGCTTATAAAAATTTTCTTCTAACTAGTCAACCAAAGAAATAACATTATGATTGCAAAAAATCCTCCTTTATTTTCCATATTAAAATGCATCATTCTTTATTACTCATTTCGAGATTAAAAAATGTTTAAACATTTTTGTGAAATAAAGTATGTTTATTTATTCAAATACCTTCATATTGAATATAGTATAAAAAGTTTTGGGTCGTTTTCAAAAATTTACAATTCCGATTAACAAAATATTCAGAAAAATATACCCTTCTGTTTTTAAGAAATTTGATTTAATTTAGCTGCTATGATAACAGAGTGTTGCTATGGTAACATTTTCGCATTTTTGGCATTATGGTAACATTTTCGCATAAGTCTAGTTATTTTTGATACACTAAAATTGTACGGATTTAAAAAAAATTAATTTCTAATAAAAATAATTTTGCAAAAAATAATATTTTTCTTCTTTTTAAAAAAAAAAAAAAAAAAAAAGATTTGTTTCTGAACATGTTGAAAGAGCTGTAACATATCTGTCGAATAACCCTTTTATTACATACATTTTTTCAAATATGTAAATTTTGGCTTCTTTTTGTATGAAAGAAAATAACTTAGCTTTAATTCTAATATATTAAATGTAAAATGACAATAATACCACGTTATAAGCTTATCAACATCTAAAAGCCTTTGAACTGCGATTCATATTATATAAACAATACATTGTTTGCTTAAGATTTCTCGAATTAGTTCTTTTCTGTAAAATTCTCAATATTCCCAAAATTTCCTGTTTATTCCCCAAAATTAACAGGTTTTTTCCCTTGCTGTAAATTTCCCGTTTTTTTTTTTTTTTTTTTTTTTCATCTCTAGCTATAGATCTTTCACTTATAAATGCTACTTTCAATGAATAGTCTCTCCCAGAAGCGGTAATAATTAACCAAATTCACAAACCCAGTCATACTGATAATTTTTTTCCCCGTCTCTATTTATGTGTGGAAATTTTTCTTATTTATTGGGTTGGCCAAAAAGTAATTGCGTTTTTTCTAATAGATGACGATACCCGTTTGAAATGTAACGAACTTCCTTTTAAATTGCGAAGTCATTATGTAACTTCAAATTTAATTTAGAAAAACAAAGTGCCCAATTTCGGTAACAGTTGTTTGCTTGACGTCGATTTAAAAAATGGAAAAATAAAAGGAACATTTTTGTCATATTTCGTTGTGCTACTTCCGGAAAGAAAGAACGCTATGCAAGCTCACAAAAAGTTATGTGAGTGTATGGGGAAGATTCCTTTAAAAGAACGTCAGTGTCAGAATTAGTTTGATAAATTTCAGTCTGGCATTTTAATGTTAAAGATGCACCACACTCAAGGCCAATCGAAGTTGATGACGACAAAATAAAGGCATTGTTCGGATCGAATCGACATTTAACGACATGAAAGATTGCCAAGAATCATATGAAAATTAAGTGTTGAAAACCTTTTGAAACGATCTGGATATGTTATGAAGCTCGATATGTGGGTACCACATGAGCTCAAAGAAATCCATTTCACTAAGCATGTTGATATCTGCGAATCCTTCCTAAAACGTGAAGAAAACGATCCTTTTTTGAAACGTATGATAACAGGCGATGTAAAATGGATCATCAATAACAACATTGATAGTAAAAAATAGTGGAGCAATAGTGATGAAACTGCTCAAAGCACTATAAAACAGGTAATCACCAAAGGAAAGTTGTGCTGTCAGTCTGATGGGATTTCAAAGGTATTGTGTATTTTGAATTGCTACCAAGGTACCAAACCATTAATTCTGACATGTACTGTCATCAACTGAGTAAATTAATGCACTCAAGCAGAAGCGTCCAGAATTGGTGAATTGCAAAAGGGTTGTGTTTCAAGATAACTCTAGACCACATACAAGTTTGGTCAGTCGTCAAAAATTATTGTAGCTTGGATGGGATGTGTTACCACATCCACCATATTTGCCAGACCTGGTACCATTAGATTACCATTTGTTTCCTTATTTTCAAAATGCTTCGATTGATAGAACCTTCACTGCTAATTAGGATATCAAATTGTTCTCGGAAGAATTTTTTGCCGAAAAATAAGATCTTTTTAAGTGCGGAATATTTATGTTGCCTGAAAGGTGGAAAAAGGTGACCAAACAAAATGGACAATATATTGTTTAATAATTTTTTTTTTTTAATTCGCCTTTTTTTACATAGAAAAAACCTAATTACTTTATGGCCAACCCAATATGAAGAATTTTTTGTACATTATTCTGCATATAACTAGTATTACTTCTTAATAAAAGGTTGAGATGGATTGAATTAAAAACGTCGCAGTAGAGTTACGACGTGGTCAATTGGCGATGGCTTTATAAAGGACTAATGGACGCTTTTTAATATAAGTACAATTGTTGCTTTAGAAAACAAAATTATATGTTTACTGGTATATTTTAATTAAAACTAAGTTGCATACATACATTTTTTTAAGTATAATATTACGCACCTTTTAATATATAAAATGTTATTAAGCATATTAAAGTATTTGAAAATGATTTTGTCCCTCACAATTTGTAAAGTGTATAAAAGAATTAGAGCAGAAGAAGATCTCAGTTATGTTCGATTTTCAACATATCTTATGAATGGGTATAATTTAGAGATGTCGGTATTCTAATGAAAAATATATTTTATTAACAACACACATTTTTTTATTAAAAATAAATGTAATAAAATTCGACAGCTACTTTAACTAAACATAAAAGTAAATAATTAAAGTATGTCAATAACATCCATTAAGACATTTTTCAGTAATAAAATTTATATTATTTATTCTAACATGGAATCGAATATAAAATGCTACATTTATAAAGTACATTCCTAACTGTTGCTCATCTTAAGCGCAATAAAATAATATACGTCAACATGCAAGCTTCTTAGAACTTTATATATATAATATACTCTCTCTCTCTCTTCTTTCCATAGAAGTCTGTTTTATAATGTAGAACATATGTTTTTTACATCTTTATTTTTTACAAACAAGCAAATATTTTTGGAAATCGATAAAGCCTCGGTCTCGGCTATTTTTGTGCATTTGTTCAAAAAATAATTTTGGTCTTTTTGTGCTTATAAAATTGAATTTAAATTTTACCTATTAGTAACCAAAACGTAACAATTTGCGAAGACCTAATAAAATTCACACGAAAAAATATTTTGTAGCATTTTTAAGAGTGCATATTCCGACAAAAAATGCAATATGAGATATTGCCTATACGCATTTTCATTTTTCTCTCTTTTTAAATCCACTTAAAAAAAAATAATGAGTATTTTAGTACCTGAATGATGCATAATTTTAAAGTTATTTGGGTGATATGTCGCGAGCCATAGGCATACTTCCCAACATCCTAATTAATATTCCGTAGTATCGTTAGCCACGCCTTTTATTTCACACCAATATTTTTTTAGAGCATTATTCTTCTTATTTAATCGTAATTGAATTTGGAGAATATTACTCTTCAAATTTACTGGTGTGAAAAAGAAGGCGGGGCTAACGGTACTATGGAATATTAATTAGGATGTTGGTAAGTATGCATAGGTACCAAAAAATAATAGTTATGCTGCAAACGAAATAAAATTATGAAATAAAAGTTTTCTGTGGAGTTAATTCATTCAGCGAACCTTAAAAAAAAAAAAAAAAAAAAAAAAAAGTAAAACCTACTATGTTGGCATCGATTTCCTGTCCATCCAGGATTACATGAACAAATATAAGTTGAGTTGATTTCAGAGCATGTGCCTCCATTTAAACAAGGGCTCATTACACAAAGATTATCAACTGTAATGAAAAATAAGAGATTTTATTATTATACGTATATATTAAAAATAAATGTAACAGAAATTTTACAAAATATATTCGCGACACAATCAACTGAAACAAAATTCGGGAAATTTCAATACTTCTTTTAAACGATGTCTAAATCATGTGACATGTTAACATCCGGAGTTTCACATTCTACTTTGGTCAAAAAAAAAAAAACTAAAATACTTTAAATTTTGAGAAAAATATTAGAAAGGACTTTCATATTGGGATGGAGCATGTGTAAAACTCAAACTTTAAAAGATATATACGTATATATTTTCGACTTCCTAAAATTTGTGCATTGGATAATTAAATCAATGTCTTTAAATTCTTTCTTTTTAATTCAGAAAAGATAATACTGATGAAATTGGTTAAAATAAAATGAAGGTATTAAAAAGATTATGCTTTCATATTTTTAATTATTTATAATCGAAAATCTCAAATTACAAGTATACATAACATCATATAATGAAATTACAATCTTTGATAGATTATATAATTTCATTAATGCGAGAATTTTTTAAAAAATGCTTATAATTTTAACATTTCTTAATGCTTACATTTTTAACGTGATAAAATAAAAGTTTATTTCATTAAGCTATTTTTTCTTTTTTTACTTTAAAATTTTATGTATTGAAAAGCTTTGCAATCTCAGCGAAAGATTTCTTATTTAAAAAAAAAAAAAAAAAAAAAAAAAAAAGTTGGTTCACAAAAATCTTGAATAAAATTGGTTAAAATTTACGTTTTGTTTTAATATCAGTACAGCCGCACATTTTACTACTTTGTTAATGTACTCCAAAGATTAAATTACAACGTTTGTCTGAATATGTTATTTAGGCCTTTTTTTTTTGAGGGGGGGGGGGGGGTAGAGAAAAAACTAATTGTAGAAACGTTAAAGGTTTCACATGCATAAATTTTTAAAGAGTAACTTACTTATTTCACAGGCTTTTCCAGAGTATCCCTTAACACAAATACATTGGTATGCATCTGGAGCAATATTCTGGCAGGTACCTCCATTCTTACAGGGACGGTGGTTACCACAGTAGTCTAAATCTGGAAAAAAAAAAAAAAAAAGAAATCATACATTCATTCACATTTATTTCACGTAAAACAGGAATCAGTTGATAACACGCGCACACACTTTCATTACATATGTATAGGTGTAATAAGTGTGTAAATAGAATACATGTTTCTTATATTTGAAATCTCCGATTTCTTTTTAACAATAGATATAGTATACCAAAACTTATTCACAGCTGTTAATATTTAAATAAGAATTAGTATCGCAAAAAGCACACGATTTGTATCTTAAGTTAACAATGTTATTTACACCTTTTGTAATACAACTTAATAATGTACTTCCAATGTAAATCCCCCCCCCCACTTAGATCATCCAACTTTACTGTGAACGAAACTATCATGAATGAAGGAATACGTTTGGTAATACCATAAACATAGTGTGTGCGCATGCGGCACCTGACTATTTGAAGCAAGATTATTTTCACATAAATTTTTCAGTTAGAATTATTGTAATAAAATACCTTGATCACAAAGAATTCCACCCCAATTCAAATCGCAAATACATTTCCAGGGTTCTTCAGTGCAATAACCATGTTTGCATCCCGGATATGGTTCACATTGGTCGCAGTTTTCAGATCTCCATCCTCGCCTACACCTAAAAAGTATATTTAAAAAATGAGTTTTGTAAATTTGTAAGTATTTCTACATAAGAAAACATTTATATATATATAAAAAAAAAAAAAAGAATTATATTAGATTTTATATTGTCGTAATAATTACGTTTATAAAACAAATGACAGTTTTTATAACATACATTAATAATTGTACCTTGTTAGTTAGTTTTAAATGTCTCTATAAAGGAACATCTAAGATATTTCTGGAATATTCATAGTCGTTAAAAATATTAAAAAGGCTGAAAGTAATATATTTGAGCATGTACAGGAACAGGAAGAACCCACCAGCGAGCATTGCCAACTTTTCGGTATAGGAACCTTAATCAGCTGGGGGGAAAATTGTCTATATTCTAGCGAAAACCCCCGTGAAGAGACAGAAGATCCAAGATCCTTAGGAGTATAGAGGACCTTTATATATTTTAATCTTGAGATTAATAAGCTTCAGAATAATTTTATATATGCGTGTTTCTGCATAGCAGCTGACTGAAATTGGGACTGATTACAGAGATTAGAACATGTACAGTAATTTTATATTTATTACTATCATTAGGATTGAGGATATGTACTTACAGGCATTCCCCAGGCAAATTACAATATCCGTGCTCAGGATGACAGCCTTCTTTACATATTGCTATAAAAAAGATCAAAATTAGATTGTTAAAAAAAAGAAAGAATAATATGTTTAATATGTCTACAATTTTGTGGTAATTTTATTGCTTGTACCATCATTAATTATTTTCTTACCTTAGATAATTTTTAAACCAGTGCGGTGATACAAATATACTATTTTAATCGATTCAGAAAAATAATTTTTGAACTGCAGTTGAATACAAACTTAACATCATGTAAAGTAAATGAAGAAAACCTATATTGCAACTTATTGAAAATGCTTTTATTTACTTAAAATGTCCATTTTTTTTTTTTTTTTTTTAACCCGTTGCTTATGTAACTGCATTATTAGAAAATTTTCGTTTGAATTTAACAGGATTTTTTTTTTTTTCTCCAGAATTTTAAATTTAAACGAAGATTTCTCAGTATATAAATATTTTAATTTTACTGACGACGTGCGCTCTCAAAAAATCCCAAAATTGTTGGCATCGATGCAATTTTACACTGAATTTTATGAATTCAGTGGAACAGAAAGGGTTCAACGATTCCTTATAAAATTTATTCCAAATAAAACTTAAGTTGAAAGAATTACTAATTTTTTAAAAGTTCTGCTTATGAAAAATATTTTTACTTGCGTATTGTAGTTTTTTTTTTTTTTCGCGTACACCTTTGCTGCAATGTCTCTTGGTAATCGTTAATATCTCTTTATATTGTCAAATTATTATTATTTTTTTAATTATAATAATTTCTTTTTATACATCAAAATTGTTTGTGTTAGAAAAAATTTATTGCTTATATCATATAAAGAATGCACAGTTACAAACTTCCTATAATTTCTGAAAGAATTAATATCATTATTTTCGAATAAAATTTTACAAAATTTTTAGCCGTAGAAAATTAATTCAAAATATTTTTATGCAAAAATAATGGTGTTAAATCTTCCCTTAAATCAAGAGATTTGGCAATTATGAGGGCTATTCAAATCTCTCTCGCACTCTTTCTGTGTATACACATATACATATATATATAAAACAAAACTTCATTAGAATATCCGAACAACTCTTTATTTTTAATTTTCCTTCTAAACTTCTTTGAAATTAACTAAGCATATATTTTGTTTATTTTCCATTCTAAACAAATACAAATTTAATGGCCTACTTTTAAAATAAAGCTTGAATTCCTTAACGAATAATTAAAAACTACTTTATAAAGCTGGATATTTAAAAAATACACATTTCTAGTAATAGGATATTTGAAGAACATTCATCGAAATATCCAAATTTCAGATTTTTCCGTGCATTCGCTTCTCATACAAGATATTAAAATTCCAAAAAAAATCTCGCAATTCGTTTTTGCAGAATCAGATACCCAAACTGCAAAATTATCATTTTGAATAAAACTGATTTCAAAGACTAATATTTCCCAACACGTTAATGAAGATATATAAAAAAAAAATCAAAAAAAAAAGATAAAAATAAACTAAAATTAATTTTAAATTAACTAAAGTCTATAAAGGATTAAAAAAAAAAAAAAAAAAAAAAAAAAAGAAAAAGAAAAAGAAAAAAAAAGCGATAACATAATTTCGGAAGTTTTTTTTTTTTTTTTTCTTAACCTATCCCTCTGTTCCTAATTGCATTTTATAGCCCAACTACTTCAGGCATTTGGGCAATATTGGGGTTTCAGGCTTTTTTTTTTTTTTTTTTTTTTTTTTTTTTAAGCAGTAACTTGTGCTGCTTATCTTTTTCTTGCTTAGTTTTTAAAAATTGATATCTTTTTAACTAATTGAAAATTTTAATTTAAATAATCTACTCGGAATCCTTGAGTTATTTTGCCTCTTTTACGTCTTTCGGCTTTCAACGGTTCATGAAGAGATAGCCAAAAATACATACAATTGGATTTTAATAGTATGATGACCGACCTTCTTTCGATAGTGGTGAAGTACGGCATCTGTTTTGTTTACTTGTTGACAACTCTTTGCTTTTTTATAAGTAGATATACAATTACTTTGATTTATTATTATTATTATTATTATTATTATTTTTAGGGGAGGGATCAGAAATGTAATATTTATCGAAACACATAGTAACACCTATTTTTTAAGCACTATCGCCAAAAGTTTCTTTAGTTTCTGCCAGTTTAAAAATACATTAATACAGCTAATCTTAATCATATAAAAATTTTAGTTTTCGTTAAAAATTTATTTAAAATGTTGAATTAGCTACTAACTTAAAAAAGTTAAATTCGTTTATAGCTTGTTTCATCATTGCTTTAACTGAAATCATTTTTTCATATTCAGGTATGCAATTTAACACAATTATTTCTGTTGAGCATAGCGTACAGATGATGAACGAAACATTAATTTGCGAAACAGACCTATTTGATGGTCTTATTAGAATTTGCTATGTACCGGAAACAAATTATACAAAATGCCATTTAAGATTTACTATTGTAGCAATCATTTTCTCATTAACGTATATGTATTTGATAAACAGATCTTACCTTCTTCACACATATCGCCTTTCCAGCCTTTCAAGCAAACTTTTTCACCTCTTTTGTTGCATTCGTAATGTCCGAATTTGTCATCCCGTGGTCGACATAGATCATTGCAAGTAGTGTTGTAATAAAATGGATCACACATCACTCGAATACGAAACATGAGTTTGGCTGTCGAACCAGTATGGAGAATGTTATGCCACTCTGGATTGGGAAGTATTAGTCCAGTAAAATTTGCCCTTTCGATGACTGATTTATAATCTGAAAAATGGTGTGCAGAAAAAAAAAAAATTATATATATTAATAGAAAGAAATGATTACGCAAAGGAAGGATAGGTAAGCTTTTATGAACAATATTGAACGCTAGTCTATCCTGCTGACTTTCAACATGGTTAAGCGTACAGCTCTACAATTTGAGAAAGGGAGAAGTTAACTGCGATTATGGTCCCTAAAATCTTGTAATTTTGATTTATTTTTTAAACATTGTTGAATTTTTATTTGAAAAGAAAGGGAAGGTCTACTGCTTACATAGACACAATAATATTAAGAATTTAAAAGACATTTTTATACACTGGTTCTCATAACTATAAGGACAGCAGAATGTTTACTTTAACTAAACACTGAAAACTATTGTTATAATAATTTTTTTTTTTTTTTTTTTTTTTTTTTTTTTAAATTAAAAGTACCTTAATGGACAATATAAAAATTTTATTATTTTTCTACTTGAGAAAATATACAAATAAAGATAATTTTTTCTTTCTTTATTTTCTCTCTCTCTCTTTTTTTTTTTTTTTCAAAATTCAAAGGACCGCTTGATTTGTTCATCATTTTTTATAGTTGCATTAAAAATTTTATAGGAGCTTTTTTTTTTTTTTTGTTGTTGTTGTTGTTAGATAATCAGCCTGTCTTTGTTAACATAATTTTAACAAGTTTTTCTTTTAAATATTAAAGCATCAGTACCATCCCATAATACATGGCTGTTATTCCAAAGTTCTTCAAATGAACTGCCCTTCATTTTTCTAATATGATAAGTTCAACATTTTCTATCATTTTTAGGTCTTGGGAATTAGATACCTAGGTTAAAATATCGACGTTTTTCTTAAAACCCTTTTTTACTGCTCTAGAAGTAGAGCAAAAAATCTCCATCTTGTTCAGAAACGATATATTAAGCAAACATCATGCTGTGAGTTACACATTTAAGATTTGTAGACGTTTTCTTAACGTTTATAGAAGTAGACGCAACTACTATATTGGGTCGGCAAGAAAATAATTTCGGATTTTTAGTTTAAAATAAAACTTAATTTTTTCTACCCTAAAAAGAACTGTAATCAGTCAAATGTTTTCTACTCTATTCGAGGACCTTTCACCATCTTTCTAGTAATTTCACGAATCTGCGCTCATAGAACTTTAGTCCTTAAGAGCAAACAATTCAACCAAGTGAGCTTTGAGGAATCATTATTACCGAATTTTTTACTATTTGAAAAGTTTTAACAACTTTGAAATAAATGATAATCTGATGGTGCAAGGTCGGGGCTATATGGGGGATGTGATATCTCTTCGCAAATAAGCTCTAGTAATTTTTAACGTATTGGTATAGATGTAGTATTTTGCCGTGATGAAACACGATTTTTTTACGATTTGTCAATTCTAGCCCTTTCTCTTTGATTGCTTCTTTGAATGTCATAAGTTGTTGGCAGTAAACATCAGAGTTGATCGTTTGCTTGCTTGGAAGCAGCTTGAAATATACACCTTTATAATCTCACCAGACTGACAGCAAGATCTTTTTCTGATTCAATTCAACTTTTAATATGGCTTGTGTTGTTTCATTTCTTCATAAGTTCACAGACGTTCTGCGTGAAATGGAATATTTTTTTTTTTTTAATCTGTTGAAAAACTCCATTTGGAATAATGAAAGTTGGAGTTATAATACAACAATGAATTATTTCCTTCAAAAAAAAGAAAACTATATTGTTGAAATGCTATGAAATTATGTATTGTTACTATGTTTTTATCTTATAAATTTTATTCACTTCGTAACTAATTTCTGTGTAGTTTCTCATCTAGAATATTCCTAAAGTGTGAATGTTATTTGAATTTGCTCATTTTATTAGGATAATATATTTGCATAAGTATCCCGCAAAATGTAGTTTAACAAAGTATTGAAAAACTTTTTATTTTTCTTATACGCTCTTTAATTATTGCAAGTACTTGTTAAATAGTGTCTTTTTTCGAGAATTTTAATATATATATATATATATATATATATATATATATATATATATATAATTATTTTAGAATAAAACATAAATACATAGTTTTCAAAATAATAGTTATATTTATTTTATATTATTATTGTTATTATTTTTTTTTTAAGTTATAAGTAAACAGATTTATTTCGTAAGAAAATTGTTATCGTATTAGAAAAAAAACATACATATATATATATATACACACACACATTTAAAGCCATTTAAAAGATATTTCATATTTAAAATACATAACACCTTTGAAGACAGAATAAAAATGATAAAATAATTAGAAAATTAAAACGAATATATACGTGAATCAATATAATATGTTTAATAAATAGAAAGGTAATTAAAAACAAAATAAGAAATAATATGAGAAATAATAATAAGCAATTTTTAAATAATTATAATACCCGCCATTTATTAAAATCCCATTCGTTCTGAGCCAAAATGATTTTATTAAGCGGGTGCTTTTATATCCGGAGAACGTTCCTTCGCAAGATTTGGAAAGAAATTTCAAAAGGTAACGAATAATGGAATTAATAAATAATATTAAATAATTTATGACAGATAAGTAATTTTTTCTTCAAAATAAGTAAATTAAACAACACTTCTCAAAGTTCCGATGCACTTCCCTTTAAGGAAAATTATCATTACTTTGTCAAAAGTTCACGCTTTTCATTTAAATTTAAATATTTCCGTTTAAACCTATTGTTTCTTAGTTATTTCAAAATAGGAACTAGAAATTGTTTTTTAATAATTAAAATAATAATAATAATAAAATCACTTACGAATCAAATCAAATTTGTAACTTATTACCGCGCTTTGAAGAATATGTTCCTTAAAGTTGTTACTGTGACAAGTGGTGGGACGTGTTCAGTTTATAAACTATGCTGCAAGTGTAAAATTTTCGAGAAAAAGAAATAACATAGGAATTGCTATGCTTTCTTTTCTTTTTTCATTTGAAAAATAAAAAAAATAAAATCACAGTGTAAATAAAAGATTTCTTTAACGCGCATAAATAACATTTTGCTGCTAAAGATAATTTTTTTTTTTTTTTTTTGAGTTCATTAACCGGTGATGCAGATTTTATTAAGCGGCGATTTTAAAAGTAGTTTGTATTGACTTGATTACGGTCCTGGCAATTTGATCAGATTAAGCAGTTGATTAACTAATGAATTTATTAAGCGGCGGTTACTGTATAACACAATGTGCTGTAAAATAAGAACACCCTCCTTGAAAATTCAAGCACGCTTTTATTCATAGCGTGCTTGAAAATTTATCGCACAACATGTTGGCAATTCTTTTACCAGCACGCTAAGTTGTAATCTAGCATGCTTTTCTTTCTTTTTCTTTCTTCAACAGTGCTTTTTCGTGTTTAAAAAGTAAGAAAGTAAAAGCTAGTACGAAGTATTTACAGATGATCATTTTCAATATTAAGGGTAAAATTATTCATTTTTATGCAATAAAATAAGAAAGCTACTCCCTTATTGTTTTCTCCTTCAAAATATCGTTCCCTTGCACTTCGTATTGAGAGTTACTGCGATTTTAAAAGGACTCACTTGACGCGTTAGAATGGCGAACATGTAATACTTGATATTAACGTCCTCAAATTTCTTGCGATATAATCGTTAATACTGGCTTAAAATTAAATTAAATAAAAAAGGAATTTATGTATACTTACTAGGGTTCTCATAGTCTATGTCCACTGCGTCTAAAATAAAACTTAAGGTCCTCTGAAAAGAAGAAGAAAAAATAATAATCATTAATTCAGAATAATTGATCCAATTGATCTAATAGAAAATTTTAATATATTAATGGATACGTAAATTTTGCGTAATTAGTAAGTATATGCAAGCTATATTTTTGTCTAAAAGTATGAAAAACAGTGTCAAAATATTCGAAATTGAAACGTACTGCATGCATTGCTTAAATATGTTTGCGGAGGATGAATTAAACTTGATAACTGGTTAAGAATTTTAAAGTTAAAATGTCTTTCTTACAATAATGAGATTAAATCATAATTTTCTTAAAATGGAAGGTCTCTTTATAAGAATTTCTGAATAATAGAAATCAGCCCTTTTTATGAATCAGAGAATAAAATGCTTATTATAATAACCCTTATTGGTACATTCAGCTGCTTTAACATGCTTAATTTATTCAAAATGTGTGACATATTTATAATTCATTTAAGAGATTTTGTACTTTTTTTTTTTTTTTTTTTTTTTTTTTTTTTTTTTTTTAACTTACGAATCTATTTACGCTCTTCACTCAAATTTTAAATTACTTTTTCACCGCAATGGAATGTGTAAACATTTAATTTGAATGCCTGCCAAAAAAAAAAAAAAAAAAAAAGCTAATATATTTGTTACTAATTTTTGTATTTTCATATCCTTATCGGTCTATAAAGATATTATTCATACAAATCTTACACAACGCATATCTGACAACATAATTTTTAACCCTTTGACGTTTACTGGTTTCACAGCGAAAGAAATGAAGTACAGCGACAAAACAAATTCTGTTTTACTATTTTTTGTAAACATCACGGCTGCCAACATTTATAATTTTAAAATCAGATTTATCATCAATATTTTTAAAAAGAAATTTATAATATTTATTTTCTACGATTAACCCGTTAACGCCCGAATTAATTTTGCAAAATATTATTAACTGATTATTTTACTTCTAAATTAATATAGACAACTGACAGTAAAATATATTAACTGAAACAATTCTTCTGATAGTTTTAAATTTAAAGCCTATCCTCATTTATTGACGTTTAGTGTTCTAGCGAGAAAACTTCGAGATAGAAAAACTTTGAGATAACAGATTAATTTCCTATTATATGTTGACAAAGATCTCGAAAGTAAAGTATTATAATATATATTATTATTCAACTTGATTTAAATTAATTAGTATACCTGCACAAAAAGCAAATATATTGTGCAATGAATGAAAAATCATAAAATGACTATCCAAATTATGAAATACTTAATAGTACGCACATAAAACTTTCAGGGATCATTTAGAGGGACGCTATAAACTGTCACTAAAAAGCAGAAATCATTCCAAGAAACTTCAAAAAATATACGTGCTATTTTATTAGCTGTCCTCAAATGAGGACACTGGGCGCTAACGGGTTAACTTGAAAAGTCTCATGGAAAATTTCTGATACGAAGTCTCCCGGGAAAAACGGGAGAGATGGCAGCTATCAAATATACTTCGATTGATATTATGAATATATATTATTCAAGTTCACTGTATAGTATATTTTCCATTGAAAATAGGATTTGAATGCATAAAAGAGAGGGAGAAACTGGTAGAGCGCTCTCGTTCTCTGGCGATGAACAGGAACTCTAACAGTATATTTTGTATATTTTAATATATACAATCTTAATTATTATTATTAATAATTAAGACTGAATATTTATTAATTATATTTATTAATAATAATAAAATCATCATTATTATTTTTAAATAAAATTTTAGAAGATCCTTACAGTTTTAGAAAATGAGAAAAAAAAAAAAAAAAAAAAAAAAAAAACTCCTAAAGTTAAATTATTTTTATAAAATACATACATAGATTAATCAATATAAATAAGCAGGGCTAATAAATACAAAGCTTTGAATAAACGCCATAAAATGCAATAAACTCGCAACAATTGTTTCGGGTCGAAAAAACACACGATCCTTCGCCAGGCGAACAAAGTAGGCACGAGTACTGAAATCAAAGCGGCAGCGCACTTTGCAGCACTCGTGCCTACTTTATTCGCCTGACGAAGGGTCGTGTATTTTTTTCGACCCAAAACAACTGTTGCGAGTTTATTAGATATTACGGTGTTTATTCAAAGTTTTGCATTTATTACTTTAAAACGCTAGTTCTGCGGTGCTTTCTTATTGATAAGCAGAGGGGTTTGCGTTTTAGATTTGTTTCCACCAATAATTGCGAATTGTAATTTTTATTATTATTAATTACTGAAAATTACTAGAAAATATAGAAATCATCACTGTCAAAATAATAATAATATGTTTGAAAAATATCCCTAACACAAGCATCCTTAAAAAAGTATCACTGACTATTTGTTTTTATACATTCACAAGTATATCTTATTACAGTCATGCCAAATTTTTAATTTATTCCTGAGCATTCTTAATATCCATCTTTTTTTTTTTTTTTTTTTTTTTTTTTTTAACGCCACTTTAGTTGAAGGAAATTTTTCATATTTAATCGTAATTACATACTGAAGAAAATTTCATTACAAATAATGTGGTTTAAAAAAAGGGCGGGCACTAACACCAGAATAAATTAAAATGTTGGTATATCTGTTATTATCTAATAAACATTCAAGCGTTCTAATATGTTCGTCTACAGATATAAAAATTCCCTTATATTATATATGTAACATTTTGACACTTCTTACATTTCTTTTTAAATACATTTAAAATTATTTAAATATATATATATATATATATATAATTTAAAATGAAGTTTAACATTTCTTTCAGAACATTCTCCATAAATAATCCGGATTTCGCAGTTTATTGAAATTAGATATCCAGCACAGAAGGTTTCAGTTACCTTTCATTATCGTAATACATTTCAGGCATACTTCGTATATATCGTAATGCACTTTTTTCGATGTTTATCTATTGATTGATGTATTTCAAAAAAGATTTGTAACATTTTTGCAATCATTACTATGTTCCCATGTTACATGGCTGTTATGATTCTGGAACATTTTTTTTGCTGTTATAGTGTTACATTACGTGTCTTTTTTATAATGATAATACTAATAGTGATAATCTGAACAAAAATTAATTTGTAAACTAAAGAAAAAAAAAAATTTTTTTTTTAATCGCTATGTTGAAAAGTGCTCCGTTATGTATATTTGAAGCATGTCTCTTTTCCTCATTAAAGTACCACAGATATTCACAAAAACATGTAGACGTATACACTCTGCTTAATATTTCTATTCAGGAATATTTCCAAACTGAAAAAAAAATTGCTTATTTTTGCATTCCTTAAATAAATTAATTGTTTTCAGACAAATTAAATTTCCGCCATCTGTAGGAAATTCAAATAAAAGCAAAAATCCCAAACATTTAATTCTAGTTTTAGTAAGTTTGTCGAGGTTAACACATTGTCCGAATTCTTTACGATTCACTTTCTTTGAACTTATATAGTGGCATGGCGTACTTTTTCAACCATTACTTTCTTACGTCCATTTTAAGCGTACAGTTAAACTGTCCAAGAACACGTCCGTTATGATAAAAAGCAAAAGGGAAAAACTTTTCAAATTTGGTGTTAAAATTAATAAAAGGAAATGTCAGACGCAAAAAATAATTGATGCTTGAAACAGGAACTCCAAAATATTTACAAAACCCTCCTTAGTAGAGTTCAATCATGCATTGACACTTCAGGAAATCTTTTTAGGAATGCTTTTGCGGTGGGATTTTCTTCGAAATTTCTAATAACAGGGTCTAGCAACCATTTCTTTCTCACGGGACTCTTGAAACTAGACCATAGAATTTTAGCAGTCCGGAACGACCACCAATATCATGATTTAAGGAATCAAAAATGTAAAATGGTAGATAGAAGTAAACAAACAAACATACACAAGTATGCCGCTTCACACATTACGTTTACCGGATGTATCGATGCAACACAAACACTTTGATTTTAAAGGGACTCAATAAAACTGTCTGCCCGGTTCTGTTTTGTTAACATTAATTCCAGAGAAGGTAGAAAAGGTTGATTTTAGCAATTGCTTTGTATAACTGAATCATGTAAGATACCTGCCCGAAGAACTAGCGCTTAAAAAAAAAAAAAAAAAAAAAAAAAAAGAAAGAAAGAAAGAAAGAAAGAAAAGGGGGTTGGATTGGGATTGTCGTTTCATTAGCAGAGCTCAATCATGCATCGATATTCCAGGAAATCTATATTCTTTGCGGAGAGTTTTTCTTTGAAGGTTGGAGTGAGAGTTTAATTAGTCATTTCCCACGGGATACTTGAAAGTAGACCATGGAAATTTAGCCGTCCGAAACAATCACCTAGGTTACGATTAACGTGATAAAAAAATATAAAATGGCAGACAAAAGTAAAATAAAATAAAATCAACTTACTCAAATGTACATTTTTCCTACAATTTTTTACTGCTTGTATCAATGAAACAACTCAAGCACTTCAATTTTGACATGTTTCAAAGAAACAGTCTACGTGCTTCTAATTTATTAATACTAATTAGAGAGAAATTTACAAAATTTAATTTTAAAAATTATTTTATATTGATGAATAACGTAAGAAAGTTCTAAACAGCTTGCTGTAAAATGCACCATAAAACTAGTGTTAAAAGATGGAAAAAGGATTGTATTGAGTTGGTGTTGGATACCTTTGAGAAGACCCTGCCTACTTAACAAATCTTTGGCTTAAGTTTATTGGTTTTAGTACATCTCAAAGGGGCTAATATTCTCCAGAACACCACATGGTGACTCTTTGCCTAACATACACCTAAGCATTCCTGAAATATGTATTCGTATATATGTCTTTGCTACGTTTAGGCTTGCAACGTTTGTTCCTGTTAATAAATCGGCAAATTAAAGCTAAGATTACATTACAAGGGGCTCGTTACTTCTGAGTGGCAAGAAGAAAAATTGAAGAAAAAGCATATTTTAAAACAGACTAGAATCTATCTCAATTTAGATCCTCCACGTGAAAGGATGGATTCGTGCTTTGATAGCTCACGAATTGACAGCACAGAACCTTTTTACGAAGGTAAGTTGTGTTGGTGTTGTGTCCTTATTAGTGGTGCTCAATCTTGTATCCATATTCCAGGAGATCTATCTGGGAATGCTTTGGGGTGGACATTTCTTTGAAAACTGTGTTAGAGTTATTCAAACATTTCTTTCTCACGAGACACACGAAAATTTAGCATTCAAAATTGACAACTTAGTTTATCATGGATAAAAGTAAATAACTAGCATATACGAGTGTATTATTTTTTGCATATTCTTACTTCATGGTATCAACGTAACACCACAAACACTTTAAAATAGAAACTGTATACATTTATTGATTTTGTTAATTTTAATAAATAAATAATATATATATATATATATATATATATATATATATATATATATATATATATATATATATATATATATATATATATATATTTATAACAGGGAGTCAAACCCCGCAGCTAGGAACTGAAAGGCAGAGCGCTAATTATTACGCCACTAGATGATCCAAAATAAGAAAGGTAAATAACAAGCACCATAAATTGTAAAAACATAGAACAGCTCATTTGGGTAGAAATAATATAACACTTCATCGGGGAAAAAAGAAAAAGTAAATACAGTGTAGCGTCGAAACAATAATGCACTGTAGTAGTCTAAAAGCAGAATTAGTACAGACCGTTGAAAGCATAACCACCTTGAAGTCGACTCATGAGCTATTAAATATATTTACCAAGCAAAAATTAGGGTTGTTTGTTTGGAATACATAGATTTTCGATTTTTGAAAAGCACATTTTTACCGACATTTTGTAAATGGCTTTATAATTTATACCAAACGAGTTAAACACGTGACTTGTTATATATATTTCTTGGATTATGAAAGTTTGGGGTTAAGGATTTTTTAGAGTGCGAAGTTGATTGAACTTACTTCATCTTTAAAAAAAAAAAAAAAAAAAAAAAAAAAATTCGTGTTCTCTGTTAGCTCTTTATCCGGTGGTTGGAAAATATGACTGATATTGGGTTTACTCGAAAATGGATATAACGATTTTGATTAAAGTTTGGGGTTAAGTGTTTTTTTGGGGAAAAAACCGATTGGACTTGTCTTCTGGAAAAATCGCGTTCGCTCATCCCTTTTATTCACCAGTTTCAAAATGTGGCAGAAATTGAGTTTACTTAGAAATGGGCCTAATGATTTTTTTTTATAAAAACTTAGAATTAATGGCTTCTTCAAAAGACAAACCCGTCGGATTTAATCTCATTTTTATTAAAATTAGCGTTCAATATTAATTCTCATTCCACCCGCTGCAATATGACAGAAACTGATTTTTCTTAAAATTGGATCGAACCATTTTGTAAAAATTTAGTATTAAGCTTTTTTTTTTTTTTTTTTTTCTTCTCCCCTTAAGATGACAAACTCATCTGACTTATTCTCATAATCGGAAAAATTAGCTATCATTGTTTTTCACCCTACTCATTAGAAAATAAGGCAAAAAAAAAAAAAATTTTCCCCGAGAATGGCTCAAACAATTTTAATAAAAACTTATGATGAAAAGTATTTTGAAGCGAGAAACCCATCTTACTTACCCTTATATTCAGGAAAATTACCGTTCACATTTAGCCTTTATTCAGTCTGTTGAAAAATACGGCAGTAATTTGGTTTACACGAAAATGGATCTAAGAATTTTAATAAAACTCGAAGGATTTTTGAGGAGACAAACCCATCTGATTCATCTACATCTTCAGAAAACTTAGCGTTCACTGTTAACCCTTACCCCCAATTGTTTCTCTGGTTTACCTATCTACAGTTAGCCTTATAAATTATAGTCACAGAATCATATCACAATTCCTTTGTTTAGAAAATTAATATTGAAGAATTACTGAAATAAAACAGAAAAACTTACTAAAAATAGCTATGGGCAAAAATCCAAACTAAAAATAATTGCTTAAACATAGCACATAGATTTCCGTATAAAAATAAACCTAGAATATTAAAAAATATATGTAAAATAAGAAACATGAAAAAAAGCAACGCAAAATTAATCTTGAGGCATATATTAACGATTCACTTTGAGACGAAAAAAAAGAAAAAGCACATACAAATAATTAAAACTAAGTCTTCCTCACACAATGCAATAGCTAATACATTTTAATTTTTATTATTTCCACATGTTTCTATATGCATGAGTTTTGAATATCACTTTATTAATTCATCTAGAATTTCATTGAAAGTTTATTCGGTTACACGCCTATTGCTGTTGCACTGAAAACAACGCAAAAAGATGTTTTATTCTACTATTTTACTTTTATCTTTGATGCTTTATTTTTGAAATAATGAAGAGGAGGCAGGTTATATTTCAAGTAAATGGAGAAATGCATGAAAATCTGAGATATTTTGCTAATGCATGGATATGTAGAGAAATTAGATTGACTTTTATAATTGCATTATAATTGCTAGTAATGATATCAATCAAAAAATTAAAATAGTTTTTTTTCCCTGTTAAGCAGCGATGAGCCGGAAAAAAAAAAAAAAAAAGAAATAAGCAGAAAAACAAGAGAGAGAGAGAGAGGGGGGGGGGGGGAGGAGGAGAAATTTGAATAACATATTGTACTGAGAACTAAACTTCTTCATTAAAATTATATAAAGAAAATAATTTTAAATATCTTCACATCATTTGTTTCTACTTCAATAATAATAAAAATACCAATACTAACATCTAAATTTGAATCTAGAAGGAATCTATGTCCTTAAGATTGCTGCAATAGCATTAACTGAAATAGCATTCACTGAAATTTTGACAAAGTTTATTAATCTTTTCAATAGGAAACATAATTAGCATTAAAAAATACTAAATGAATACTTTGTATAAGAAAAAAGTCAGGTAAGTAACTATTATTAGTTTTTGCGAAATTGATTCTTCCCTACATGGTCTCTGATGTTGCACCTATTTCTTTTTAAAACAGTTAAAAAAAAAAAAAAAAAAAAATTACGATTGAGCTAGAATTATGTATTTATATATGAGAAACGTCTATCAATGGATATCAATTTTAGTTAAAATTACTGACGGTTATAGTTATATTTTTGTTCAAATACTTTTATCAAAGTACATATTTCGTACATAGAAATTAATTTAAAATATGACATTTCTATTTGGGATTTTTAATACTAATACCGCAAGGGAAAATTCAGTGAAAAAGATGTTTACAAGAAACATGTTTGGTTATAAATAAAAGTAATTTAATATTAAGAGCTGAAGGTTTTATATCTTTAGTTTTTAAACTTCTTCCCCGAATGACTTCAGAATTTATAACTAAAATTAACCTTGAAATCCAGATATAGTACCCAAAGTGTGTATTTGCTGTTGAAACTTCTAAAAGTTTATTTTTATATGTATTATCATGGAAACGGTATTTTAAATTTATTTTGTTCATAAAAAATTACCGAAGTCGTCCTATTTTAAAGGATCATTTTATAATATTTATGTATTATTTAAAACCTGGTTTATTGAAAATATAAATTACAGAGGCTGTTCGCACATTTTTTAGACGATTTTATTTCGCAGTAAGAAAAAATCGTTTGCATGGAGAATTTTATTTTTACAACAGTTATATTTTTGGAAGTTTTATTTATCTTCTGATTTTTAGAATTTTTGTTTAGATGCAAAAATGCGCTTTTAAAAAGGCAGTGGATGGAAGGACAGGTTTCCGCTCTTTCCAAAGAGAGTTTTTAGTGAAATCTTTATGAAAAGCATTTATCAGGAGAAAAATGGAAAAATGTCGCAACAATAGATGAATCTTGGGTTTATTTAAGTGGTTGCAATAAAAAAAGATCAATTTATTATCACAAAAGTGGAGAAAAAAATTTTTGCTACATGGTTCAAAGCATCAAAAGAAAGTTTTTCTAAAGGATTTATGATTGCCACTGGTTTTTCATACAAGCGCAAGATAAAAGCTAAGAAAATGTGACAAAAATGTCAAAATCAGCTCTAAATACTATCAAGAACATATTTTAATTCCAATTTTTAAAAATGAAAATCTAGATCTTTATCCACAATGCAATCAATCCATTGAACTGTATCATGACAAAACAAGCAGCCACACATCGCAATCCGCAATTGCTTTTCTAGAAAAAAATGGAACAAAAAACGGGAATTAAAACCATACCCTTCACTGATATTCCTGCTAAATCTCCTGATGTATCACTGTTGGATTTTTGTGTTTTTTGACTCTTAAAATCAACATTATCCAAACACCGACTACAACGCTTTGTGGACTTTGGAAAGCCGTTCAAGAGGAGTAGAAAAATATACCTCTTCCGATATTATAAAAAGCATTATCATCATAGAAATTACGATGTAGAATGATAGTTAAGAACAAGGGCTATCAAACTGAACAATTAAAACACGAAATATGAGTGAAATTGCTTCAGTACACTCCATCAAAATCGTCTAAAAAATGTGCGAACAGCCTCTGTAAAAAAGTAATGCATTCAAGATGAAAAGATAATTAATAATAATTAATAGCAGTTCATTTTTTATTTACTTGTGAAATAAATATGCTATATAAAGTACGCAGTTTATTTTCAAGTTAGCCGAAATTCTGATGATAGTATATATAAGCTAAATACCAATTTTATTTTGAGGTTAGAACTGCAGCCTGCAAACCATCAATAGGTAAAAATCAAACAGAGTGATTCCCCATCAACAGTTATTTTAATATAAATTGATTTCAGCTTTGATAAACATCCTCATTACTTTAATGGAAAGAACGAATTAGCTCTGGACATTTATCAGAGAAAGAACAGATTCAATTCCACAGATTTAACTTGAGCAACTATTATTATGATTGGTTGATGATCAATTTTCGAATAGTTCTATCCCTGTAAGAAATCCCAAAACGCTGAACATCCGGGCTCTGAATCTAGTAAACAATGTACCCTTTTTTAAATTATTTCAAATATGTACATTTTTCGGGAAAACCGGTATAAAACATCACCAGCAACATAATTTCAGGATTATTACATGGTTTTAGGAAGTAATTCAATTTATTATCATATTTACATAGTATTAAATATATAAATCAAAATTTTTAATGTGTGCTTAGTTATTTAATCATCATCATCATCATTATTGACAAATAATTCGTTTTTTAATGTTCTTTCATTTGTCCTTTATTTCTTTCAACTTGCTGGAAAATGTTTGGTATAATAATTTTAGAGCATCATTTTATTTATTTTGAAAACATCAAAATTTTTAATTGAACATTATTGTTAAATGAGGAGCAAACATTCAAACCTGTGTTTTCTCAAAAGAGTTTCCTTTAAACTTAACATAAAATTATCATATCTAATCTACATATTTTTCTAGATATGTCTACATTCTTTTCTAGCATCTAGTAATACATCTAAACAAATAATAATTAAGCTTAGTTATTTTTTAATTTCTTAGTTTTTGTGTTGTATGAAAAATTGTATCCGAAGGAGAAAACACGGTTTGAATGTTTTGCTCCTCAAATATAAACTAGCACTGCATACATCAATGCGTCATAACTAATCATCAGCCTCTCGGATTTTCAAACAGTTTACGTGATTTGAAGAAACAACTCCGAAACAATAACGATCGAATTAAGAATAAAAAACAAATCTCGACTCCTACGGAGAGTGGGTGGAACTAATTGAAATTGTGGGTGGTTCACATATCATGGCATAACGGTGTAAAACAATCAACTCAGGGCGTTAAAGTTCCGAACAGAAGTGTTCCAACTGAAATCTGATTCGCAATTATATTGCAGCTAAAATCATTTAGCTGCTCTGACGACCCCTCTAATTTGCGCAGCTGAAAAGGATAGGAGTCAGAGGTTAAAGTAAAATTATTTTCATAGAATTCAGGATTAACTAGACAAATGCAGGTGTAGATTGGGAACTGCAATTAAAGAGGGATGATCTCAGATTTTTGATACGTATTTTGATTTCATGCTCTTTTTTCGAACTTTAGTAACGATAGTTTCAACGGTATAGATCGTGAAGAGTGTGTATGCAGGTGGGTTTATAGATGGTAATTGATATACCCGCGAGAGATCCCGTACGTAAAACTAAATATATATATTAAAAGAAAAAAAAAAGATAGAAAGCATGCAAAACATATTTTAATTGAAAATTATAACCAAAATAATGTTGTTAAAAAAAACAAGACTGTAGGATAAAGTATTATTTATTTATAGAAGTTATAAATATGTAATAATATTAATAGCTTAACTCAGATTCACACTTTGTGTGGGCTACAATGAATTTCACCATACAATGAACAATTTAAAAGACAGCTAATTTCTTTCTTTCTTTCTTTTTAAATATATGTTAAACGCAAATTTAGTTTTTTAACGTACGAATGAGACAAAAAGAAGTGCATGTACTAAATAAATCGAGAATAAAAGAAAATATTTTTTTTTTTTTGCTTTCACCATTGTTCTAGTTGTTATTTAATTAAACATATTATTTTTATACCTGTTTTAGAATTTTAATTGGGTTTTTATAAATCAGAAACATTTCTGTTCAACCAGTTTTTATTAGGCGCACATCTATCCGATTAGATATATATTTTAAATTAATAAGATTTAATGTAAATTCCCAATTAAATCTGACATACAATTACTGTTGCTTCTGTCCTCTCAGGTCCAAATTTGCTTTGAAAATAAAATGTCAAGTAAAAGCAATTTAAAAAATAAGCTTAAAATTATCTTATATGAAATCCATACTTTATAATGTAAAATCCATAACCTGCCAGCATCCTAATTAATCTTCCGTAAAATTATTAGTACCCGCCACTTTTACCATATCTCTTTATTTTTTGAGTAATTTTCTGTATCTGTAATAACGATTAAATAAGAAAAATGCTCTTAAAAAAAATAATAATAAAATAAATAAATAAATAAATAAATAAATAAATAAAAGGCAGTTACTAACAAATTTATGGAATATTAATTAGATTGTTGGCAGCTATGAAAGTCTATTAAAAATTTATTATGAACATAAAATATCTCGTCAGTTCATATTTTGAAATAGTAATGAGATAAAAATGTCTAATATCTTTAAAAAGAGATTTAGTTTACACGAGAAATGTATTTATTACCTTTTTCTTCAATCATATTAAAAGTGGTTGGTAATTCCCAGTGGTAACTGGCATGAGGTGTCAGTGAGTGAAAACTTATGCATCAGTCATGCCGAATGATATCAGCTTCTTCAAGACGGGTACTTTCGTTTTTACAATTTTATTTCAGCAGCGTTACTTTTCCAGGAATGCTTTCTTAACAGTAAGGCACCTATAATATATGTATTATAGGGGCTCTACTTAACAGAAAGGAAAAGTATTTAATATATATGACGTGTTATTGGGGGGGGGGGGGGGTTAGCCGATGCGGATCCTATTTCCAGTTTTGACAAGAGTGATTTTTAGATTCATGTACGTATATGCTAGTGTCAACATTTGTCCATTCCATATACTCTCAGAAATATACGTTAATATTTTGTATGCATATCGGAGAACATCCGGAAATACACTTTGAACTTATTAGTATCTGAAAATACTTTAACATATTCGAAACAATTATCTTCTACCTTTAGAGAGTGGTAATATTTGTGAAGATATAATTAAGAGCAACTGAAGTTAAAAAAGAAAATGGCAAAAATTATACATACGTCCTCAATGCATAAACACCATTTTTGAAAAAGTTATATTTAAAAAAAAAAAAGAAAAGTGGTGATTTTTCACAAACTGGGAAAAAAAAAAAAAAAAAAAGGCCAAAACAAGTCATACTTCGCATTAAAGCCATAAAATGTCAAAAACAAAATTGAAAATAAATTAATGTCCTTATAAACATTTGATTTATCCAAATACACATTTAAATGTTGATTAAAGGTAAGTCTTCTTGTGAATACCTAACTTTATTCGTGAGAGTTTATTATATTACGTTATTTGGAAAATCTGGCCATCTGTAGAATGTTCACATTTCGAACTTTTACGAATATTTAAAACTCAAAATATTAACTAGGCAAAGCAATTCAATCATGTAAAAACACAAAAGAAAATTCACATAACTATTAATAAAATAAAATAAAATGCATAGAAATAATCATTCTTATTGTGTAGATCTTATCACCAAATTAACTGTCATACTTAATGTCACTTTTTGGTAGCGCATAGGAAACAGATCTGCAAATATTTCATTTATTTACAAAAGGGAAATAAAAGAATATCTATGTCATTCATGTAAAAGTATTAAAATCAGAATTTAGGCGGATGCTATAAAAATTCTGAAATAATTAAATAATATCATAAAAAGGGTAATTATATTTTTATAATTATTTACCATAGTTAATTAAAGCAGAAAAATTAAATTCCTTTGTCAGAGGTAAATGGATATTTTACATATCACCATAATTAGTGTATACACAAATTAAAAAAATCTTTTGAGTTTTTTAAAAAACTCTTTTTTAATTAATTTTCTAATTTGCAATATTTCAAGTTTCTGACATAATATAATCTGACATTTGAATGGAATATATTTCATATGCACAATATTCTCCATATCGAGAATATCCGCTAAAGGTATTATTTTTTTTTTTTCACGTTTGAATTAAGTTTAATTATTGTGCACCAAAATTATATCGCTATTCACTACATGACAGAGAATATACTGCAGTACAAGAATCTTTCCTAAAATTATTACGTTCAGGATCAGGTGAAAAAGAACCATATATATTATACATATTTTGGTCATTTTCTATAAGTTCTCTGATATATGATAATTAAAACTGAAAAATTAAATTCATTTCTCTTAAGTAAATTGATATTTTATATTTTACAGTGAATGTGTACACAAATCAAGCACTTTTAATTTTTTTTTCTCTCTATTTCGAGAATATTTCTTGAAAGTATGTTTAAAATTTGAATGAAATCTAATTTATAATATCTAAAGCTACAGCACTATTTACAACATTACAGAGAATGTTTTAAAGTTCGAGAATATTCCCTGAAATCATAACTTGACGGTATACTTTAATATTTGTAATGGAATCATATTCGATCAAACATTTATTGATGAAGAAGATTTAGACACCAGGGCATCTCTGAAAAATACGATAAATATCTGAAAAAAAAAAAAAAAAAAAAAAAAAAAAAAAAATTGTATTTTATCTTATTTCCATAATGAAAATGATCCAAAATTCCGGAACGGACTAACTTAACTAAGATGGTTCTAGATCGAGAAGATGTACTTTTCCAAGAAACGAGGAAGTGAGTTATAGTTTCAATTACTTATATAATTTCATTTAATTATTTATATAGTTTCATTTAATTATTATTATTTTTTTTTTTTCAAGTTGGAAAAATCCAAACCTAAATCTCAATTATTTTTAAAGAAATTTTACAACCTGTAAGTTATTTCTGTCGTTAATATTGATTATGAAATAGCAGAATGTCTTTAAGGTATTAAATTTCTGTATAAAAGAAAAATAAATTGACATTTATAAATCTTAATTCTAAAATGAATTTATATATTTTGTGAGAAACTTATTTAAATTATTGTTTCGCATTTTTAAACATAAGTTTAAAAATTAAGTTCTCTTTTACCATTATATTCAAAATATCCGTAATGATTCACAAAGGTCTAATATACAAAAAGGAAAGGAATATTGTTCTAAAAACAATGTATGTATTTTATAAAGAAAGTTAAATCTCAGAAGTTAATACTAAAGAATTGCCTCTCTTTTCCCTATATGTACAGTACTTCCATCCCTTGATAATTTGTTGAGGTTTTATTCAGATTTTTATTAATAAAAATAATTATCTGGGCAATATTTAGGAAATGTTTAAGTGAAATTATATAAAGAAGAAAGATTTGTTTTATAACGTTTCTTTTATCGTTACGTGTCAGCCTGATAATTATTCTGATCATGGGAATTTTATATTATATAAGTAATTTACTTGATTTGCGATCAAATTTTTAATGAAATAAAAGTATTTTATAGAAAACTAGATTACGCCTTAACAAAAGGCAGGTTAAATTTCAATGAATTCCCATGGGCTATGAGATCTTGAACATACGTGGCAACGCTATAAATGGAGTTGTAACAGACTTGTCAATCGGGGTGAATTTTTCACAAAAGGTTCTTGGGGCAAGGTGCAGATGTATATAGGCTCAGTATAGCAGCATAAACTAATCCGTAACACAATCCTGAACAATGACTATGAGGGGAGAACGAATTTTATGAACTGCCACTACAGATGTTACTATTCCAGGAAATTTGAATTGAAAAGTTCACGAACTAATTACATTTTTAAATTATACTATTGGGTACGTGTGAAAATTACAAAATTGAAAACTTATACCAAATACTAACTTTTTACTTAAATGATTGTTTAAATTTGTGAAGACATTTTTTGATTTTTTCTTAAAAACATCTTTTAAGTTGCCTCTTTTGAAAAACAAGCGATTGCTATCGAAACACAGTTTGCCAATCTTTACGACTTGAAGGAAAACTAAATTCACAATATTATATCCCGTGGAACTTTAACATTATTAATGAAGAAACAAGTATATTTGTAAGAAATAAGGATGAAAGACTATTGATTTTATAAATATGAAATAAACCCATTTAAATAAAATACTACAAACGCTTATTTATTTATATAATTTTATAATTTTCGCACAAACATGTTTCAGAAAACTGAAAAAGATATTTTTACTGCTTTTCCACTCACTAACAGATATTTCCCCTTTTCACACAGACTCCCAAAATGAGTCTTGATATATATTAGAATTTAGGTTTAAGACAGTTGAAAGAAGTATATGCTTTCTTTTACATTCATGTTTAAAATGGGAAAGATTCGTAATTTGATCTATCTCAATTATAATTGCATTAGAAGTGATGTTGTGAAAATAAATTTTATCGATATCTTAGGCCTGATTTCATTAATGAAAGTTGTCCAAGCATGAGCGATTCAAAAAATTCTGAAGCTAAAATGGGCATAATCAACCAGTATAATAACTATTAACAAAAAAAAAAAAAAAAAAAAGTATTTGAAATATTGAGTAGGTTTTTCCGCGGTCCACAAAAATTTTCTCGCGGACTGGAGGTCCATTAAGTATTCTATGGACTACCAGTTGCAGATTCCTGATCTGGAGGTTATAATATTGAGACTTGTTATCCCAAACTTGGGATTTTGGGATTAATAAAAACTATTACGTAAAAATATTTGTTAGTTAATATTTATTGAAATCTGAAATAAAACTGAAGTTCAGACTTTAAGACAGCTTTTTTTATTATAAAATTACTGAGAGAGTGTTAATATTAACAGATGGTTTTTTAATAATTTAAATAAGCAATATATTCTGTCGTTTATTGTAAAAGTGGTGTAACTCAATAATTTTTTTCTTTTTTTTTTTCTTAATTGTATCACATTTAGTCATACCTTTCATTATAAAAGTGAAGAAACTCCAATAATTGTATTACAATTCTACAAGGGTCATTACTCGTTTCTTCACGGAACTAAAACCTCTAAATATTCATTAGGAAAGAAAGGTTTCTAAGTTACTTCAAATTATTTTTCTAAAACTTATAAAAATTCTTATAACTCTGATTTGTATTAAACACTAAAAAATCGATAACACTGACTCAGTACTTGCATCCCCCCCCCCCCCCCAAACACGCAAATTTGCAAAAAGCTCGTTATTTCAAAATTCAATTATAAGGAGATAATCCATTCACTTTTAGAATGAGGCACCCCCATGTGTGTCGGTGTAGAAAATTTTAATCGAGTAAAAAATACACATTTAAAAAGAATAATTTATTAGAACATAAAAAAAAACTGAATTTGTAACCCATCTTTAGTTTTATGTTAAAATTAATTCAATAAAAGGAATTTTTAATGAAATTAAATTTTTTACTAAACACATGAATGTAATGTGCATTAATAAAGGTTTGTTACCTTTCAATTAATTATGTTTATACAAAATTTTCATTTCTTTTTCTTCTCTCCCAATTTTTTCTCTCTCGTTAAGATAAGTCATATTATTATCTCACATTTTAAATTGTTTCCAAATTAATATAACTAAAATTTAGAATTGTGAATGACTAGAGTTTTTAAAATTATTATTTATCAATAAATAGAAAGACGAAAATACTTAAAAGAAAAAAAAAAAAAAAAAAAAAAAAAAAAAAGAAGAAGAAGAGGTAGAGAAAGAAGAATAAAGGGTAAAAGAGTAACTAAAAGTACAAACAAAAATGCCGCACTAATCTATGGGAATCACTTAAATTAATAATGATATGAAAAATGAAAGCAACATTATTATAATTAAAAAAAAAAATATGATAATAAGTATCTAGAATAATTTTGAAACAGAGAAATCTATATTAATACAATTTGTTTTTATAAAAATGAAAGGAAAATGTTAGAAACGAAACATTCTTTTTAATTTATATTTTCAGATTTTAATAATATTCTTATTTAAAAAAAAAAAAAAAAAAAAAAAAAAAAAAACTAATAAACTTTTAATCTTATCAAAGTTATAAGTCATTAAAATACTATTAAAAGCGAGAATATTTACATTCCTAAACTAAATTGTATTTCTTACTCCGTTAAATCTAATTGAAATTGAATCCCAGAATTGTATAATTTACGATAATTATAAAGAAGAAAACGATATAGAAATTATTAAGAAGCGTATGCATATAAGACAAAGCTTTTTTAATTACGTAAAAAATGTCAGCCATTTTCTCAGAAAATGTCATGCAATGCTATGAAATAACACAAATCGAAACCTACTTTTACTCTTGAAAATTTGCCTGAAGATTGTCTTTATGTTTCATATCTAAAAGAGGATGTTTCCTATATTTTTATGACATTACAATTTTTTATTATGGCTATTTCTTTTAATGGAATAGTATTTATTATGGAATTCGGTTCTTAACGAAGTACGTTGTCGCACATTTTATGTTCTTCTGCTGTATTCAAGTGGAGATTAAAACAGGAATTCCCTCCACCTCTCCCATTTTAACGTGTAGTTCAATAATATATCGATCTTTATAGATAAATTTGTAAAATATTAATTTTCGCAGTCTATTATTAGATAATTCAAGTAAATCTGAAACTATTAATTTTTCACTTTTACTCTCTCCTTCACACACACACACACCAATAAAATAAAATAAAATAAATATATAAAATAAATAAATAAGAAAAGAAAAAGAAAAGAAAAAACGTAATTTAAGTTTTGTATCAATCTTTAACGTAAGGAAAAAAAAAATCTTATTTAAGTTTTACATCATAATCTCTAATTTTTATTAATACATATACATTAATTAAGTTTTCGGGTGTTCTAAAACACATTCCAAAATATCAAATCCCCACCTGTAAATTAACCTACTGAACCTACTGCATCGTACATTTTATATTCCTCAATCATAAATATTATTAATAGCATAATATGATAAATCATTGATTATATTTAACTGCTCCATGTAATCATAATTATCAAATTATACATATTGGTATACATTTTTTTTTTTTTTTTTTTTTTTTTTTTTTTTCAGTTTAGGAATATCTTTAAAAGAGTCGAACAAGAAACCTCTTCTTTTTTTCCTGCTGTCAGGTGAAATATAGAACCACTACCTATAAATAATCGAACAATTTTTCTATTTCGTGTTTTGTAACTCTATACTGTCTCAGTAACAGTGGAGGTAGCCAAAGGCGCACGGACCCCAGAGGAATTCCTTATACTAAGAAAATTAAAAACAAAACACCAATCACTGATTGTCCATCAAATAGCCCCACCTTTCGATAACCAAAAGTGAATTTCTATCCGGACCTAAATGTCAGTCAGAAATTTGCTCTCGGAAAGAGAAATTTTTTCTGACCCCAATCTCTGAAGAATGCGAATGCCATAATTTACTACTTATCGCTCGTTTGGCGTCAAAAGGTTAGATATCTGTTAACATTTTGGTGTGTGAGGGGGAATCCGTAAGAAAGCAATTGCACTCGATACGATAATTAATTTTGATGGCGAGATAATATGATTAATTGATAAACTTTGTATAGATAACTTGTATACACTTTTTTTTTTTTTTTTTTTTTTTTTTGTAATTATTTTCAGAATTTTAAAGATATTCTTAAAAATAAGGAAGAAGAATCTAATAAAATACTTTGTTATTTCTGAAGGAAAAATATGTCTTTTTACTGAACACTATCCGCAGATATTAATTTAATAATAATAATAATAATAATAATAATAATAATGTTGTATTCTCAAATACGCACTTTTTTTTTTCTTTAGAAAAATAAAATAATGAAACATTAATGGAGAAAAAATATATAAAAATACAGGAAATCATAGTACACTTTTAATTGATATTAATTTTTGATTAATAGATACCAATACAAAAATTAGCATTTTGATTTGATATATATTTCAATTTTCCGCGTAAGATTATGTCTTCGTAGCTGAATTAACACTTGGAATAAAAAATGGAAATAACACTTTCTATTACTTACATTTTATTTTTATTGTTTTATTCATTAAAAGAATTTGGAAATTAATTTTCCAGGTAAGACAACATTTAATAATTTTATTAAATTAAATTTTAATATTAAAAATTTTTGCGGGTACTTAAATTTCTCACATGAAATTCCGATTGAGAAACACTGACATACAAATTTATGTCGAAATTTTGAAAAAACAAATGTATGTGGTGTATCTCTGCTGTGTTAATTCAAGTATCTATAAGTTTGTACTTACTTGACTATAAAGTAATTAGTACCCGTGCATTATATATTAAGAAATCAAGCTCTATAAATATTCACTATTGTAATTAAGATTAATCCCATAGAATAACAGGACCAAAAGTATCCACTTACCTACAAAAAAAGCTCATGTACATCAGCAAAACAAGAGCCCTATATTACTAACAAAATTAAAAAGAGAATGCTGAAATCCCAACTTCACTCACCTAACTAATAGATATTGTCCCTATTAGCCCACAAAAAGAAAAAAAAATGTCCACAAGATTTTATCTAAAGTCATATAGAATTTGGTCATACCTCTGAAATGATTCAATTAAAAAAAAATTCGAAGTATTTCATGAGTTGATCAAAAAGTTCTCTTTTCCATGATTCTATTTCTTTTTACGTTATATTTGTTTCAAACTGTAAAATAAATATATTATAAATACATAATATGTTTAAAAAACTTTCTCAGAATATTTAAAATATAAAAATATTATTTTCAAATAATGGTTTATAAAATGTCATATATAAAATACTTAAAATTTATGAAAATAGCAGTGGATATATAACCTAAATTCAGTTCAGGCAATTTGTATTTATTTTCATTTCTCATCAGTAAAATTTGAGGACTTCACTTAAAATGTCCCTGTGTCAAAGAAGTGTTTCTAATGATATTACATTCATATTAAAAAAAAAAAATCCAAAAAATGACTTTTTCTGAAATTATTATTAATAATTTCTTATTTAACATATTCATTACAAAATTTATTTCACATAGGAAAAAAGTATATGAAATTTTGTTAAAGAAAGAAAATATGTACGTTTGTATAAGAAATGTAAATAGGTACAAATAGCATAAATTATAATCAAGATTGTTAAATATCCACAGCTATTTTTATGCTGCTTGACGATTTTTTCCCCCCATGTTTTACTCAGACTATGTACTAAAAATTTTGTTAAAAAAACATAATAACCCGTAGACATATAACGCATCTCTGGAAAGAAAGAAGAAAAAAAAAAATTATGCACGCCAAAGTATGATGTAACTTATAACACTCTAAATTTAAAAGGAAAGGCCTTCAAATAAATGTATGTTTATCTCTTAAAAAAAAAAAAAAAAAAAAAAAAAAAGTGGGGGGGGGGGTGCAGGAAAATCTTAGCAGTTTTTTTTTTTCTTTTTCTGAAGACACAAAACAGAGCGAATTATTACATTGTCCGAAATACAATGTAATAATTCGCGAAGTACGGAGACTAACTGTATTTATAGTTTGCAAAATAAAATAAATTTTCTTTCATGTAAATCGGAAGCAACCCCAATTGTTCTTGAACCAAATGGTTCTTCAGCCTGTTCTTGAACCTTCGAAATAAAAAATTGATCATTTGAGTCGTCTAATTATGTTCTTAAAAGTGTTTTCCTTGATCGGAAACTAAGCAATTTCGAAACTTTGTCTCAATATATTACAAAGATTTTCCATCAAAATACATCATGTCAACTGGTTAGCTACCAAAATATCACTCATATTTACACTAAAATTGAATTGGAAACCGACTATGCCATAATTTAAAAATCGATTGATCCCATTAATAAATCCCGTGATTTGTTGAGTTCTATGATTTCTAATCCTCAAAATCCAGGGAATTAAAGTGTTATATCTAGAGATTTTAGGGATTTATAAATAAAGGATTTTAAACAAAAATTATTAATTAGAATTTAGTAAACTGTGAAATAAAAAGCACTAAAGTTTTAAAGGTAACATTTTTATTTACAGAATTATCGTTAATGACGGTTGTTTTGTCCATACCTCCAATTTTCTAGCCTCTCAAAAGATGCAAAGACATTTTCAAGAATTATGCTGTCTGTCTGTTATAATAAGGAATCAATTAGGAGTTATACTCAAACTTCAACCGTAGAGAAATTATATTTATTATAAGCATATTTGCTGATATAAATATTTTTTTTTTACATAAAAACTTATTTCAAATATTCTTTTTTTCTCCCTCTGTCTTACTTGGGCTCGCAGTTTTGTATTTAATTCATATTGTTCATCCTAACCAGGAATTCAAAATATTTAATTATGATTCATTTCTACATGCAGCATTTAATAAATCATAAGCACAATTAAAAAACAATTGGGTTGATAGTTAAAATAAATTATTTGAAATAGTCACAGTATCCCAAGTTAAATTATGGGATTGGGTATATATTTTGAAAGTGAGAAAATTCTGCTTTTCATCTATAATATATTTAAATTTCGTAGGTACTTAGCCGCTTTTACGGAAGGCAATATAAAATGCATATTTCTAAATTATCTCTATTTTAAAAAGGTACGTGTGAAACAACGTAGTGTCTACTCTAACAACATATTCAAATTTCGCTGTAAACGACATTTTTTTAATTTCATTTATTTATTTATTTATTTTTTAATAATAATAAAAGCCAGAAGGGTACAAACAATGAGAAAGCTTATTTATTATTTTTTTTTAATTTTGTAAATGAAATTCACACGGATTTCATTAAAAATTTGTTTTTATGAAAGTTATTAAGAAAGAAAAATGTATACTGATATTAATAATTTCTCCTATTATTGAGGTGGAAAAGATCTATTTATAAGCTATAAACACGATGAATAATGAATATTCATTAAAAAACGGAACATGGATAGGTTGGATTCTTTCTCTTATTCACGATCTCAAAACTAGTAGTTTTCAACAGCCGTAATTCAGGATATTTTCATTTGCAAACTAAAATATTTTCCTTTTTTTCCCCTTAAATTTTAGTATTTACAGAAATAGTATCATTTATAATAATATTAGAAAAACTTTTGATAAATGAATCTCGAGATTAATATGCTGGAATCTTGGGACTATCAGTCAAGATCCTCAGAATCCAAACATCTGCTCTATATTCCAATATAATTTCATTTATATAAATTTATATAATTTTTTTGGACATTGGTTCTAAAAAATGTCACGTCAAGCAACTTACGACATCTTTATTTCGTTAGTCTTGAGGATATCTTATTTATTTATTTATTATTAAAGAATGAGGGCATTTAATCGACAGGTTTGAACTCTAATATTACTTGAAGCGAATAACATTTATTAGCCTAATGTGCGATTTTTAGAGTCTTTATCCGGCTTTAAACTAATAAGTAAGTTTTAAGAATGGAAATTCTCTATATTTTGAGAAATATGTACTGAATTTAGTTCTATGGATAGCGTCAAATATTTTCATAAGACATTCAATACAAACGAAAATTTATAAAATGTTAAACTTCAAGATATAAAAAAATATGGCTCTTCCATAGTCAAAAGAATAAATAAGTAAATATCAACACATCAGTTTACTAGACTGTAAAGAAAAGACGCTTACGAAATCTGAAAAGAAAAATCATAGGTTACAAATTTATGGATATTTTCTATACCGTTTCTATGATGTTTTTTCTTCCAGAGTAGATGTTTTACTGTAGCAAAATATTATGTTACATGACAGTCAGACGGACAGTACTCAGTAGGAAAGATATGGAACATTGGTATTGATATTAACGTTGTAAGTTATCTAATATGTATCCAAGAAATTTAATATGATGCTAATTGCTAGAGGAAGAAATTTGATTTTTACTCCCGAAAGTCGGGTGACAGTCATAATATTCAATTTATTAATTTACATTAAAATAAAGAAAAAATACTATATGGTATAAAAATAAAATCTATTCAATTGAAAATAAGGAATAATTCAAGAGACTGTAAAATCCTTCCTATAAATGCGCCTGGGAGGGTTAATCGATATAGCAGAAACAAACCGTAACTCATTAAAAAAACTGTATTCCATACAGCTTACTATATCTGTACTGATAAGTATAAAGGATTTAAGTCCATATTCTTGATTTTTCAGGAGACGAAAAATAAAGTTAAACTACCTAAAATCTAACCAGAAGAATCGATTAGGAAAAAGGGATTATGTTGATTTATAAGCTTTATACCATTCAGTGATTGTCAACCTTCATTAATAAAGGGAAAAAATTGAATTAAATATTTTATACCATACATGAGTGGTAAATTTCTGATTTGAACCTTTTTTTACCAATCTATTTTCTCAAAGACTAAATGACATAGACTTAATCCTTTATTAATGCTGCTAAATTTCTGACTTTGATCATTTTTTTACCAATGGATTTTCTGAAAGACTAAATGGCATTAATTTAAATCCTTTATACCAATCGATAGAGAATTTTTTTCTGTGTCTGACTATGTACTTAACTCAAAATCGACATTTTTGGACTTTATACTTATCTTTGGACTTTATCCTTTATACTTATCAGTACAGATATATTAACAATAATATTCTATATCATTCTGATATACAAGAATATATTCCCGTTGTATAGTCGTGTTTACACAGTATTGTGGGTATTATATAAACATTTAGTAAACTTCTGTTCAATATAATCTGAGAAATAGCTTTTTGTGTTCCCCAAAGAAGTGTTACAGGCGCGACGAGTTTTAGCACTTCATGGTGTTTGCTTAAAAATAATTCATTTATTGGTGATTATTTCTGGTAAATCGAAGCAAGTTTGAATAAGTGCCAAACTTGATCTTAAATATCAAGTTTAGTATAGTTCTACACTATACAGGTTAATTACTGCGACATAGCAATATTACCTTTTGAGCGCTATAAACGGAAACTAGATAACTACAATTTTGAAAAATAATCATCTCATGTATAGTTCCATGCCATTGAAGGTCAAATATTGCTATCAACCCTACTGCGAAAAATGTAGCAACAGGTGTTTGTAACATTTTATCAGTATGCACCAAAACTGAGTCACTCTTTTTTATAATAAGCATAAATTTATATTACATAAACATTAATCCAACTCAATGGTGTAAAGAGTGCGACACAGTTATACAAATTGCGGAAAAGACGCAAGGCAGCGTTTTTTATAATATGACATTCATTAATACTAGGTAAAAGTTCCTGAATAAAATAACTTACATTTTCTGCAAAATTTATATCATCCACTGACAGGTTGGCTTTTTATAAAAATATTAAATCGTGTTCTAAACATCGTAAAACTATTCAACCCATGAAGAACCAGATGTCAATACGTTCTTAGAATCCAAAACCTTCTTCAGATGAATATAGAAGAAAGTAAAAACAAATAAAAAGAAACACTACTTGTTTTTTTCTTTTAACACCCAACAGATAAAAAACTGGTGCTTAAACAATTTTATCGAGAACTTCGATATTTTTAGTAAGACAGATAAGGTTATAAAATTGAAAAAACAGATATTCGATTTTCTTGTGAAAAAGTTTTGGCGAACGGAAGTTCTTCATACCATTCTTTGAACTCCGTGACATTCTATTCGTGTTTCATCGCACGATTTTTTCCTTACCCCTTTGCTTATTTTCCTTTTTTACTAGCCTCGGTTAGTTTAATTTTACCATCTTACACACCCCGACACGATTTTCTCTACTAAAAGAAGATTATAATTTATGCTTATTGGCGTGTATTGTAAAAGTTGCTATTCTCATAAAGCACATGTGTATACATCTACAGTGCGTTGCATGAATATAAACGCACCTTTTCCAATAACCAGAAATAGAATTTTTTAAATTTTAAAGGAAGGAATGTGACTTACAGTTATTGCATATGACTAACAACTGAATAAGGTGCTTTGAGCACGTATATTTAGGCTCATACAAGCTTATGTAAATGAGTGTCTAAGCATTTTCTTATTTTTCACTGTTTTTCGTTTGTTGCGCGAAATTAAACGCACTCTGTATTTTGCGTTTAAAATTTAACAGAGCCACCGGAATTAAATTAAAACATAGATAGTCGTGTTGCTAAAGTTCTCTAAAAATAGTTTTAATGCCTGAATGCAAAATGTACGGAGTTTGTTCAGGATGGCAAGAGGGAAAACTTTGACAGTAGACGAGAGGATAAAAATCGACTTCATGCGTGGTAAAGGCTTTAGCAATCATGAAATTGGGCGCCGAATAGGAAGAAGTGAGAGGGTTGTGCGAAATTATATAAAGAAAAGAGGAAATTATGAGAAAACAGCGTATAAGAAGCGAACAGGAAAGCTCACCAGTTACGACAAACATCGAATATGCAACGATGCAAAGAATAAGAATATTTCCTGTGTGAATATTAAGTCTCAATACAAGCTGGGTGTTCATCGGACAACCATATGGAGAACTATCAAAGCTGCAACATTCATTAAATTTAAGAAAATGAAGGCGGAACCACCCCTCACTCAAAAGCACAAAGCTATGCGGTTGGAATGGGCAAGAAAATGGATTCTAGATCGACTAAATTGGGAAAAAGTCATCTTCTCAGATGAAAAAAAGTTTAATCTCGATGGCCCGGACGGATTTCTTAGCTACTGGCACGATTTGAAAACCGAAGAAATGTACTGTTCAAAACGTCAATCTGGAGGTGGGTCTGTCAGGGTGTGGGCAGCCATAGGTTTTAAAGGGACTTTCAAATTAGGATTCGTGGAGAACACTATGACCTTTGTAGATTATGTCCAGATCCTCACAAGGATCCTCCGCCGACCAGCAGCCAAGAAATCTGGAATAAATTATATTTTTCAGCAAGATTGTGTATCTGTCCATACAGCACAGATCGTGAAAAAATGGTTCCGTGATAATAAAATTAAAGATCTGGATTGGCCCTCAAAAAGCCCCGATTTAAACATAATAAAGAACGTATGGGGTATTCTGGTTCGCCGTGTTTACATAAACGGAAGGCAGTTTCAACACGAAAAATGAACTAAAATCGGCCATTTAATTAGCTTGGAAGACAATCAACTTGGATGACCTCATGCCACTATATCAGCCAATGCCAAGGCGTTTACTGCCTGTTATAGAAGCCCATGGTAGCTTTACAAAGTATTAGATGCAGTATTTGTTACTCAGTTATCTATTTTTTACATGTGCGTTTAAATTCATGCAACATGTATTTTTGTCATAAATTCAATGAAATTATTTTCTAAAAAAAAATATTGGTCTTTCATTGTTTTGACTCGTATTTTCATTTATTGAATCATACACATACAGTTTGCATCAAGTGTCATCCATTCATATTTTTTTATTACATTTCTATACCATTCTAATTCTTAAAGCTAAGGTGCGTTTATATTCATGCAACGCACTGTAGATTATAAGTTTGGTTATCATGTAAAAATAGAAAAGAAAATCGTTAAAGTTTTCATAAAATGCTCTTTTTTTTAAAACGCGTAAAAATTCTTAAAATTACATTTTCAATTAAATACAAAAAAAAAAAAAAAAAAAAAGAGAGAGAGAGAGAGAAAGAAAAAAAAATACACTTTAATATACGTACTTCTATTTTACATAATAAATAAATGTAATGTAAAGATTCTGCTGATTTTTACGTGAAAAATTTTAATTTCCGTTAAAGCAAAATTTTAATTTGTCGCAAATACAATTCAGATAAATAGATAAACTAGTGTGTTGTGGCCACCGCAAGCATACTTATACGTAAAATCACACAAATTCATACAGTACAATTTATTTATTAAATTATTATTTATGAAAATTATTTTCCATAAAAAATGCAGACGATTTTTATCTGACAGAATAACTCTAAAGGCTGAAAAAAATTAAATTTTTCTGCCAAAAATCAGTTTATTTATTTTCTTTTTTGGTTGTTGTTGTTGTTAAAAAATGCAAAAATCGAAAACTTTGTTTTAAATTATCACAGATCTATGGTTCAACAATACGTTTTAAAGATATTGGCGAGATCTTTCGAAAGATACCCGTATTGAAAACTTTTCACATGCACAAACTTTTTTTATTAGTTTACTACTACTATTATTAATAATTCATATTAATTTTACGATTACACGTTAAAAATAGCTCTTCTTATGTACACTTATACGAAATTTTGTCCTATACTGCCATGTTAAAAATTTAGAAAAAATGAGATCGCAGCACCATCTGTTGAGCCATTGATGCCCAAATCTAATCAGCACCAGTTTACATCAAGGTCCAACTAAATACCAAAAGTTTGGTTAAATTTCGTTCATTGGTTCGTGAGATACAGCGTCCACAAAATTTGTGATACACACAAAGACAGACATTTTCTAAAAACTGTTAAATCGTGTTCATGATATTCCAAAACGTGTAAATCCAGTAAATTCCACGAATCCAAGCCATGAAAAATTTTAACGAATCCAGTACTATCTCTCTTTCTGTATGTATAAATATGAGAAAGTAAAAATATAATTACTTCAAATATAAGCAAACATATACTACCTATAGATAAAGATCTATTTATAGAATTTTTTTAAGTTGTCTGATTAAGAACGAAAGTAAATTAAATATTTCAATTTCAAAACAGTAATGTCTCATATTTTGATTTCAGGCCAATTTGAAATCTGAATGGATAAATAGGATATTTTTTACACACACACACACACATATATATATATATATATATTAACATTTTTCTTTGACTAAATTATCTGTTTGTACGAAGGAGAAATTTTTAATTAGTAATGTATATTCTAAAAAGCATTGACATAATAAGTAATACTGCATTACCATCTACTTTCCGACTATATAGCAAAAAGTATAGTAGTAATATTCATAACAAAAATTGATAAACAGTAGTGATAAGCGTAAAAATAATAGATCATAAAATATAGTAATAATTCTAATTATTATAACAAAAAGGATAAATAATAGCTGTAAGTATAAAAATAATAAATCATATTTGAAGGATAATCGGGATTAAATGTATTATATGGAACAAAATAACGTATATCATAAAATGATTTTTTATAGTTCATATATTCTTAGACATCTGTACAACTTACGAAATATTATCTTTAAAATGGAATACTAAAAATCTTTTTTTTTTTCCCCCAAATGTGTTTCTGTAAAGTAGGACACGCGAAAGTCTTGTGGTTTTCCACCCCTTAGAGAATTTCCGAAATTTTAATCAAATTAATCTGCTTCGCTATTATGCAGTTATAGTAAGCTTAAAAGAAAAATAATAGCTATGTGATTATGCATTATTTTACAGCTTTGGTCAGCATTATTATTTTTTATTTGATTAGTTAATAGTCTTAGTATTCTTCCACGGTTACCTTTTTGTTTAATTTATAATATGTTTCATTACTTTTTTAAAGTTTTGATAATAATGTTATAATCATTCTATATTACTTCAGTATTACTTTTGATAATTGTATTGAAAATTACTCATAAAACATTGCCGTAAAAAATCTTTATTGGATAAATTAACATTCAAAAAATAGTATTTATTTTAAAACGTTTTATTTGAATACAATCTAAAGTAATTTAAGTTAGAAATTAATATTATAGAATAATTTCGCAATTAGTTAAATTTACTCAATATTTTTTGCATAATAATACTATATTTTGATTTTTAAAGTTCATTCTAATTACTCAACTAACTAAAAAAAAAAGTTTATCAAATATTGATGTTTTGATATAATTTTATTTTAAATTTTCGGTTATCGAATACAAAAGTTATTTGAACAAACCAAGTAAAAACTATTACCTGCTGAATAGGCTGAATATTGAAAATTGTCCAATATTTATGTATCTGTAGTTTTTTTTTTTTTTTTTTTTTTTTTTTCTAATTGCATTTCCAATTTTTTAATATGAAAAATAAATTTTTATCCAAAGTAGGTTGTTGAATTATTTATTCAGCGAAATAATTAATGAGGGAAAAAAAAAAAAAAACAAGCGACGAAATTTCGAAGGAAAAAAATTACTGCAAATGTTCGTTTCGAAGACAAAAAGTAAGACAAATTTCTGTGGGAGGAATTTTCATTAGGCGTTTTTTCGGAAGGGGGGGGGGGGGGATTCTTCCTCATAACGCACGTACAATTTTTCTTCTTTTGTCCAATGGAATTTAGCTAGCCTTTTTCTTTTGACATTTTTTGTATCAACAATATAATTTAATGCAGTTATGAACCTGCAAAACACTACAACTTTTAAAACTTAAATAATACGAATGCATGAAAGTGTACGTATTTGTTTCAGAAATATTAATATATATATTATAGAAGCACCAAAACTGTTAATTCATAAAATCCTCTTTTTTTTCTCCGAAATGGGATCTTGGGAAAATAATAATCATTTAAAAATAAATATCAATAAAGTAAAAAAAAAGAAAAAAAAATCAGTAATAGTAATTACATTATATATATATATATATATATATATATATATATAAAATAATTTAATTCCTTTACAATACTCAGCAAATGAGAGAAAGATGAAAATACCAACAATGAAATTAAAAGTTAGATGTATTACGTATAAAGTTATTGTCACAATTACCATTTAATTAAAATTCACTGATTAGTAAAAACATGTTAAAGTACTTACAGTCGGTAACAAAAGTGTCCGAACACTAGCAAAAATTCCTATATAAAAAAAGTACGCTTAATACAGTTCTGCTAAATAAATCCTTGTCGAATCCTGTTCTTAGACTAACTAAAAACAGGATTCGACAAGGATTTATTTAACAAAACAGTATTAAGTGTACTTTTTTTACATAGGAATTTTTGCTAGTGTTCGGACACTTTTGTTACCGACTGTACGCAGAAGAGAAATGACGTATATATCACTTAAGCCTAAACTATGAGATAGTTTTCATGATCCATTAATCCAGTAAATTCATGCAACACAAGATAAAAATTGAAAGAAATTAACCAAAAATACTATTGAAATAAAAAGGAATGCATGAAGGAAAAATAGAGTTATAAATGCTGAAACCCAGTACAGATCTCATCAGGAAACTAGCAGTACTGTCAGCATGGATTGCAAGATTTCTGAATATTGTATAGCTATTTCAGCAATATACAACACTAGTTTCAATCTTGCAAAAAAATAGAAAGATAAAAGGAAATTAGCGTATAAAATAACTTATCCATAATGAAAATTGGTATTCGTGAAAGGTGATGGTCTGGAGTTTCAGACATGCAAAGAACATTTAAAAACTCGCATTTCCCATTATCGATTTAGTCCAGAATACAATTAGGGAACCAACCATAAATTGAAGAAAAGCGCAAATACTTTGGATCAACCTGTATCTAAAAAAAAAAAAAAACTACAAATGACTTGTAACTTTAATACATTTTTTCACATACTATGTACAATATTTGTACGTTTTTTTGTGAGAATTACACAATTATTTAGGCAGATATAATTTTTTTCCCCAAAAAATTATTATTTTTTGGCACGTTTTTTGCTTATAACTAGAACGGAATGCCATAAAATTTTACAAAACTTGAAGAAAAAGTGACAAAACATTAGAGAAACATTATTCTGAAATATAAAATTCACATGTGTAATATTCGCTGAAATATAAGCATTTTTAGTAATTATTTTTTTTACTGCGTATGCGTGAAAGATAGAAATTTTTTTATTCCAACTTTTGTCAAAAATTCATTTGAATAGAGTAAAAATAAAGCAAATTGTCGTCAAAAGAACGAGCTAGATTTCAGGCGTTTTTCAAAGTTGAAATTTCATAAGGGGTTTTTCACATGCTGCGTATTTAATTTGAAGATCCAATTATTTCGACCACGTTGCCAAAGTTCTTTCTAATGAAAAACCCATAATGAATTCACAAATCTTAGTAAATAAATAAAAATACGTTCAAGTTACAAGTCTATAAGTGGTTTTTCACAAAAAAGAACATTTTCAACGTGGTAGAAAGAATTGCATCTTCAAATTAATTACGTGGCATGTGAAAACCCCCTTATGAAATTTCAACTCTGGGAAATACCTAAAAATCTAGCTCGTTCTTTTGCTGAAAATTTGCTTAACTTTTACTCTATAAAAATGAACTTTTGGCAAAAGTTGTCCAATATATCTAAGCTTTCGACCTATGCAATAACAATTTTTCTATCTTTCACGCATGCGCGGTTTTAAATTTATATATATTTACTATAAATGCTCGTATTTCGGTGAATATTGCACGTGTGAATTTTATGTTTCAGAATAACGTTTCTTTAAAGTTTTGTCAATTTTTCTTCAAGTTTTGTAAAATTTTATGAAAATTCGTTCTAGTTATAAGCAAAAACTTGCCAAAATAATAATAATAATAATTTTTGAAAGAAAAAAAATCTGCCTAAATAATTGTGCAATTCTCACAACAAAACATGCAAATATCGTACATAGTATGTGCAGCAATGCGTTAAAGTTACAAGTTATTTGTAGCTCTTTATGATACAGGCTGATCCAAAGTATTTGCGCTTAATGGAAAATGCGAGTTTTTAAATGTTCTTTGCATGTCTAAAGTTCCAGACCATTTCTTTCAGTATGTTTTTTAGAAAATCGAAAAAATGTCAAAATAAATTTCTAATAATTTGATCGCTCAATTTAAGATTTTCCTTTTCTGGTTTTTTATCACCATAATTAAATATTATATATATAGTCGATAAAGAGGTATATATATATATATAACAAAAATGCCGTTAAAAAATTATACGTAAATAATTTTATTTATGAGTATGTCATCGCATAAAAAAAAAAAAAAAAAAAAAAGTTACAAAGCATATTTAAAATGTTAAAATGTTAACTAAAGAGCGAATATATAGAAACATAGAAAAAGGTTTAAATTAAATTTTAATTTAATAAATTTACTTATTTTTTGCATTGTATATATTTTTTTTTCTTGGTGTTGAAAAAAGCTTTTAATTGTACTCAATCATGTGTTTTATAAAAGTTAAAGTATGATAAATTTCAGCAAATACTAATAATATATTTCTGGCTATTAGTTGTCCTGACACTTTAGTACTATTACAGCAATCTTTTTTCTGCAGTACACCTGATTTAAAAAAAAAAAAAAAAAAAAATCTGTGGTTTTAACACGATCTGTTCATAAATAAAAAGGGTTCAATTTATACATCTGGTTTATATTTTTATTCATTTACATGAGCAAGAGACTGCCAATCCAGAATTTTGAATACAGAAAGCATACACCTGTTAGATTCGTATCATGAAACCACAATCATGAGTTTTGAGGGATGCTTAACAAATCCCTAAAGGGGGGAAGGAATATCATCAATCAAAAGTATCAGTAAACCCGATCCCCAAATCTACCGTTTTTTTCAGGGATTGATCGACTGCGTATAAGTTTGCGGTCCCATTTGTCATAAAAAGAAAATTTGGCATAAAAAAAATCATTTGACAGAAGTCGTTTTTCCCATTGCAGACAAGTTAATTCTTTATAACCGTTAAATCCTGCGGGACAGGCCCGTCTATTGATAACTAATAATAGATTCGACGCTAACCCCACTTCGAATAGAGATATCATTTGAATTTTTGTGGATTTTAAAAGCTTATTCAGAATTTGAAGTGGTTTTTCAGGAGAAGGGGAATTATAAATTAATATAATACTATACCAGTATAAAACATTTAAATGTTAAAAGATTAAAACAAGAAAGCATGACGTAGAATAAATATTACAGAAGTTAGAGAAATATTAATAATTAATAATAGTATATGATGTGTGTGTGTGTATTAAATAAGATTTTCCACTTTAGAATATTTTCAATACATTCGAAAACGTAAGTACTTATTTCAGTTGTATAATTTTCTTTTGCTATACAAATTTCTGAAGACCAACTTCAAAGGATAAATATGACATTACAAACTATGAAGATTAACTATTTTATTAATTTTAATAAGATATTTTAATTAATACATAATTAATGATAATTTTAATAAATATACACTGATTTTTAATTATGCAAAATAAACCTGGGTCGTAGGGCCTAAAATGTTTATTTCAAGAGCTGTTTTAATATTAACGCGTTAATGGCATCCAAAATGAATGATAGGTAAATTGACACTTTAACGAAGTCCTCTGTCAGGGAATTGTTACTGTTTTTTATTATTATCATTATTTAATCGCTTTCGACGATACAAAAATTTAATTGTCCTTATATGAAGGATACTCTACCAAACGAGTTTTGCCTATTTTCCAGAATTTTCTAAATTGCCTGAACAAATGCGAAGAGTGTGGACAAAAAAAAAAAAAAAAAAAAAAAAAAAAAAAAAAAACTTAAGACTCAGTCTTTATTTACAGAACGGATCACTTTTACAGAGTTTATTGGTATGGACATCTACCGGGCTAACTCGGTTGGTAGAGTATTAGCGCCTTATACCGAAAGTCCCCGATTCGAATCTGGGCCTGATCACCATCACACTTTTGTTTAATATATATCTGGCACGTTTTTGTTAAAATATATCCGGCCTTTCAGTTAAAACATCATTTATGTACATTTGGACGAAATTACAATTGTAATTAATCAATGGTTATATTAAACTTGATTTACTCACACAAGACTACTTGCTGAAATGGTAGACTGATCTGTTGCAAAATGGCCACTAGTGATGCGAGTGCGTGCGTATGCGGTTGATCCTGCCTTCACGAATAGGTCCAAACGGAATTTTGTGCTGAAAAATAATTGACATTACAAACTTACAGTACATTTACTGACATGGAATTATAAAACATGTTATGCTTCCTTCTAATTACTCGTCAGCCTTTTTGCAAATGGTCAGTCTACCACCGCCTGATGAACTAAACTTGAAATGTTACAACTAAAAAATGCGCTTGGTTTATTTTTGATGCTTTAAACATTTTTAATATTTCATTTTGAAGCTATAAAGATCAATTTTCAGAAAAATAAAGACTAATTTAAGGGTTCTGAATTTTCTGATTGCAATTAAAAATATATATATTAGGTAATCACTAATGCTGATTATGAAGTTTGTCATTTAACAACACGGGGTTTACATGTTAAAGACGACTGGAGATCATTCCCTCACATTCAGACTCTTATAGTAATAAATAAATATATATATATATAAACACTTTATGTTACTTATATTATAAATTACGTTTATTTTAATAATTTAGACGTAAAATAAATGATTTGAAATTGTCCAAATTATTTTGAAATACTCTGTACATTTTATATAAGATGTCTGCATAGTTTTAAATAAATTAGGAAAGGGAGGAAAGTTTTACATTCTATATAATTATTCGCTCTTTCCCACCACTGACAGAGAGGTACTGCTCTTCTGGAAGACGGGAGGGGCTGGATCTGAACCCAGGATGAATCCTATGACTAGAACCCTGAGTAACCAAATCTGCCTTAATCCAAAATACCAACACCATTATTGGCCCAGACAAAATACTTTCTTCAACATAGGTAATTACCAGCTACTGAAAGGACTGTCAGTGCTTTTATTATCATAATTATTTTCATAAATAGAAATAGTTTTCAATATTCTTTACAGATTGATGCCGATGAAAATTGTCATGTGAACATCGCGAAAGATACTGAAAATTAAATTTGTAAGAAAACCGCACCCTGCTTTAAATTAACCAAAATAAAAATAGTGATGGCAGTTTTTACTGAGGGAAACAATATATATAGTTTTTATTATAAATAAAATTTTTAACATCACCAGATACTATTTCATTTATTATGTATTTTTCAGATCCGAAGTAACATTTATAAATTATTAAAAGGAGAGAGAAAAAAAAATTAAGCATGTCTGTCGCTCATGTCAAGTTAAGCATACTTGAAATAAAATAATAAACCAAGAAAAGAAAAAAAAAAAAAAAAAAAAAGAGTGTCCCCCCCCCCCCCCCCAATTTTTGACGCCTGTGTTTTTAAAACTATTTTAAACATGCTATTCTAAGAATCATAGCACTGCCGTGCAGATGTCTGTATATTGCTATGCAGATACTCCTTAGTGTTTATTTTCTAAAACATAAGGTCATTTAGAAGGAAGTCGTAAAAAAAAGTTCGTAAATGTTCCAGATAGCAATTTATCGCTGTAAAAATAAAGATCCCGATAAAAGCTGAAATATTCGCAATACTCTCGATTATACACAGGTTTGGCATAAACCGTCCAGGGGAAAAAAAAAGAATCATTAAGTCACATATAAATAAATGAATTGAGTTTATCTTATAGTCTGGCTAAAAGATTTTAGTATAAACTAAGACATCTTTTACACAGGACGGAGTCAAACTTTCGGACTACAAATAAACCAGATAGTTTTCGCAGAATAATCAACTGCAGCCATTTTTTCTGTATATACACTGAAGAATTTTAAGTATAAATAGGCTTCTCAAATAATTTGACCAGATCACCCCATTTTCCGAAGAAAAATCAGGAATAACTCTTTCACTAAGTAAAATCGGCAGCCGCCTAGTATAAGAAGAGAATCGAGACACTGGATAGTGGCTTAAGTCGATATTTCTGTCTGGTCATATTTCGGAAATTTTATGACCCAATGTTGAAATTTTATACTTCACCTTATACAAGAGGCGCTTTTTATTATTGAGTAAAAAAAAAAAAAAGTATGTGGACCTTATAAAAAGTATACCTTTTTTCATCCTTTAAATTGAATCCCCGAAAGTTTCAATTTTATAAAATTTTACTCTTTTTTTTTACACAACTTTGATACAACATGTAAGGCCAATATTTAAAAAATCAATGTTTTTTTTAACACCTTGTATAATAACATACATAATAGCATGTAATAACATACATGCTTTGACATTACATTATTAAATCAGTTTTAAATCAATTTTATCGTAACATATTTATCAATATTTTAACTAATACAGGTATTTTAATACATTATTCTTAGTTTAAGTTAAGGAACTAAAATTGAAAAATATGGGTGTTTTCCTCCAAAAATTTTGTGAATACGAGCTAGAATACGAGTCCTAGCTGAACACTGGGTCCGACTTAATCCTGACACTCTGACTATCGATTTCGTATACATTACAGCTCCAATATTATATTAACTATTATTGTTCATTCATATAGTAAAAGGAGTAAAAAATGATTAGGGGAAGCCGGGGTAATAAGAGACAAAAGGGGTAATAAGAGACAAAAAATATTAATAAAATCTATACTATTAATCTAAATAACTTGAAATAAATATCTCGTATTAATTTCATTAAATGGACTCCTCTTGATTTTTTAGGTGATTTTTGAACTTAAATTTAAAAAATAAATAAATAAATAAAATAAATTTTCATTAAATCCTTGTCTCTAATAACCCCACTTGGGGTAATAAGAGACCAGGCTTGTAACTGTCCATATATAGCAATGTAAAATCATGTGGGGTAATAAAAGACATCTGGAAACAATTCTGAATCAGCCAATAGTTTTTAATTTTTATTATTTACACCCATTCAAAAAATATGTTTTCTCGAAAATTAAGTGTCATAAATGTGTTTGTGAAATTCATTTCTTTTAATATTAGGTTCTAAATAATATAATATTGTACTTAATGATAGTTCTACATAATCAACATAACCTAGGGATTAACCAAAAACATCAATATAATTTTTAAAATGGGCAGAAAATACTTTACGCATTTTCTAAAGTGTAGTCGAAAATAGGCAAAAAACCTTATCTTTGAAGTGTATACAAGCGAACAAAATGTTATAAAAAAATTTTCTAGTAATTATAAATGAACTTATTTATTATGTAATGAAGTATTAACGACTAAATACTAACTTATAGACATTCTAAACATAAATTTACATAATCATAAACCTTAAATATGGTCTAGCCGAATGAGTAAAACTGCTTTTTGATTTAAAGTGAAAAAAAAAAAAAAAAAAAAAAAAGTTCTCTTGGTAAACTTAGACTAGGCCTGACACTAGGTAAACTCTTCATAAACTAGTCAAGCAGAATTAACAGGAATTACAATTGGGGGGGGGGGGGGGGTTACACAGGAATTAACAGTGGGGGTAATAAGAGACTCATGTCTCTTATTACCCCCACAAAAAATAAAAATGGGGTAATAAGAAATATGCCTAGAACATGTAAATAAATAATGCTTTCAAGGTTTTAAAAAAATGTACATCAAAAGTCATAGTCTTGGTCAAAAGGTTACACATTAATAAATCCCAAACATCTAACCCACAAAAAATAATTACAAAATATTTAGAAAATGTCACCAACTTTTAGGGTAAGTTCAAAGCGAAGGTTTTTTTCATCGTATAAAAAAAAATTCAAAATGTGTTATAAACTTCTCAATAAGTATATTGTAGTAAAGAATACACATGATACTTAATATTACATATTTTTAAAGTTGTCTAAGTATATTGTTTGGAGGTTTTTTTGACTGCGTCTCTTATAACCCTTGTCTCTGATTATCCCGGCTTCCCCTAATGGAGGACATTATAAACCTTCATGCTGGTCATGGGCAGAAAACCAAAAATTCCGACTGCAAAGAAAATCAGAATAATAGAGGGAAAAACAAAAAAATCCTCCAATTACTTATTATTACAACCGATCATGAAAAAATCATGATCGGTCCATTCATTAAGAGAGCTAGTCTTAAGATTAAGGTGGCAAAAGTTTGTAAAAAGAACGCAAATTAGAATTTACAGTTTTTTAAAACAGCTTGAAAACTTCGTATTTTATTATTTATCCTTTTGTTAAGTGTAAATTTGAATAATCTCAGTAAAATTACAGCATAATAAAAAGGAGTAAAAAAAAAAAAAAAAAAAAAAAAAAAAGGAAAACCATAATAACTGATGTATTAAAAGGTTGCATTTTAAGTCCTCCCTTAGATCGTCAGGCACATTGGTCAGGACGGGAAAACAAATCTGAAATCCGCGTATAAGAAATAATGTGGTAAAAGCATGTAATAAAATGTTCCTTTTTTTTTTCCTTCAGTCGTCATCTACGACTTTTAATTCTATTAAAATAATTATTTATCATTTTACCTATTTTTATTTCTAACCTAACGAAATTTAGCAGTGGAAATCTATTAAAAAATATATGAAACATTAACCAACAAAAGGATTATATATCTAACATACGGTTTACAAGTATTGTATTTTTTTCCCCCTCTGTTCATTTTCAAAGATAATGAGACAAGAAAAATTGTAAATTTTTAACATTGAAAAACGAAAATATACAAAAATCTTTAACATGTTACACAAAACCTAGCGAAAATTTCAAGAAAAATTTCGTTTCTATCCATAACGTAAATATTCTTAATCATGAAAAAGTCATTACAAATTTAACCCGTTAACGCCCGAATTCATTTTGCAAAACATTATTAGCTGATTATTTCACTTCTAAATTAATATAGACAACTGACAGTAAAATATATTAACTTAAACAATTCTTCTGATAAATTTAAAGCCTATCCTCCTTTATTGATGTTTAGTGTTCTAGCGAGAAAACTTTGAGTTAACAGATTAATTTCCTATTATACGTTGACAAAGATCTCGAAAGTAAAGTATTATAATATATATTATTATTCAACTTGATTTAAGCTAGTATACCTGCGCAAAAAGCAAATATATGTGCGACGAATGAAAAATCATAAAATGACTATCCAAATTATGAAATAATAATTAATAGTAGGCACATACAACTTTCAGGGATCATTTAGAGTGACGCTATAAACTGTCACTAAAAAGCAGAAATCATTCCAAGAAATCACAAAAATATACGTGCCATTTTATTAGCTGTCCTGAAATGAGGACAATGGGCGCTAATGGGTTAAATTCGTCTGAAACTAATGTGGGTGACGCAGGGCCTTGAAGGGAAATCGGGCGTCCTAGACAACGAGAGAAGATACTTCCCTAGCACCCCATCTTCTCCCCCAGGATCATCTTCTCCCCAGCTATCTTCAGGTTGAGAAGACATCCTAGAAACATCTTGAAGATGTATTGTGGATAAGTGTGCTGTTAGGGTTATTGCCCACGTATAATTCTACAAAACTCCGCAAAGAAAGTCACTCTTTTTTTTTTTTTTTATTACAAGTTTCTTATTAATAGCTTGGACGTACAAGCTGTGGACGTCAGCTCACAAACTTCTACAAGAAACTTTTAAATCTATGTCATAAAAGGTTATAAAATGTCATTTATTTAAAAAGTTTTCCAGGATCGTCTAATCGTTCAGATTGTGCAAAGAAAAATATCAGTTGCAATTGACGATGGTACAGGATAAAAGTAGATTGACTGTATGTTGGTCCTCGATCTGGGTGAAGTATCCTCCGTGCGGGTTTTTTTAAAGGTCATATTTACGCGATTTTTGGAGAAAACCAATAAAAACTCCGAACGGCTAAGTCGATGAGCGCTACCTGGAATCGAACACGGAACTTTACTTTTACCAGCTTAGAGAGCAGAACCTCTTGGTCACTAATGGGGCATCAGTAATAATTAATTTAAATGTAATATAAAATGTTGCTTTCTTTTACACTTATAGCCTTTTATATCACAGTTTAGAAGATAAAATTATTTTGGCGAATATTATTATTTATAGATGAAAAGGGATTGTTTTAATTTAATTTTTTAATTTATTGGACGGTGTAAATTTTTGAGTTTTAAATAATTAGATTTTTTAATATCATAGAAAGTAGCAGAGATTTCCGTCGGGTATCACTGAAACTGAGACAAACAGAACCTATTTTAAAATATCATAAAAATAGTAGTTATTTCGACCTATTTCTTTTTTCTTTTTTCTTTTTTTTTTATTGATTACTTAAAAAGAATTAAATTTATTTACCCTGCTGCTGTATTTATTTTGAATGGAAAAAATGGATATTAATTTTTGAATGTACCAAATGGAGTCTAAACGAACCCCATTTTTTATTTTCAATATATAAACATATTTTCATTTTCTATTTTTGAATTAAACTTGTGTAACAAATTCCTATTGTTTTTCCCGGAAGTATTCTACATAAAATAAAGATTTTCCTGTATGGCGATTTTGGGTCAAAATGAACCTGAAAACAGCAGCAGGGTTAAATTTCAAAATGCAGTTTTTGGAATAAAATTTTAATTATTTTCTCGTACAAAAAAAAAGCAATCTAGAACTTCCTATGTATATATATATATATATATATATATATATATATATATATATATATATATACATATATATATATATATTTACTTTCCGAACACTATAGTGAGGAAAGTATTGTAATCATGTCAAAAATCCGAATTCGAGATTTTGATGTTTCTATACGTTTCGAGGTCCAACGAGTCCGTTTTCACTATTTTTACGATGATGTATGTATGTGTGTGTGTATGTATGTGTGTATGTATGTGTGTATGTATGTGTGTATGTCTGTGAGTGAACACGCTAGCGTCTAAACGCTTTGTTCGAATAAGCTGAAAGTTGGTACGTATATTGTAAGTCACCATAGTACGAACCCTATAGATTTTGGTGAATCTAGCACTTATAGTTTTTTTACAGGGACACAAAGAAAAATTCTTTATCATTATGGTCAAGGGACCAAAATCTTAAAAGTGCGATAGCATCTAAACGCCTTATTCAATTGAGCAAAAACTTTATACACATATTATAGGTCACAGATACTCAATCTGTATAGATTTTGGAGAATCTAGCACTTATAGTTTTTTTACAGGGACACAAAGAAAAATTCTTTGCCAAATTTTTAAAAGTGTGATAGCGTCTAAACGCCTTATTAATCTGAGCAAAGAATTTGTACACATGTTATAGGTCACATTTGAACAAACTGTATAGATTTTGGTGAATCTAGCACTTACAGTTTTTTTACAGGGACACAAAGAAAAATTCTTTATCATTATGGCCTATGAGACCAAATTTTTAAAAGTGCAATAGCATCTAAACGCCTTATTCAATTGAGCTGAAAATTTGTATGAATATTATAAATCACTGTTGCACTAACTATAAGCATTTTGGTGAATTGTGGCCACCACGAGACTTTCTTCTATATTTCCCTATACAAATTCACTCAGTAACAATAATTAAAAAAAAAAAAAAAAAAAGTGGGACTTTGACAAAATTGTGGGTAAAATGTGAAAATTTGTTAAGTTTGTCAGAATTTATATATTTTTACAGGGACACAACGAAAAATTCTTTATCATTATGATCTAAGGGCTCAAAGTTCAGTAGCGTTAAATAAAACCTCGTGTGATATATGGAGAAAAATACTCAAACACTCTGTTATGGTTTTCTCTCTTTTGTTTGTTTAGCAACTCCTCTTTCTTTATTTTATCTACAAAACTGTTAGTTACTCAATGTTCGGAAAGTCGAGTGGAGTCACTCCAGATTTTTTTTTTATTTTTCTTGTGACGAAGACAATTTAAAAATGTATAAAAATGCTCCAAATTTGATTCAGATCAGTTAAAATAGTAATAATAATAATAATTATTATTATTTTATCAATTTTATCTGTTAATCAATAAAACTTAAAAAGATAAAATTTATTTCCGAACAGGTGGACAAAATGTTTTAGAGATTACTTGAACTATTCAGAAATGCTTATTATTACGAGGTGATCAGTAATTTTATCTTGTGCTTTTAATTATTATTATTTTTTTTTCCCCTTCAGAAATAAATGTATTTTAATGAAAATTCTAAATTCCAAATATCGTTAATTTTACTTAAGAAAATTATTAAAATTGACTATGACGAAACTTGAAGCATAAGAACTTGATAAGTTGACGATAAAAAAAAAAAAAAAAGATAAAAATAGGTGTTGCAATGAAAAAGCAGCTACATACAAATTGATAAGAGAAAAATTCTTTAAATATTTTACTTTTTATACTTAATATTTTTTGCTTTGCTGCTTTCACCTTGATCTACTCCCTTCTTTTTCGCCAAATGAGAGGTTGTGTTTATTTATTGAGACCTGAAATATTTATTTAGTGTTATTTTTTATTTATTTTTTGTGTGATTTTATAGAGCTCTTATTTTTCATTAATCAACATGAGTTTTTCGATGTAATTTACCACTAGGACAAGCTTCTCTAGTAGCCGAATTTTTAGCACTATGTTCTTCAGTTCCAAGGTTCCCGGTTCGAATCTCGCTTAGGCATATATGTTCGTAGTGATTCGAAATCCAATTTAAGCCTTAATGTGCAAAAAAAAAAAAAAAAAAAAAAAAAAAAAAAAAAAAATGACCGAAGTGTCGCACCACGAAACAAATTAAACCTTACTGTAGTCTATAATTTTGACACTTTGGTTTTTATTACTTAACTTACTAAGTAAACTTTGCCCGTTTCACTGGTTCGTAAATTTAAATGAATTAATATATCTATTTATTTATTTATTTACATCACGTTATGAATAAAAATAAATAAATAAAATCCATTAAAATCGCTTAAAATCTCCTAATGAGCGATTACATATAATTTTGGGCTTTCAGGTTTCTCTAATCTATCCTGCTGCCACTTGTTGTGTATTTCACTGTCCAACCCTTTAGGCAATTAGTATTGCTGTAGGCGAATAAGTTAATAGTACGTTATGCTGCTTATCTTGTACTCTCTTTGGGTTTTAAGTTAATATATTTTTAATTAAACAGAATAATTTAATTAAATGTTCTAACCGGAATCTTTACGTTATTTCACCTCTTTTGGTACTTTTTGCTTGTTTGAGTTCAGCTATTCGTGAGGAAATAGCCGGACATACATAAATACGAATTTTAATAAGTATTTTATTATTATTATTAAATTATGCACGTTGAAGATAACCTGTTCAAAAATTTATTAAGTCTCTTAATTATACTCTTATTCTGCAACATACAACAAAATAAATGAATGAAAAAATTGATTTTGTTTTAAAAGAATTAAATGAAAAGCAAATTTTAATTAAACTTAACTTTTTATAAGTTTAATCCTTTCTACTATCATTTTTTCCCGGTAAATACTATAAATATAAATTAAAAGATTTCCCGCTCAAAGGAATTCATTAAAAAAAAAAAAAAAAAAAAAAAAAAATGAAAAACAAAAAGGTGTTATAGTATAAAAATTATACATTATGCATAAACATAACTGTTATAAATACGTTTTTAAGTAAAAGAAAAATTAAAATACTTAATTTTTTTCTACTGCATTATCATTTGATTTTCAATAAATATAATAAATTAAAGGAAAAAAAAATCCGCCTTCAAATAAATGAATTAAATAAATAAAAAATAAATACCGTAATAGTCGTCGTTACTAAGATACACAGATGATTAAAAAGAAAGGAAAACATTTAGAAAAATGAAACCGAGAAGCCAACGTTTAAAATTGGGGGAAAAATTTTTCAAAATCGAAAATTTTTCGATGAGTTGCACCCCTGCAGGGTCCGAGATACCCATCTACCAAGTTTTGTAGCTCTGTGATCAGTAGTGTGAGCACCAGAGTGCAGACACGCAGATGCACAAACACACACAGAGATCTTTATTTATATAGATATATATACGAAAAACAATTGCTAAATAGTTTTCTTTTTTTAGCTTAACTGAGTTTAATTGTTTATATAACTTATAATATACAATAATAAGGAGGCTATACAGGAGAGAAAATGTTAATCATTAGATGATGTTTATTTTCGCAACCGTTCGTCAAAACAAAAGGTCATATTTCAATTACAAAAATATTTAAAATGAACATTATAATTCGGGGGTTATAATTGATAAAATTACTTTGATACAACTACTGCCACTAAAATATTAAAGCTCCCATTCATCTAAAAAGAAATTAAAAAGAAATTAATTAAAAAGCATTTTCTAAAAAAATATTAAAATAATTAACCCTACCTATATTTTGAAAAAACATCTATTTGAAAAATATTTTCGAAAAAAAAAAAAAAAAAAAAACACTATAACGTATCCGTTTAACGTTTATAAGGTCTAAAAGTTTACAATAAAAAAATGTTCTGGTGATGAGAAAGCTAGTTTATTATCTGCTTGACTTTTTAAAATTTCATTCGTACAATCGTGCCAGACCGTACTAGTTTCTAAATCTTAAAAGGTTAAACTATTTCCTCAAGGAGGTTTTATACCCAAGAAACCTATACATAAAACGTCAGGTCAATTAGAAAATAAGAGATTTTATCTGGATGATCGGCGATTCCTCACAAAGAGAAGCTGCATTCCTTTACTTGGGTAATCCTGATCAGAACTATTTTCTACAGTAGCGGAAGAACAGGTGCTTCAGTAGAATTAATTGTGGTTGGGGAGATCGTGGGAGAACATCCCAGTCAGGTTCGTAAAGATGAGAAGTAAAAGTAAAGAAAATAGGAGAACGCCAAAAGACGCCATTAGCTGCGTAAATGTAATTAAAGTGCCGTGACGGTTTCATAGAGTAACTACAACGGCAACCAGCAGCATGGTGGACAAGGAGGGTCAGGTGGGGCTTCCACGATTGGCGTGGTGAGCAGTTATCTAAGTTCAGACGGGTTTTGTTTCATGTTTCAGGCAAATTCTTTTATGCATAACTTAATTCAAAGAATGTAAATATTTTTTACTACGTACGATGATTCATACTTCACTTCAATAAGTGTAGAGTATGCTCGGTAGTACAGTTGCTTCTGAAGGGAGGAACTGTTTCTAACAAGAGGCAAGGCACAACGGTAGTCAGAGAAGAAAATGCAAAAACTATAGAATTAAACGATTTAAACTATACATTTTAGAGATCCAGCGAAATGCAATATGTGAACCTTAAAGGACCTCAAACGAAAGTTTCCAGAATAAACCCCGAAGATCGCGACTCAAAAGATAATTTCCAAAGATAACTAGATCAAGTTAATGCCCAATTTTCATCCCATACCGTTCTCCAAGGATGCTTGTTAGAAGAATGTTTCTTTAGAGAAAAGCTCGCAATCACGCAAAGATCGAGGCAGCTTTTAGCGTTTATTTTAAAAAGGGTAATTAATAATTGTTCTTGTATTTCCGAGCTGGAAAATACTAGCTGCTTGCCAAGTAGTCTTTCTTACTCTAAGCGATTCATGCATGGAAAGAAAAAAAAAGCTCAACTTGAGGATAGGGAAAAGAAAATCAAGAGTGAAAGGGAAAAGGAGAAAAATGCTTTTCTTTTTCCATTCCTTTCCCAAAGCTGTGAATTGTTTTGCACTTTTCCTGAAAAGTCCATGCAAGTTTCACATAAAGTACATCTTGGGATGGGCGAGATGCTACATGTAATTAAGGACAATCCGACGCCGAGTATTTATCGGTAGCATTAGATGCGCGGCATTCCAACGTACTGTTCTTGGGTGGGCGAATTTATACGTAATAAATTAAAAAAAAAAAAAAAAAAAAAAAAAAAAAAAATGGTTGTTTGTGGTTGCGTTGTGGGTTATGGTTGACTAACTACGCTATCGTATTAGGCCAATAGGTGGAATGTCCTCCGTAGACGTTTTTCTAAGGGGTCCTGACCGCATTTACGCATGTTTTGGAGAAAACCACTGATAACTCTTAACGGCTAGGTCGACGAGCATAACCTGGCATAATAACAATGGATCTCGAACCTGACACTTTCCGTCTACCAGCTTTGAGCGCAGAGCTGCTTGGTTACTGGTGGGACTTTCAAAAAAGTTAAAAGTAAATATGCTTTCGCGAAGGAAAAAAAATAGTAAGATTCCACTATTTTTTCCCTTCTAACATTTCTGATATGTTGATGTTTATAAAATCCAAGATGTCCACCTTCCATTTATGAATTTTATTATGGAATATTATTATTATGAAAGGAGATCAATCCCACGCAAATTGAGAAATCTCGACAAAAGCATATTATTAGAGCCTATGCAACTTAGCTGTCCCTGGCCCAATAGAACCGTAATTTAGTTATATCAGACTTAACGAAAAGTTAATAAAAGGAAGTGTAATACAACATAAATTAATGAAAATGTGTTATTTAGGGGAACCCTAAAGTTAGCTGACACGGACCCGTGTATTGTAAATCTGTTAAGTCTTGATAACGCAGAATCTGACTTAAATTAATGAAGATCCGATATCGTGTTTTCGTTTTCTTTCTTCCCCTTCCCCCACCCATGAAATAGGACAGTTTAGTATAAATTAACGATATTAGTAGTATTTTTACTTTCTCTTACCCATAAGGTAGAGAAAGTATTGTTTTTGGGTCAAATTTTCGAACACAAGATTTTGTTATATTTACACGTTTTGAGGTCCCCTGAATACGAAAATCATGTTTTTAGCAAATGGTCTGTGTGTATATCTGTGTGTCTGTGTGTGTGTCTGTCTGTTATCAGCATATCTCAAGCACAAATAGTAGCAGACGTTCCAAACTTGGTATTCTAAATGTGTATCATATATATATGCTACAGTAAGCTTTTCGTTAAGATCAAGCAAATGGTTCGTGTACAGGGACAATCAAGAGAATTCTAATACATTACGTCTATGGGGGAAATTGCAGGTAAGTAGAGTTTAACGTCTATAGACTGCACTAAACCAAATGAAACGAATATCTATATTTTGTAATAGAGATAGTCAACTGGGAAAAATTTTTGTGTATGTAGCGCCTCGCCTCCCCCCCCCCCTGGGGGGGAAGTCCCTCCTCGAGGGGAGTAAATTTTCATGATGGATATCTTTCAAAAGAGCTCGCCAATACCTTTAAAACGAATGGTTGAACCATCGATCTGCGATAATTTAAAACAAAGTTATCGATTTTTTTTTTTTTTTTTTTTTTTTTTTACTTTTAACAAAAAAAAAAAAAAAAAAAAACTTAGATTTTTTTTTTTTTAATTGAGAATAAAATAGACTTTTTTTTTTGGATACTTAGTGTTATACTACTTCTCTAATATGGAAATCGTCTGCATTATCATAAAAGATAATTTTTTTAAATAATAATTTAAATAAATTATTTTTTAAAAACAGAATTATTTTTTAATAACCGAATTAAATTTTCTATAAATCTAGGAGCATTAATGAAACGGGAGGTTAAGGGGGGGGGCGGTAGCCCCCCTCACACTGAATTAATTATCATATAAAACTCTCCCGAAGCCTAATTTGAATTGTTTAACATAGGTTTACATAACATCGTTATCTTACCTCTTAATCTCCAACCTGTATTTATAGTATTAAATTTCAGTGTAAGAGAAAGTCGTGTGAGTGACACACCAGATTATTTAATGTATTTTCCTTTTGTTTACTTTTTTATTAGTAGAGGAAAAACACAGCATTGACTATGAAACCTTAACAGATATGTATTACTTTAAAAGACTGTAGGACCCCCGGACCCATAGGACCGTAAATTAATTATTAAATCCTGATATTTAATTTCTTCTTATTATTTTCTTCTTCTCTTTTTTTTTAAATTTATTATCAACAAAATTGTGATATTTTGGCAAAAATGCGTTATTTTTGTTAATTAATATACATAAATAATAAATTTGCATAACTCAAAAACAATTATTAGCAGGATGTTCAAACTGCATTCTAAATCTTATCACATAGGGATGTTACTAGAAACCTTTCATTCAAATCTGGCAAATATTTGTGCAGTAGAAATCAAAAGTATTTCAAACATTAACGTCTATGGGCGAAATTTCTAGTTAGTACATTTTAACATCTTAAAGAATGCACCAAAAAAAAAAAAAAATCTTATATCGTATACAATATGAAAAACATTCATCATTCCTTTACAGTGCCCATTAGAAAGTGATATTATGTGCTTCTCTTACTGTGCTAAATTTAAATGTGGTGCGCAAGCGCATATAATTTACAAACAATATAAGATTATATAAATTTAGGAAAATACATCATTTTCTATTTGATATAAAGGGTGGCTACAAAATACTGTTACAAATATCAAATCATTTTATTCTACAGGTACAAAAGTAGAAAATAACTATTCCAATATGATGAACACTCTAAATGAAAGTTTACCTTGATTCAAATCGTTATTTTTATTCAAATTCAAAATTATTTTATTCAAATCGATTGGCTTCTTTATCGATTAATAAAGATTATCTCTTATGACACTGTCCGATTGCGGCACGAAACATTTGAAGAGGAGGACTCGGCCACTTAGGAATGAAGAAAGAAGGGGGTTAAAAAAATTCATAGAAAATAGCAATAGAGGAAAAAAACATACAATCACGAGTGTGTGAAAAAATAAAATAGTAACACCAGTGTGAAAATGCAGTAAAAATTTATTAGAAAAACAAATCTAAGTTTGGGTCGCCTAATATGTGCATGAAATTGTTTTAACAAACAATTAAAATTAATTCATATTTTTTGGAGTGCTCCAGTATTTAGTAGCCACTCAGTAACTGATGAAAATGCTTTAGCAAAATTATATTAGGGGGACCGAAAAATAATGTCGTTTTGAATTAAAATACTGACATCGGAAATTTATCCTGGATAAAATTTAAGATATTCTTAGGTAACTTATAAGATGGTTATTTGTAAAGTACCATGTAAACACTGTTAAACAAAAATTACCGGTTTCATTTTATTAATTCAAAACGACATTATTTTCCGGTCCCCCTAATACTTTGGGCAAGGAAATATTGCTTTAGAATGATAATTTCTCTTTCTCATATGGTAGACAAAACGTTTGGCGCTTCAGAAAATTAATGAAGTGTTTCTGACTTTTTCTATGAAATACCGATAAAGGTACTTAAAGAAAAAAATCTGGAGTGACTCCACTCGACTTTCCGAACATTGAGTAACTAACAGTTTTGTAGATAAAATAAAGAAAGAGGAGTTGCTAAACAAACAAAAAAGAGAAAACCATAACAGAGTGTTTGAGTATTTTTCTCCATATATCACACGAGGTTTTATTTAACGCTACTGAACTTTGAGCCCTTAGATCATAAGGATAAAGAATTTTTCGTTGTGTCCCTGTAAAAATCTATAAATGCTAGATTCACCAAAATGCTTATAGTTAGTACAACAGTGATTTATAATATTCATACAAATTTTCAGCTCAATTGAATAAGGCGTTTAGATGCTATCGCTGGTCTCATAGGCCATAAAGATAAAGAATTTTTCTTTGTGTCCCTGTAAAAAAACTGTAAGTGCTAGATTCACCAAAATCTATACAGTTGGTTCAAATGTGACCTATAACATGTGTACAAATTCTTTGCTGAGATTAATAAGGCGTTTAGACGCTATCACACTTTTAAAAATTTAGCAAAGAATTTTTCTTTGTGTCCCTGTAAAAAAACTATAAGTGCTAGATTCTCCAAAATCTATACAGATTGAGTATCTGTGACCTATAATATGTGTATAAAGTTTTTGCTCAATTGAATAAGGCGTTTAGATGCTATCGCACTTTTAAGATTGTGGTCCCTTGGCCATAATGATAAAGAATTTTTCTTTGTGTCCCTGTAAAAAAAACTATAAGTGCTAGATTCACCAAAATCTATAGGGTTCGTACTATGGTGACTTACAATATGCGTACCAACTTTCAGCTTATTCGAACAAAGCGTTTAGACGCTAGCGTGTTCACTCACAGACATACACACATACACACACACATACATACATCATCGTAAAAATAGTGAAAACGGACTCGTTGGACCTCGAAACGTATAGAAACATCAAAATCTCGAATTCGGATTTTTGACATGATTACAACTTTCCTCACTATAGTGTTCGGAAAGTAAAAATATCGCGCTCATTGATGTTAATAAAATATTATCAGATCAGTAACTGGTTCTTACTATTATACTTATGAAAGTATAATCATAAGTTTTTAACTGTTTTATAGTTATTTTATGAATAAAAATATATTTATTATACATATTTTCTGCTTTAAATATGCATGAGCCTACCAGAAAAAGAAATACTATATGTATAGGGTTCATGCATTTATACAATGCGGCCAGCCTGGGTAATATATATTTCCAATGAGGCCCGGCAAGAGTTTCGAGTTGGACAGGCCTGCTATAAACCATATTTTAATAACTGTACTTTGCCCAAAGCTTAATGAAATTGAAGTATATTATTCATGTGCACAAAAGAATGCTTTGTATAGAATATAGTAGTATCAATATTAGATTTACAGGGCCACACAAAAATATTCAATTACAGTAAGAGCTATTAATAAAAATTTGTTGGAAATGCACTTTTATATACATTATGCGTTTTTAACAATTTTTAACAATTTCCAACAAGGTTGAAAACTGTTAATGACTTTCGGTTTGTCTGTCTGCTCTAACCAGTATATATTCATGGAATTTCTTGAATCTGATATAGGTTATTTGAGTTGACTATCGGATGTTTCCTATTAAAAAATGGAGTGAACACCTTCACTGGTTTGTGTACAGCGACACCTGAAACTACTCTAAAGCAATTGTGTAATACGAGAGGTATTTCTATAAACCATATTTTAATACCGTTACTCTATAAAAACATAATGAAATTTAAATATGTTATTACAGTCCTCTGTCGGATGTTCCCCATTGAAAATGGAGTACATAAAATCACTGGTTTGTATACAGGAACACCCGAAAGTATTCCTAAGCATTGCGTTCTATGAAAGGAATTTCTATAAACCAAATTTGAAGAACTTTACTTTGCACAAATCATAATAAAATTAAAATATATTTTTCATATGCACGAAAGAATGCTTTCCATAGAATACAGTATGATTAGCATTAGCTTTACAGGACCACACAAAAATATTCAGTTACATTACTGAGTATTATTGGAAATTTGCTGGAATTACATTTTAATTTATGTTAATCGTTTTTAACGCTTTCTAAAAATGTTTTTAACGGGTACATGACACTTTGGTCCCGCTAATGTTTTGCTATCTTTTAAATATTACACCATTTTCAACCTTTGTTGAAAATTATGTAAGAATAGGACACATGTCACAGAAAATTTATTATTTTGGATCGAATTTTGAATGATAAAGTGTATCAGTTATCACCGAAAATCTAAGCATTGTTAATTTATCTAAATCCCCAAAATTTCAGTCTAAATAAAATACGAGGTTTTTAATATAAAACACTATAATTCGGCTCTTAATTATCACATTAGTGTGTTCGAATACAAAATTTGTCGGAAATCGATGCTTTATCCAAGAATATCATAAATGTTAGAGTTTAATAATAAAAGAAGATACGAGTAACCTAAATAATGATCCCGGGATTTAATTTGTACAGATCTGCTAAACTTGAGTCATTTTCTTCTCTGTCAATCCAGATATATTAGTCAAACACTGAAAATAGCTTATAAATCACACAGAATTGGAAAAGCATTTTTCTTCCATTAAAATCCCTTACAATATTGTTCAAAAAATTTTCGATTAAAAGCGCCCCCCCCCCCCCCCCCCCCACACACACACACACTTTTTTTTTCCAAATGTGCTGAAACAAAACATAATAAATTTACTTTTGTATTCGGATCGCTTATAAATTAAATATATATATATATTATTTTAAAATATTCATGCATTTGTGAATGTCCTTTGCGGATTACATTCAAATTGTTATTTTATTTCATTTTAGATATTTTACACTTAAAATACTTTTTAAAAAGTTTTGAGTACATTTTTTTTTTTTTTCAAACAATTAAAAATTATGTATTTTTTATTTATTTTTTAAGTTTACGAATTAATCATAATCCGCCTATAAAATCATTTCTCTTATACAATCTTACTCATCAATGCAATGTTCATTTACTTGTTAAAAGCACAATATTAAAATTACTTTTTTTACGTCGCAATTTTTTGTTCTAATTTCTCTCAAAAATTGCTTAACATTATATATATATATATATATATATAAACGAGTGAACATTTACAGGCATATGAATAACAGTTATCTAAAATCTAAATGAAACCATTTAAAAATTTTATGTGAATATAAATTAAAAATCATCAACTGCAATTGGCACTTTACTTTAAAAAGAACAGTCTTAAGAAAATTCGCCATTGTATCCGAAAATGGCAATCACCCTGTGAGATTCGAAAATACAGAATGAGGTGATTGAACTAGTAACCATGAATTATATCCCACCCTCTTGTTTTTAATGCTATTCCATAACAGTCTCGATGAAGTAGCCACTATCAGCCTACACTCAGGTAGTTAGTTATTCTTCTAGGGTCGAAGTTCACAGACGGTAGGTACTCAGGTAGGTATGCCACGCATGCTCTCAATAAATGTCTACAACTCAGAATCCATCAACAACAGCTGACAAATGTAAATATTTTCTTAAAACAAAGTAAATTTTTTATGCAAATGTGGAGGAGCAATAAGTGGTCGTAGCTGACGGATCATTCTTCAATTGTTGATTCTATCTATCAAAAAAGGCCGCGTACCATAAAAATGGTTCGATCATAAAATACTATGTGAAAGGCAGTGAACGGTCTGTTAATTTAATACAAGAACTATTCGCTATATGCTTTTACTTTTAATATGCTACTGCTAATTATTAAAATATTGACTTCTTTATTTCCAGCGAAAATTTTGTAGGAAAAGGGAAGAGGAAGGAAAAAATACCTACCTATAATTTTGTTGATGTCCAACTCGTGCCAGTGGCATTTTTGGCTGGTGTAAAAAGAAAGAAAGAAATTGGGAATAATAGCGTTTCAGAAAAAAAAAAGTGTCACTGCTATTTTCCAAAAAAGAGAGATAGGAACAGTCACTACAACCAGGCAAAATGAAATTCAGTTGCGTAACCCCCCCACCCACCCCCAAGGAAAAAAAAACCCACTTTTTCTTGGATACCAGTTTACCACCTTTACTCATGTATAATTCAATACAATGACTTTTTATAATATTTATAATATTGTTAATGTTTAGAATTATCTCTAGAGTCATTTCAAACACAGATCAACAATTTTATTTCCTCCACATAAATTTTACAATTATTTTGTCAAAATGTTTCTCGCCGCATTTTTTTTTTTTTTTTTTTTAAAGGACTGAGGACTATTAGTCTTAATCTACGAATTTTTACGATACCAGTTTTTTACGATAGTTGGACATTTATCAAAATCGAAAATTTATCGAAAATATAATTGAATAATTTGGGGGAAAAAAAAAAAAAACGCTAATAGTTCTCCGTACTAAATTAAATTCTGCTTTTGTCATAAATTCATGAAAAATCTTTTTTTTTTTCTTTTGTTTTTGGAAAGAAAGAGAAAAGAAAATTAATAATAATCAGTTTCGAAAGTATCGAAAAAGTTTATTTTAATAATTTTGAATTAGGAAATAAAAAGCGCACGTGCAAAATGAAATAAAAAATAAAACAAGATAATTAAGTTTGAGTTGGTAATTTTTTTTTTAAATTATTATTACCCTTTAAAAATCAAGAAATATTTCTATCCAAAGCTATCCCATCTATCCTAGCTATAGAAAATGGTAAAAGAGCACATTTTTTATGTTATGTTTCAGTTGGATGGTTAAAGGAACATGAAAGAGGTTGATTTTAAAAGGGAAATTTTTGTGATAGAAGAAACACTTTAGAGATTGTTTTGTCGTGTATAGCGAAATGATAAAAATATATTCTTTAGTTATTTCTTGTATTTAATAGATAGATAGATATATAAATAAATAAATAAATAAATAATAACGAGTTTTGAAATTCGAAGAATCGATGTATAGATGAGGCTTTTATTAACAGTGAAATTCTTCCGTAACATGGGAAAATAATAATAATAAATGCAATTAACACACTTAATATTTTAATTAAGAGATGAAAAGGTACTATTACTTCTAATAATTATTTAATCACTGACTTAATTTTAAAATTAGGTTTAGATTTATGATTAATCAGACGAATATTTTGTATGTTAGTTGCAGTAATTAATTTAAACTTTTCGCGCTAAAATGAATGCAAGTGAAAATGCAAAATAATTTTTCAGTAACTCGTAAATGGAACTATATTTATCTGTGAAATTTTCTTTAATGTTTTTTTTTTTTTTTTTTTTTATGTAAAAGGGAAAATACAAAATACACGTTCTTTTGTAATCATTATCCCTACTCAAGTCAATGTAAAAGATAAATCAATCGTATGATACTTATTTTAAGTCTCTTAATTATTATAATTCATTTTTTAAAAAATTTTAAACATTTTGAACGTAGTTTGAGCAATGCTGAATGAGCAATTAAATCTATTTCCATTGCAAACCATTTTCAATATTAAAATTCTTACGGATAAAAATGACAATTTTAGAGCGGGGAAAAAAAAAAAAAAAGAAGACCACAACGAAGAAAGCTTTAAAAATTACGTACTTTTGATCTACAATTCAATGGTTAAGAATATATTTTATTAAAATTTTAATTATTAATTAACCAAATAAACTTTTGGATAGCATTTTTCTATCACCGTGATTATCTTAAATATTTCGGCCAGACCTAAACAAATACTACGTAAAAAAATAACACACGAAAAATTGGAAAGAACATGAAATAAAGATTTCTGATATATATTATATACATAACTTTCTAGAAATGCGTGGGATATTACAGATATTATTTCAATTAATGTTGTCGAAATTTATTCCACTAATTAAAAAAAATCAAGAGTGTGTTTACTCTAAAGTGAAATAGATTTATTTTAAATTACACGTACTATTTTATTTTGTTTGTATAACGTTGCTTAAAATATGTATTAGGGTAAAATAAATAAGTAAAACTATTGAAATGAACTTTTCAGTTTGGAAAAACTTAAAACTATAAAAAAAGCGAATTAATCAAAATCTTTTATTTTACAGTATACACATTACTTTCAAGTATTCGCGAGGATCGTTGAGAGGTCTTTATCACCGAAAATACACCAAAATATTTATTTGTCTTTGTTGTTTTTCCTCCTGACCCCATTTTGTTCGATGGTTCATATTAGATATACCTATAAATTACAGTATTGGGAAGAGAAAAGTGTGTATTCAGATACCAATAAGTTAAGTGCAAGGAGAACAAGAGCAAAGATTACCTTATTATATTCCCTTTTCCTCACCTACCTCCCCCCCCCTCCTCCTCCTCCTCTTGCTTTCTAAGTTCATTTGGGACAAAATTTCTGAAGCAATTAAAGTAATATTCGGTTGAGTATATTATGGTTATACAGTTAGCGGTAAGAAGGTTGAAAAATCTTTGTTATTTGCCAGAACAATGATATAATGGGTTTTTAATGTTACTGTCATGTAGAGGAAGAATTGCACAATGAAGAAAAATGTAAAAAAAAAAAAAAAGTTTTTTTATTTCCACTTGCAATCAGTATCTCGTTCTAATTGAACGCATCAAAAATATCCATATACTAGATTCAATGCAATTGAATATACAAATTTATTATTTTTCATTTGTGTCTGCTAGGCTACCGTTTAGTTTTGATGACTGCTGTTAATCTTAAGTGATTTGAATTAAATTGTTTTGCCCGATTCTGTTTAATTTAATCTTATTAGAATTTTTATTTTATTTTTATTTTCCTTATAAAAGTGTCCTATGTTTTATAACATGTGTATCTGGTGACTAAGGTGTATTTAAATTAACAGAAATTATTATACAAAAGCGACAACTTGGTATTCAAAACAGTATGCTTCGGATCTTTATCATGCTGAAATACAAAATAACACAACATGATCCCAACATGTAACAACAAAACGCGATCGAAATCCCACTTTTTGAGCACTCTGTTTAAGCTTTCTTTTAAGTATGTTTATGTCTTGAAATTATTCATTTTTTCTTTGATAAGAGCTAATTTCCGAATTTCATAAGCAGGCATTCCACCACCATCACCTTAAACAAAGAACAAGCATACACTACAAACACTTCATATTATTGTGGTTCACATTATGTTTTATTTCCCCTCTTCTAGTGTTGTTCCTAGCTTACGACTTTTTTTTTTTTTTTTTTTTGGCCTTACGCCAGGTTAGAATATATTAAATTTAGATTTATCACTATATATATATATATATATATATATATATGAGAATATTTGTTTTCAAAAAAGATATGTTCTTTGCATTGAGAGCAGACACATTGATTTGAGTTGTTGTGCCGCTCATTTTTGTACATTAAGGTTCATTAGACCAGGATCGCAGTCTTGAAGCAGATTTAGAACCACTATGAAAATTCCCGTCTGAACTGGGATTCGAACCCGGTACTTGCGTAGTATGTAAATTTGTTTACAGGGGCACTCAAATCTAAGTAATTAAAATAATCAATTAAATGCAGTGCGGATTCTGTAAGAACAGAAATTAATAGCATCGAAATTTACATCTGACACTTTTAGCTTTTTCTTCGATATCTTTTCTTTCTTTCTTTTTTTCTTTCTTTCTTTTTTTTTTTTTTTTTTTTTTTTTTTTTTTGGCCTTACGCCAGGTTAGATTATATTAAATTTAGATTTATCACTATATATATATATATATGAAAATATTTGTTTTCAAAAAAAGATATGTTCTTTGCATTGAGAGCAGACACATTGATTTGAGTTGTTGTGCCGCTCATTTTTGTACATTAAGGTTCATTAGACCAGGATCGCAGTCTTGAAGCAGATTTAGAACCACTATGAAAATTCCCGTCTGAACTGGGATTCGAACCCGGTACTTGGAAACTGAAGGCCAGAGCACTAACTATTCAGATACCAAATGAATGCAGGTACATAGAACTATTCTCAAACAGACAGTCCGTAAAAATCTTATTTATTTATTGACTTTCTGTTTATAGAATTCTTGTTCAGTTTCTTGAAAAATAAATACGATTAAAAAAAAAAAAAAAAAAATTCTTAATAGTGTACAAATATTTTGCATACTCGCTGCATATTGTGCGTACATTCCGCTATGGACTCTTTATAATTGTTCTTCAATATATTACGTAGTATGTAAATTTCGTAATTTGTTTACAGGGACACTCAAATCTAAGTAATTAAAATAATCAATTAAATGCAGTACGGATTCTGTAAGAACAGAAATTAATAGCATCGAAATTTACATCTGACACTTTTAGCTTTTTCTTTGATATCTTTTCTTTCTTTCTTTCTTTCTTTCTTTTTTTTTTTTTTTTAACGCATTTTCCACTCATTTCACTCATTTACTAAAAATATTATTTTGCAGAGTATATTTTATTTTGAACAAACCCATCCACGACTTATCCGGCACTCCCAAAATATATGCCTCAAATCTGCATTTGTTTTTCTGTCTTGCAAATTTTATTTTCAAAAGTATTCATATGAAAAGAAAGAATAACAGCAAGTTCATATGAAATGTAACCAGCAAATATATTTATTAAGCATCATACAACGAAAACGAACCATTTTATCCTATAGAAGTGATTAGACAAACAGGTTTTCATTTTTCTTCATTTTCAAAATTATAAACTTAAGAATCGCTGAAAAAATATAATTTTGAAATGTAAACTAGAATGTGAGGATGTGGATAGGGGGATTGTACCTATGCATTCAAAGCATCAACTCCTGACTGTAAAGGCTGGTTTCCACTAAAGTCCGGTTTCCATTTGCGCTCACTGGGCGCTTTCTATTCAGAATCCTTTGATGTGGTTAGGCTAGCTCACTGGAGCTCAAAGCCCACGAACGGGGATGGAATCTAACCCCCTGCAGAGATAATTGTGGGCCAGGGGTAGACATCTTTGTCAATTTTGCATGCTTTCCTTTGAGGTAACAGCGCAATCTGATAAAAAAGGGCTACAACCGATGACAAGACATTTGGCTCTTTGTGTCGGAAGCGTGATTAATGACGTTTTGAGCGTTGATCTTGAGCCCAAGTCGATACTGGCCTTTAGGTTGAAGCTTCGAGGTTCAAAAAGCCATTAATCGCGCTTCCGACACAAAGAGCCAAATCTCTTGTCATCAGTTGTAAACTTTTTTTTTATCAGATTGCGCAGTTACTTCAAAGGAAAGCATGCAAAATTGACAAAGATATCTGCCTCTAGCCCCTCAATTATCTCAGCAGGGGGTTAGGGCCAGGGACTTCCAACCACGTCCAGCCGCTTGACCACATCAAAGGATTCCGAAAAGCGCCGCTTGAAACAACCTCCAACCAACCGCAGTGGAAACTGTGCTTAATGTTCACTTTCCTCCGTTACACATTTAGCTTCCGGTGAAGTGTTTTCTACATTCATTCTTTGTATTTTCTGCCTTGTCGCATTTCTCCTGTTCTCCACCCCCTACTTAGAATCAGAGAGAGAAGTTTCAGGTGAAGATTTTTCCAGTTATATTCTCTGTTGAGGAAATGAGCGGAAAGTTGAAGATTTGTAAAATAAATATACGAATATTTGTGTACTGAGAGACACCTCTTTATTATTATTATTTTTTTTTTATAAATTTTTCTTTTCTGCTAAAGTACCTTTAATTGCCACTAGTAAGAAAGCCTTAAAAGATCATCGACACTCATTAATGTCCATTCCCAATAAAATAAACCAATTTATCTTTAATCGAGTAAATTAAAAAAAAAAAAAAAAAAAAAAAAAAAAAGTAAAAGACAAACATAAAATTAACATTTTTAACTTTCTTTTCTAAAATCCCAATAATTTTATCTAATAACGGATTCATTTAAAAGGATTTTCTAAGTAATGTCATTTGTAAATTACCCCAATTAAGAAAGTTGGAATACATGTGCTATGAAATAATGACATTAAGTATATTAAAACTTCTTCAAACCATTCAAATTAAAAAAAAAAAAAAAAAAAAAAAAAATAATGCTCCAGCCTGACCATTTTTAGCCCCCCCCCCCTTCCCTCCACTTTCACAGTATGATTGTTGTTCAAATATATATTCTAAACATATTTGGGTATTACTTTGCGGATCTGTTGTCAAATTAATTTATGTATTTTTATGTCTGAATGTTGAAATTTCATGTGAACTTAGTTTTATCAAATCTTAAAACTGTATTTTAAACTCTAAATTTAGGCTAAAACTATAATGGATACAAAAATATATTTGAATGTCCACAAGGTGTTATTTACTATAACTTCTGTAAGATTAAGTCTAAAATTAGCAATATTATAGTATTTAAAAATAAAAAAAAAATTAAATTAAAATAGTGCTGAAGAAATTTTAATATACTTAACATCGTTTTATTTTAATGCAAAATTTATTTTAATATGGTAGTTTACATAAGATATTTTTTAAGTTTAGGACATAGTGATATAGGGTTAAATAAATGAGTACGCAAAATAAAATAGGAAAAAATACTGATACTCATTTCTTTTTGTACTGGTTCAGAAAAAGGCTAAATCGTGTTGATTTTGCTTTTATTTTTATTTAATCAGTTAAGAAATAATTTGAACTTTAATAGTAATACGCACGCTAAACCAAATAAACCATAGAAATTTTAATGACAACATGAGATAAACACAAAACAAGATTTTTATCGTTTTGATTTCGCGGCCAAAACTCTGTTCATCCAGTCCTTACTTAAACAAAATTATGTATTTTAATAAAATAAAAATCGTGAACTCATTCTCAAAACGTGAAAACTACACGAATGATAACTATCTCATTTGTTTATGAGATCGAGTTTACAGCTTTAATATTATTAAACAACTGTTGAAGAATTCAACAATTATTTTAATAGAAAAAGGTAAAACAATACGAAATTGAGCTGGGAATAATGTATGGTATTTTCAACTTTATAATGAGTTTTGATTCATCCAAGAAAATTTAAAATAAATTTAAGAAGCATTGTTATTATATATTAATTACTGACTCGTTATTTTGCAGTATATAAATGTGCAGGGGTGGTCATTGACTTCACCTGCCTCGGAAGCCAGCTGTTATATATAATATAAAAGGTCATCACAACAAAAATGATTTCGCATTATAATTTTTTGTTAGTATTTTAAGATAACGGTCAGAAACGTCAGTAATACTCGCCTACTACTGTTTTGTTTTGATTAGAATTAAAAATTTATTTTGAAAATAGTTTCTAAATTGAAAGAAGCTCTGAGGTTATGTGAAAGATTTTTCCAAAGAAAAAATATTCGTACCAACAAATTAAAATTATGTAGAAGTCAAGTTTATTGCACTTCAAGAAAGATTAAAAATTCATATGACTGAAGTTCACGCTCCCATGTAGGTTTTATTTTTGTACAAAATAAAACGAAAACATGATTAACTTTTTAATGAATTCTTTAGAAATGTTCACGTTACTTCCATAAATGAGAAAAATATTATTGAACTCCTAAAATAAATTAAATGAAAGTTCAATGTCCCTTGTACTTGAAGGAATTAGATTTAATAAAAATACTATTGTTCTGCAAAGATTATTAAAGAAGACGCTGAGTCCGCCAACAGTCACTGTCGTAAATCTTTATTTTGGAAATGCGTTGAAATTTTAGAAAAAAAGTGAAATGCTTGTGCAATAAATTAGAGATGTTCCTCTTCTGGTTAAAACATTTTTGGGGCGTGGGAGGGGGGGGGTGGGCAAAAACTTTGAAATTTTGGTGGGTCTTGTGATATCATCGCTGGATCCACAAAGGCCTTTTAAAGACATTGCATTTAATAAAAGTAGTTTTACCCTCAAATGATTATTAAAACATGTTCATGGTCTGTCAAAAACTACACCAAACCATCCCAGAAATGCTTTTATCTGTGAAATACGCTGAAATTGTGGAAAACGACGAAACACGTTCAATCCATTTCGGAAAAAAAAAAAAAATCCTTTGAATTAAAAAAGAAAAAATAATAATCAAAGATGACTGTGAAGGCGCAAACATTCTGAAATTTCAAACGGAAAGGTCTTGTAGCATATTGTTGGAAACGTCTTTTGAAAACAATGAATCTAAGAAGAAAAAATTGTCCTGCGATGATTGAAAATATTAGGTTTGCCAAAAGCCTCCCCCTTTCACCTTTATCTTGAATATCTTGAAAATGTATTTGAATGTCGGAAAACTGTGAAAAATGTGTTTAACAAATCGAGGGAAATGAATCTATAAATATTATGAAATATTAAGGGTCCGTCAAAAGTCTCGCATTACCCTCTTTTATCTCGGAAACACTTCGTAATTTTGGAAAATGGCATAATACATTTTTAATCGAATCGAAAGTAAATACTTTCTTATAATCACTTGCTACCGATAAACTTTTTATTCGCCTATTATTAAAATTTAAATAATTAAAAAAAACAAGATCTACATTGTTAGAGTTTATTGAGATGTCCTGATTATTCTTAATTTGTAGTCCCCCCCCCCCTTCCAAAGTTGAGTTAGAGACAGATATTTTAATATTTTATTAATCTAAACCTAATGAAATTTCACATTTCTTTTGTCGTGATTTTTTGACATATTAAAAAAGATTCTGATAGACATCTGTTTTGCCTTTTATGCATAATATTTGAATACATAAAATACACGCACACAAAGTATAGTGTGTAAAATTATGTATTGAAGAAATTTCTACATGCTTAAAAAATGGCTCATGAGTAATTCAGTGGCACATGTTATGCTATTCAAACATATGGATGAGATTTAAACTTTTTTTATTACCACTATTTCCACACAGAAATACTTATCGTATTTTTACAATAGTAATTTGTAATTAAATAACACAGAAATTGTCAGAAAATAGTGATAGATTTTTTTTCTTTTTTGAAATCACATTTTTATGTGTGGTTAACATAACATGTGCCATGATCAAAATCATGGTGATCAGATGATCAGATCATTTGCCTTCAATCAAAATTAAAATTTGTTTCTCGTTATTAATAATAAAAAAATTTTAAACATAATGCAGTATAATATATTATATATAATGCATGTAAACGTTCTCAATACAATTTGAAATAATATAATTTTATGTAATATTTTTTATAAGCTATATCATGAAAGAAAAAACATGCAATCCGACATAGACTATGAAACATTTTCTAATATTGCGAAGTATTTTTTTTAAAGAAATGGGAGCTGTGTAAATCGCTTGAAGTTCAAGTAAAAGCCTTCGTTCAGCAAAGTCCCATATCAAAACTGACTATAAAAATTCATAAATTATTCATATGTACGATACTTTCAAATGCCAATCAAAAGTCTTTTTCAGAAATAAAAGTATGTTCATGTAAGTAATTTTTCGATTTTCTTGTCAAAATAAAAATTTCATTCAATCAAAACATGCAAACACATTTTAATAAATAACTTCCCATGGATCAAGACAATGTCTTAAGTTTTTTGTTCAGTTGTATGAGTTTTACACAATAGCATGCCAAAATTTTTGTCCCCTGTAAAATGCTCAACAATTTTAATCACCTATCTAGTAATTATACTAAATAGAAAGTAAAGAACGCAAAATCTTTAATACAACCTTTTATATTTTTGCACAGCACCATTCTTTAAAATTTGACTCAATTGAAAAATGAGTAACGCATTTGAAAATGCTTTTCCAGGCATTACCACTCTTAATGCAGCCTTTCATTTTTCTATATTTATATCCAAACAACAATTTTTCCTCGCCCCAACAATCCATATTACATGCAAGTTATGTCCTATATTCGTATAACGAAACCCACAAAATTAAACAGCAAATGTATTAAACATGTAGACGAGTATTTAAAATAATACCTATTTACTTTTAGTAAAGGCTGTTTAGAAAAAAAAGAAAAAGAAAATAAGTTCTTACTTAACAACACAGAACTTTTAAGTCCTTTTACGGGTTAAGTGTATAAAAACTGTAACAAATACTGTTATAAGATGACAAAAAATCCAGAATTTGTATTTTGTTTTTTTTTCTACATGTTATAAGTCTAGAGATGTAATCAACACTTCTTTAATGGCAATGTTTTCCTGACCCAGAGAAAGTTTTGATCAATTTCAAAGGTAGGCTTTATTTAAGTATTTTACTGTCGCTGAGAATCAGTGAAAAAAAAAAAACACATAATTTAAAAAATTACAGGGTAAAGGTTAAAAAAAATATTAGACTAAATTTTTTTTATCTAAATGTCCAAAAGATCTCATCATGAGGAATCCTGAAACAGAATGGCATAAAAATAATTTTCTGATAATAGCGCAAAATGTAGTTGAAATCCATTTCAGATTAAAGAAAAAAATAAAGAAAAATGGAAATTTGGCTATAACTAACAAATAAAAGGGGTCTGCTTAAGCAATAGTCAAAATTCAGTTAAATGCATACTTTAATATTTAACAGAAAAAAAAAACGTACTTCTTCGTAAAACTCAGGGAGGGAGGGGGGGAAAGCCTCCTCTCACCGATTCTATTCTGGACGATCATTTATTTTACTATGCTTCTTTATATCCTGTAGTATTAACTCTAAAGCAATTTACATACCGAAAAACCTCATGAATAAAACGAAAGAACGGGTGTAGGAAAAACAATGCTATTAAAATTAACTTTTAAGATTTGAACAATTTTATTTATTTTACATTTTATTAAAGAAAAATTCCATCACTTTGAAACAGGCTAAATACTTATTTTCCCATTTATCAGTCTTCAAATTTAGAGGGGATATTTGAAAGCAGTAGTAAGGTACAGAAAGTTATTAATAAACAGACAGAAAATGAATTAAGAATCATGCTTAAATCTGGTCCTTTATTAACTTTTATTTAATTATTTTTAGAAATGCAAACATATTTTTTGAATTATACTCGTACATTTACGAACAATTGTTACATTTATGAATTAATTTGATCATTGGTATAAGGTATTTGGCAAAAGTGTTACTATAAGCTTTTCATCATTAACAAGTGATTAGGCGGAAAAAGATTGACTTTTTTTATGCCATCAAATATCGCCTAAAGGTACAGTCTGATAACTTAAGGTAAGGAATACTTAATTTCTCAAGAGTTTTAACCTCTAATTTGTACACTATATATATATATATATATTTATTTATTTATTTATTTATTTATTTAATCTTGCATTCAGTATTCACTTTAAACTTATACATTAATTATTAGTAGCATAACTTGTGTTAGAAATATAAATTCAAAAATATAAATAGATTTAAAACAAGGTTGGGAAAACCCAGGGTTTTTTCGTGTTTTTTTTTAATAAAGACAGAAAAAACCCAGTTTTATTTGGGTTTTTTTTTTTAGAGTTTTTCAAGAAAACGTAATGGGTATTTTCAGAAAAATCTTTTTTTGAAAGTAATTAATGAGAACATTTAAAAGTTTTAAAATCAAATATTTTATTTATTTTTCTTCTGACATGTTCATGTAATTTTTGGCTAAATTTTTAACTTTTAGGTGATATTGAGGAAAAAAAAAAAAAAAAAACTTTGATATTTTCTTTATGTTCTAATAACTTGTTATATTCTTATGGTGATCTTTGTTAACCAAAATTCACGCCCATGCAGTTAATACGAAAGTATTCCTTTACTAATTACTTTTTTTTTTTTTTTTTTTTTTTTTTTTAAAGAAAAACGAAGAAAAACACGAAAAAATAAAATTCAAGAACAGCTGTTCTCTAAATTTATTTCATGCTCAGGTTCTATAATTTTATTATTTAGGGCTAATAGTTACTATTTTAAAAATTCTGAAATTACATGGAGAGAAAAAGTCAAAGTGCAATTTTCTTTCTTTCTTTTTCTTTTTTTTTTTTTTTTTTTTGAACCATTAAAATACATGTACTATAGTTTTGTAATTAAAAAAAAATATTGATTAATTATAAAAGATTTTTCTAAATTTCCATTATAGAGTTACTTTAATTGTCGAAAAGTTGAAAGAAAAAAAACGTCCTTAAATCAAAATATATTAAATAAAAATTCCTGAAATCCGATGAGCAGTTTTTATTTTTACATATGATGATTTATGGGTATGCAACCTTTTTATCTACAAATCTTTAAATAAATTGTGTAACAAACAAACTATAAGTTTGGGAAACTTTGGTATTCAGGAAAAATTCCAACCTCATATTTATAAATTCTATGTCTAGATTTTCGTTTTCAATCCTGAAAAGTGGTGTGCGGTGGTGAGGTGTTAAAGCCGATTGACAACATGAGTATCCTAGACCCAGGGTGCAATGCCCTCCATGTAACGCGAGTTCCTGAGAAAACCACAGCAAATTCCGAGCGGCTTGACCGATTAGTTGCAAAAAGGAATAATTTGCATGATTAGGGGAGAGATTTATGCTTAGAAATTTCAGATGTTCATACAAACTTTAGTTCGTACGTTGACTTTGTGTTGCGATCAAGATGCAAGTTGTAAAATTGCAATCAAGTTACGTAGGGTCAGGTGGGGGTAAAATAAGTCAGGGGGTAAAATAGGTCAGTTTAAAAAAACTCTTTAAAAAAACATCTAAACATTTTTTAAATTCCAATTTTGCTGGTTTTATATATTACAATTTATATTAGTGTTCATTTTGTATGCACAATAAACTGTAACTGATACTTTTTAGTTACAGTCAGTAATTATTTTTGTGTTTCGTATTAGTAACTCGAATGTGTTGCTAACAAAAACTTCGGTTTTTAACTAATTAAAAATCAAATTTTACAGTATTTTCTTATCATATTCCAAAAATCACATTCTTAAGATGAATTTCCGAAACTTTTGTGAGAAAAAAATAAAATATTAATATTTTGGAGTAAAAAAACACATGTGGGGTAAAATAGGTCAGGTGTTGAACCATGTTAGGCTTAGCAAACATTAAGTAACTAATTACTTTTTTTGTGTTTTAAATAACTCCATATGTATTATTTTAATATATTAGTTTAAAATTAAGCTATATATTGTTCTGGAGATATTTCATACACATACACATAAAATAATTTAATGTTAAGAGAAAAAAAAGGCAATACATATTAAAGCTGAATCAAAACATTCAGTTTGTAGGTGTAATTCAAAAAGTTGTTTAATTCCAGCTTATTTAAGAAGGGTGCCAATTTTTCATACAAAGGGCAGGCAGGACACAATATTCTCCTGAAGTTGTCTGAATGAAACTTTGCAGTTTATCATCAACTTGAAATGCAAGAGTGGATGAATCTAGATCATCAATCACCAATTTGACAAATTAATTCTAGTGGGACTTCAACAGTCATGGAACAGGATAATATTTATATATTCTCCTTTTAAGTACATAAAATCTGCTATTATAAACACTTCACCCAATCAAACGTTGTCTTCTAAAGAAGCTTTGAAAAATGCACACAGAAAAAGAACCTATACGCAACAGGAAACAGGAGTAATTTTAACAACCAACTTATTTTTCAATTGATTGTATGACGAAAAAATCAACAGATGCTAAAATCACAGAAACATCAACTGTAAAAGAAACGAAAAACTAAGTCTTTCTCAAGAAGAAAATTTGTACAGCATTAATACTCATCAATTCGTAAAAGTTGGAAAATGTGTTAAAGTAGAATTTTATGGGAAAAGATCAAAGAAAATATTTCATGGCATCATTCTTTCACACAATCATGAATATTCTGAAAAATTTGAAGGGATAAAAAAAAATGTTTAAAAAGAAGCTCCTATTGGATTTTCCACAGACAGATATTTCTTATGTAGATGCATCGTACATTCCAAATGTTCTTCCCGAACTAATGATGGACCATAGAGACATTTTTTTCCTTGAAAGAACACAAAATCAAGTTTTTATCAAAAAAAGGAATGTGTATTTGTATGAAGTAAATTGTATTAAAATTATTTGCATGAAGTAAATTGTATTAAAATTTAAAACAGTTTTAAAGGATGACTTATTTTACCCCAACCCATGGGGTAAAATAAGTCACAAACAGCATATTTTAACATTTATTTTTCAGTACAAATTGTTTGTTTTTTCAGAGATATTTCTCTTAAAATGTCATGAGGAATATTCATTTGCATATTTTGTGTAATTTTTTTAACAAATGGAACCAATACATTTTCTGCAGTTTAAGTGCATATATAAAATATGTTGTTTTTGACCTATTTTACCCCCACCTGACCCTATCTATTAAACAAGATTGATTAGATACATTTGATAATGAGGCATTTCCATTTATGAGAAAATTTTAAATTCTGAAAAGAATTAGTTTTTTATCGTACCTAATGGTTATTTCATTGAAGATTATATTTGTATTTATTATTTATATATAATGAAGATACTGATTATAGAAATGTACTTATTATATAATTGCATTGGGTCTTGTACAATAAATATATAAAGTAAATTAATTCCCCCCCCCCCCAAATGTTAATCTTTTTATTAACATTAAGAATATCACGAATATATGTGTGTGTGTGTTGTTTATTGTTTATTTATTTATTTTGTAGCAACAATTAAATACTTTTTGTATTTACAAAAAATATAATTTAAATTTTCACTGTTTGTGTATTAACCATTCGTTTCATTTTACCGATATTTTCAGTAAAAATCAAAGGTTCACTCAAAATAGGAATGTTTAAAAATTCAAGTACAAGCTTAGATGCTAGTCACACAGGTAAGCTGAGCTCTTAAATGTCAAGAACCTTGAAAGCTTACAAGCTATTGTAAGTAGATATGGCAACTTTTGAAAGCTATTTCCTGTTATCATGATACTTTTTAATCATTTTCATTGATGAAATTGCTCCATCGTAAATATAAAAAGTAATTGTGGGAAACGCTTCATGATTCTTAAATGATGACTTCAGGAAAGCTAAATATTTTTATGTAGAAGAAAGTTTGAGAATTCACATTTTCAAATAGAACTTAAAAAAAAAAAAAAATAAATAAATAAATAAATAAATAAAATTCTATTTTCAGTTTTTAAGTCGTAGTTTTAATTTTGGATGCAAAATTAGATTCATTATCTCATAGTTGTTCAATTTGGAAGAACTAAATCTATACCTTCCACATTTATTTATTTTTGAGTGCAAGTGATTTAACTACAAAATATGAATTATATAAATTTGCACATTGTAAAAAAAAAAAAAAAAAAAAAAAAGCGTGTAACCTGTAGCAATTAATGAGTATATAATGTTTGTTGTCTAAATAATCTAAGTCCTGCAATTTATTAATTGTTTTCTGGGTAGTAATTAATCGTTAGACACTTACATTAAGTTAATAAAGATTTCCTTTGAAACAACCAACAAAAATTAAAATATTCACATACGCCAATTAAACGTATACTATGTTTTAAAATTAAAAAAGAAGAATGAATCAGTAACATTAACAGCTAGTAGAAAGTGGATATTTCCTTTTTTACAATAATTCAATGTTACATTTAATTTTAAAGTGATATTATAATGTATAAAGAAAATTTATTTAACATTCCATTCTTCTAAATCCTCAATATCAGTGAAAGAAAAAAACTTAATAATTAATTCAAAATAAAATTACCCCCAAATATTTCAATTTCCCGTACTCTGCGCATCCAGTATTAAGAAACAAAAATATACATAATAAATCTTCATATTTTTATATTACTTCGTACTCATTTAATTCCAATTTATTACAATAAGATCACGCTTCGATGTATAAACGCAGCTTCCAAAATTCATCGAAATTCATTCGCAATATGCACTATTATTTTTTTACAACGAGTAACTTTTTTTAACTCTTGATTCCTTTAGTGAAATAGTAAAATGTTTTAAAGAATGATGCTTATTTCCTAAAAAAACTAAAGCATTATTATTATTATTTTACAGAGCCATTGTAATGAAAAGTTCCCCTCAAGAAGATGTTATAGGGAAAATTTCTTATCTATATTTTAGTATTAGTATATATGACAAAAGAGAAAAATAGATACATAAATTATAATTAGTTATTCAATTTTTTATTTTTTTTACATACTCGACATATTTAACATGTAATTACAACTCAAAAACTTCCAACCTGCATTAATAGTTTTACAATACGTGGAAAAAAAAAAAAAAAAAAAAAAAAAAAACATATAGAGCAGTTTTATCAGTTATAAATATAAGTTTTTAGCTCCTGCGTTCAGAAAGAAGTCTTATAAACAAATCTTTTAAAAGAAAAAAAGCTTATCTCTTTTAAACGTGGAAATACATCCCTATTCGTAAGAATACAGGAAGTTCTGAAGATAAACTAACTGGACATGAAGAAATTGTATCAGTGTTAGTGAATAAAAGAGAGTAACAATAATATTAAAAAAAAAAAAAAAAAAGATTTTGTTAAACAAAGAACAAGGTAGTAAATGTTAATATTTTTTGCCATAGTACATATTGTTGAAAATACAGAAAATTCATTTAAAAAATTTCGACGGATGAATAATGGATAGCAATAAAATATTAATTCAGTAGTCATGCAGGATATTTGCTGTAATAAATATTCATCATCCATTTCTTTAATAATATAATTGAGACAGCCTCATAGGGACGAAATCGGGCATTGAATGGCGTAAGATACGCGATATCGTTGATATTATTCTGATCCAGTGACAACATTCTAAATCAAGTTTTTTTTTTTTTTTTTTTTTATCAATGAATGAATGGACATACATTAATAACTATTGTTCTTTTATCTAAAGTTCCATTAATATCGAAAACCATGCAACAGTTATTTACAGTTGAAATATAACTCTGAAATATTTACATAAGGTATATAATTTTAGCATATGGTACACATTTTCTAAAATATATCCAAATATATCGTACGGATGATGAATAAAAACTTTGTAAACAATTATAAATTGCAAAGCATTCATCATGATTCAATGTCAGTATTTTGGTGAATTTTATTGGAATACTACATTGATTGTCCTTTAAAAAAAGGAGGTCTTTGATATGTGCAGTTCAAATGAAAGAAACCCCAGAGTCTAACCTGAGATTTCCATTAACAAGCTACAAGACAGCCATCTTTCCTTTGTACCAAAAAGTAAAAATTTAACTGCATCAGTTTGATTTTTTAAAAATATCGTTTTGAAAAATACTTTTTATGGGTTCGAGTCCCTGTTGAGATATGGATTTTCATGGATGTTCATAATATACATTAAGCACAAGGTTCCTATTTTTGCCTTAGTGGGCAAAGAATGAAAGTAGAGCGACAAACAAAACCTTCAATTATTTCAAAAGTTTTCATCGACAACAGCAGCAAAAACAACACTCAAATGTATTATAATTTTGTTAAAACATTCAGCCTTCATATTTTATTAAAGGGCAACTTCCCTAATAATGATGATATTCTGTTTCACTTGCGTACAATACACAAAGCAAGAAACATTTGTTAATGATAGTCATTTTGACAAGGCATGCTTCGCTCATACCAAAGAATTTCTAATAATAATATAAATAAATCTCCTTTTAGCTTCTTTGCCCATTATGATTCTATAGTCGGTGGCAGTATTTGAAATTAAAATAACTTAATGTTAGAACCTGGGTGGCGTAAGAACTGTCCTTCTTGAGTAGCAAAACAAGTTGCACGCTCGAAACCTGCTTTCACTAATATCATTATTAGATCCCCCCCCCCCCCTTTCTATAGTGCTTCGTCCACATCGTGCTCTGGACATTAGAAAAAGATACATCTGGAATACGGTATAGAAAGTTTCAGTTTCTTTACAACATATTTTTTCAAATTTTTATTTACAGTAAAGCCGCGGTTATCCGAACCCCGATTATCCGAGTTAAACGAAGTAGTCAAAACAATGCTTTGGCCCAGTGGAGGCGTGGCCTTTGACAAATGGTGTCGATAACTTTGACAAATTTCATTATACAATATATATATTATAATTTATGAATGAATGTATTGTATTTTTAATTGATTACATTTAAATATGTAATAGATGTAATCTTTTACTTCATTTACTTTCCCCCCCCCCCATTTATTTTAAACTTTACGTGATGTTTCCTCCACGATTTACGACAGAGTCCGTGTTATCCGAGTTTTCGATTATCCGATGTATCCTCTGTACACTTTACCTCGAATAAGCGAGCTCTACTGTATTTTTTCACCACAGATTTTTAAAAGACAAAGAAAAGTTAATATTTTGAACGTATACGAAAATGGAATTACAAAATTACCTCTGATCGTAAAATTAAACAAATTGTTAGATAAAATTAATTTAATGTAACTATATAAGTAAGTAGTGTAATGATATAAGTATGATTTTCAGAATTTCAATAAGATAATTACGACTATTAAGGAGATATTTATACGGAGAACAGAGAAAATAATTTTTACGTATGCAAGATGCATATCTTTGCCTGATATAAACGTATTGAACTATGAATCAAAGCGGTTTTAACTTTCATGACCTCTCGAGTGAGTTTCTTGAATATACCCTCTAAAAATGTTTTATGGATATTATTTTCTGTAGATGTTTTTTTTTTTAAAGATAAATGTACATTATTATTCTCCTCACTCCCATACACGAAAATACCATGGAATATGTACAAAAATTTACACTGTATATCGATATGTGTCCTGTCTATGTGAATGTTAAACTAGAATTTTTTAGCCATTCCAAAATATTTTTATATTTGAATATCAAAGTTGCATTTATAATGGTGGTGGGTACTGGATTAAAATTTTGCCATTTCTGTAATAGAATGAGAAAATGCTCCAATGATTTAGAAAGAAAAAAGAAAAAGCACCTCATATTGACTGACAAATAGCAGGCCTTTATAATGAATGACAAATAACAGCACTTCATATTGACTGATACAAACCAAAATTAAATCAAAATATTTTTATATAAAAATTATACAACATACATAAAAATCAAATTTTTTTTATATAAGAATCATAACATAAATCAAAATTTGTGAGTTTCTGCTGTAGAGGTTGAGATAGTTAACACAGGAAAAAAAAATGAAACCCAGCAGCTATATCTTTTTGGCAATATACACAAAAATAAAAAGGTATATATTAGGATGTAATTACATCTTATTCAAGATGAGATACAGGCATCTGAAAAATTCCAAAAGACAAAAAAAAGTCAAATGGCAATGCCACTTTCTTAACGCCAAAATTTAATCACTATGAAATAAAGTTAAATCCAATTAAATATAAAGCTTTGTGAAATTATGTCAGTTCTTAACTGTATATAATCTCCGTAATGCACATAGGCATACATCCGCATATACATAATTTCTATCCCCAAACTGTAAATCTATCAAAAATCATAGGTCGAAAGTTTTCACGAATCTAACGTTATTCACTAAAGAAATTTGAAACCAAGTTGGCTAATTTGTCCGCTATCTAAACAAATTCATTTCCGAAAATTTTTATGCTCAGAAGGACTCTATGTTGATTTCAACGAAAATGCATATTCTATGAAAACAGTAATATGCCGGTAAAACAAAACAAGAATTTAACAAAATATTTAATTCGAAAGAAAAGAACTAAATCATTATCCCGTTTCTTAAATTTAGCAGAAAAATTCCTTAATGATTGCCCATATAGAATTTTTCATTCTTTGGTTTACTTTCTAAATTATCTGAAGAAAAGTACATCTATTTTACTATAATTTCAATGTGTTATCTAGATTAAGCTCAGACTATACTTAGTATTTGAATTCCACAGTTTACTGCTTTTTTGATGCTTTCTAATAGATGATAAAATCGACTTTAACCCTTAAATGTCTGATTTTTTAAAAAATCAATTTAAAAATATTTTTCGGCTTTCATTTCTTAAATAAATCATGGAAAAAATACTTTAAAAAATCATATATTACTTTAAGTATAGCTTACGGCTAAAAAGCAATTTGTTGCCAATCGGCAACGTCAATCTTATTGAAATGATTTTTCCTTGATAAAATTCTAAATATAGACTACACACTTTACCATGTAATATTTTTTAACACTAGTGTTGCCTCTACATGATGAAAATTTATTTAATAATACTATCAGTATGTAATTTATTTTCAACATTAGGCACTAGAGCTTCAGTATTATTCTAGTAGCATTTCAGAAGACAAAATTAGGTATTTTGCCAAAAGGCAACACACGGAATTTAAGGGATATTATTTGAACAATTTTGACAGCTGACGTTTATTTTTTTAACTTTTGTTCAAAAGAACATCATGCAATGGTAACATACATACAGCTAAATATTAAAAACAAACCAATTGCAAATGTACAATTCGATTTAAAAGTCCGGTATCAAATTTGAAACTTTAGGCATTTAAAAGTTAAGGAAAATATCACTGTTCGAGGAAGAGTCACTGTCACTGGATAGTCCGATATGCTACGTCATAGATCTTTCTGCAAACAGACAATGAGCGAGCAATGTGCTCATTTTGATTTTGGTAAAATTTTTTGTTGTGACTATATAAAGGATCTAACAAAATTTTTATTGTTCAATAGAACATTTTTATCTGTACAATTTAAAAACATTTATAAACGAAATATTTCACCACATAACAGTGGGAAGATTTTAAATACTCACGAAATTTTTTTTGATGGAAATTAACGACATTCTCGGGCATTACAAAAATCTTTTTGTTAGAATCGAAAAGCATTTACCACTTTTCTCTTAAGTGTGTTACACCTTGAGTTACAATAATCAGACTGCGACGTCTTTCCGATACAAATTCGGCAAAAAACTGCTAAAAGTGAAGACATTGACATGATTTTTTTAAATCTCTTTTCCTTCGCAGAAAAAATATTAAAAACTATATACAGAGTATTTGTACGATTGATCAGCCAGATCGAGATTGAGATGCAGATATTTTTATGCAGAAATGTAATAGCCATGGTCCCCAAGCCCGTATGAAGGTAGAGAAAATTCATAAGCCTATTAAAATTTTAAAAACGATAAGAAGCAACAAATTGATGAGGTTTTCTTTTTTTTTTTTTTTTTTTTTTTTTTTTTTTAATTGACAGAACAAATTTCGAAAATTTCTGCTATATTATTCAAACATTATTTTCATTTCATGAGTGGAATATTGTTTTGTTAAAATAGTTATGTAATGATATAAAGTACCGACCGAAAAGCTGTAAAGATAATATTATGAAGCACAGTAGCTTATTTATTTACGAAACAAAATAATGTCTATATTATTTATTGAAAAGAAACGAAACATTTGTTTCTCGGGAATTAAATAAAACTTTTAATTTTGCCTACTTAATCATATATTCGTAGGAGAAACCAAATAAAGTTTTTTTTTTTTTTTTTTTTTCCCCCATTATTTTACTAGAGTAATTTATTTTAATAGCTTGTTATTATATGCAATGCTGCACAGCGATTGATGTTTCAAAGAATAGTGTAGTTTTCTTTAGTCATATTGCATTTATTATTTAAACACACACTTTTTTTTTCTTTTGTTGTTGTTGTTCTTTGATCATATTTTCAATATATGATCTCATCCACCAATGTTTCAGAAACAATTTAATTTTTCAAATGTCTTTTGTTTTGTATATGGTTTTATTTCCATGTGTAGTTCTTTGTTCATTAATTCTCTCTTACTTCCTGGTGTTTGATCATTGTAATGATGATTTATTATGTATATACATGCACATAGTATTTCAAAATATAGGGAGAGTGAGCCATAGTTAAATGGGTCTAATACGCAATCTAATTTAAATCCATCTCTGCTAAAATTGATTCATCACTAAATAAAAAAAATTATGAAATCCATACGATCGACTGAAAGTAGTCAAAAGTGTGAAGGGGAAAGACCATAAAACATTTCTGTAATACATACGTGTTATATTCTTTCTTAATTTATTGAACAGTATCCGAAAAAAAAAAAAAAAAAAAAAAAAAAAAAAAATACATTTTTTAGACTTATTCTTGTTATTTCAATCAAACTATAATAGAATTAAAAACTTAATTTATGTTTAAATTGAAATATTTGATTAATTTCGTTCATTTATATACATCAGTCATATGTTAAAACAAAATCTTGGAAAATGCACTGTGTCCTAATTCTTTTTTACGATATTGTAACAAATTAATTTTAAACGTTACTGTATTCTCTTTAAATCGACATGGGTATGTAATTATTAATTTACAACATACTACGATGAAACATATATTTACAAATTTTAGTTCATTAGAACAATCAGTTTTTATAAATAACAAAGAATATGTTTTGCTTCTTCGCATGCGCAACCCACATAACACACCATCATTAAAAATTGTTTTGATAAAAACATTTATTAACAACGTGTTCAAACAGTCCTCTTCGAAGCAGACTGGCGTCTCTAATCTAATTGCTGTCGCACGAAACACTACTTTAAATTAAAATATATTTCATTGTTTTAAAATAAATTTATTAACAATAATTGAAATAAAGTTATCTATTTTAGATAAAGTTTTTAAAGTTGTATTTATATCCGGAGAATTATTTTCCCTTTTCATTATTAAATAAAAACTTAGGATACGAACATCTAATGAAGAAATTTTGTTCACACAAGTAGAAAAGGTATTGCAAATAGGGCAAATATTTTTATAAATATTAGGTAAGAGTAACGGGCGCTTTATTAAGAAAACACACTTTTGCCACACTGTTAAAGTTAATGTAAATATTTATACAGAGTCTCTGTAAATGTACACAGAGCCTGATTAAGGGGGAAGCACACATTATCTCCGCTCTCACCGGAATATTTTTACAATTATTTTTTACTTCATGTCATAGAAATTCCACGCTTTGACGAGGAAATATTTTTTATAAAAAATGAACGGTGTAAAACAATCCAATTTACTCACCGTTATTAGACACCAGAATTCTTTTAAAATAATTTTTAATGAGAATTTTCTGTTTATTATAGGAGGAAAGTATTTGTTAAAAAATAACGGTGTAAGTATAAATAATGTGTGCTTCCCCCTTAATCAGGCTCTGAATGTACAGTAATTCTTAGGTGAAAGTGACTAATCGAGTTTCTCAATTTTATTCTGTATTTTTACCTAATTTTATTATTTATTTTTATTAAAATTAAAAATGACTGTTTCTACTTTAGAAAAAACATTCTAAGTCACAAATATATTCTCACCAATAATTAATTAAATTAATATTAGTCATTAACATGAATGTATAATATAAATTTTTTAACATCTCCGTTTGTTTTTCTCTGTCATTTTACGTAAGACTTAAGATAATAGATTACACAGAGTTTTCTGTTGAAATTTTTAACAGCGCATGTTGCTACGAAAAAACAGTTTTTAAGAGAATGAGATTCAAATACATTTTCACATGAGAAAATTAATGAAAAATCTTACACACCCATTCGGTGAAATCTTGTAAAATCAAGTCTGTTCTTTATGCTCGTAGATAGAGAATATGTTAGCTTTTAAGCTTTGTGGGTGAAAAGGAAGGACTGAGTGGTCTTGATGGAGAATAAATCGTTTACTTGTAATATATATCCACTTTCGCCTGTGACACATTCGTCCACTAATTAAATTGTTCCATTTTCGTCTTCTGTAATGTTCTATTTCTTAGTTTGATTTTTGTCTGTTCACCCCTCAAAAATTTATAATAAATCTTATAATATATCATAATATATCCTTCATTTTTTGGCATGAAGAAATGGAGCATCAACCCATGCCTCTCTAACAGATTTTTTATTACTAAAATTTAAAAAATCCATTGAGTTAATATTAAAAATTTCACGTTTGTTAAAATTCAATTCCTATTTTCCCATACAAAATCACCCCCCCCCCCCTCTCTCTCTCCATTCCTTAAGCTTTAACTCCTGTTTCTGATTTAGAGATACATATCAAGCACTGAATAATAACTTTAATGCTAAGAGAATTTACTGTTATTCTAATAATGAATGGTTTTAAAATATTCCTGACATTAATTTGATGATTTTTTTCTCCAAAATTGTCCATGTAGGCAGATTGCGTCAGGAGAGCTTTGGATGCCTGAATAAAGCATAAGTATAATCTTCCAGTTTTTTCTTAGTGTTGAGACATATGCAAATGCTGAAAATACAACAGGAAAATGGTTTAGACTTCCATCCAGAAAAAAAGCAGTGAAACCTTTAGTTCAATGCGTTCCGTGTTCTACTCATACCTTAAATTTGCTTGGTGTAAAAATGCAGTACTATATATATATTTTCCCTAGCTCAAAAAATACGTAATCTTCTCTTAGTTTCTGCGTATCATTGACAGAAATTAAACGAACAAATTAAAACAAAATGATGGACATTTACTTAAACTGCTCTACAAAATGTATTGATGCGTCAGCGATTAAATCATTAACAAAACAAACAAATAAAAAAGTAATTAACAGCTCACTCAAAGTGCTTAGTCTAAGTATTTATCCAAAACTTATTAAAAATGTGTACCGACCTAAACAAAACATTAAAATTTGCATTAAAAATATCAATATTTTTTCTCCGCTCGAGGAGCGGTTTAACTGAGAAAGCTGTTTTTCCCGCAAATAAAAACATGCCAGATAGATTTACATGCCCATTTTCTTTAAAATGGACAGTCGTTTACATTCTGTATTCCCATTTTCCAGCGATGCTTTAAGTTACCACTGAAAAATGATTCCCCGGTAATTTGAATTTCGTTAAAATGGTTAAGACCATTTCCTTTTTATAATTTTTCCGCGTCAAAGAGTGGGCTACCTGTAAAAACAAATTTTCCTGGGGATTAAAACCTGACAGATGATTTTTTTATCCTCCTAAACTGTTTATCTTTACTTTCCATGAAAATAAGTTAAAGTTACATAAAGCAGTTTACTTTACGTAATGTTCTATACTTTATAGCAAAGAGCAGATAAATTAACCCGATCAGGTTATCGCTTTTTTCGGCACCTTGTCAGTTTATCATGGGTCTTCCATTAATAACTTTTGAACAAATTGAAATATTGGAAAAATTCAGATTGCATAATAAAATTTAAAAATGGTATTTTTACGGAAAAAATCATGGACACGATGGATAGGTATTCCTTCTATATTTGGATTCTAAGGTTTGAGACAAGTCTCCAACGACCCACGATAACTTGATCGGGTTAACAGCGGGGAAATTAACTTTTTCTGCAATGATGAACGGTCAGTAAGATTTATTATATAAAAACATTCTAAATCATCGATTTAAACGAAAATGGTCAAAAGTCGTACAATTTCTCTAATAATTTTTTTTTTTTTTTGCAAGTGAAATGTGGTTTGACAATGAAGACTAATTTTCCGGAAGATTACAATTTGTTAGTTTTTTAGTAATCCGAAATTCTTCATTCGAATCTTATCAGATTATTAAAAGCCGTTTATTTTCACCTTTCTCAGGGCCAATGAAGAGTTAACAGTTAGTGTTTAGATAAAGTAAGTAATATGCTGTTTCTATAGTTATGAGAACCAGTTTAGTACATGTTAAAGTATTCTGTTTTTTAAAAAAAGGTAGAAATATATATATATATATATATATATATGTATGATTATGATGATTTTTAACATCTATAAAAAAAAATTATATAATTTTTTTAAATGACGATTTTAATTTAAGCGATTCTGTTAAACTTACTCCAAATCAAACATCTAAGTTTTGTATTACAAAGTAAGGAAATAAAAGAAACTTTTAGGATATAAAATAAAACTTATGAATGATACCGCTCTGAAAAATTGCACGATTCTGTCATTAAGATGTAAATAGTACATATATATACATATCCCTCCCCCCCCCCCCCAAATTCTCTTTAAATTCAAACTTGCTTTATTATGATGCATTTACGAAATTATTTTCTATAATAAATGCAAAGAATTTACATAGATTCCTATTCATGCACAAAGACATGCTTGTAAATGAAAAAAGATACAAAAAATAGTGACAAGTTCGCTCTTTTAGGAAAATTTTTGAGTCACCTGCGCTTATAACTCTTGCCAAGAAAATACTATTAAGGAGATCAGTTAGGGAGTACAATCCAGGATCCCAACTGATTTCAAATCTCGAAAATCATATAGTTTTCGAAATTGACGTTAAGAACAATATACAAAAATATTTTTAACCCACTTTAGGAAATGAGTATATATATATAAAAGCCTTTAAATTCTATTTTAAGCTCTCAAAGTATAATATTCTACAAAATTATCGGAATATAGCTGGTATAGAGTCATGCATCAGGTAGGGTACTCGATGGTTTACCGTTTTGTGGGTCGGGTTGTTGTGTTTGTGGGCGTGTCGGTTAAGGCCGATTGACTTCACTAGGGTCTTAGGCCTATAGATGGGATGCCATCCGTGGGGGGGGGGGGGGGTCTTTCTATCTTCCAGCTTTGAGAGCAGAAACTCTCGTCCTCCTGGTAGGGCCCTTTGTGGGTCGGATGAGGTTTGTACGAATTTTTGACCCGCGGATCTGCCCGCAAAAAAGTTTTCTTCCAAGGATTTATCCTACATTTTTATTAATCTAACCTTTTGAGAATGCAGAGATTGCATGACATTCTCTTTCTTCATAGTAATTTAAAGCAACTTGACTTGTAATATGAGAGTATTTACAATTATGTAAGTTTTAACATTTAGCGTTTAAAACTTTATAGGCAAAAAATTCGTCTTTTAATGCATGCATATATGCTTCCTCATTTTACTTTTTTCTTATGCTATTAAAATATTTGGAACAGCAGATTTTTTGAAAGTAATATTTTATACATTTGAAATTTCGTTACATTGTAAACCGAAGTTTTATTTATAATTAAACTAGTGGTTTTTTCATGTAACATTTAATTTTCTGAACGATACGTTCAGTAACTACATTTAGAGCAATAAAATTTCAAATCAATGTCTTATAACGAAAGTATTATTTTATTGGGAGTCGGGTTGCTGGTCGAAAGTCATTTTGCAAGTCACGTTTCACCCGTTCAGGATAAGATGGTATGAAGATTTTTGCCCAGTATATATTAGGATTTTTTTTTTAAATATAAGGTTTTTTTTTAAACACATACCCGAATAAAAAAGAAAAGTTTGAAGTTATTAATTCATTTTTGTCTGTTAAGGACTACTCATTAGATACAATTAGCAAATTCATCAATGATTAATTCATTCGTGAAACATACATTTTTAAATTGATTACAAATACATTCAAATGCAGGTCTAAAGCTCTCCAAAATCTTGGGTTTAAAAAGGTAGTATACTCTAGAGGAGCACACAATTATAATTTGTGGTTCACTATTTGGTGAAAAAAATGTTCGAGTATTTTCTCATTTTAATAGCAATGAAAGCAAATTTTACGCATTTTAAATATAAAATTTGTGAACGTGTCAGATAGTTTTCAAAGAGTAATTTTTATCCATAAACAAGCATAAAATTATCAAGCGTCCTTATTCAGATTCCCATAAATCGAAGATTACGATTTTTTTCCCCTACAAAATAAATAAATAAATAAAATAAAAATTAAATAAATAAATAAAACTTTGTTTTTTGATTTTTTTCCTGTTCCGCTTTTATTCTACTTCTCTACAACCCGAATTTAATAATTCTTTCTAGCCGATAAGAAGATAGTTAATAGATAATTCATAATATATATAAATCATACACAATTTTACATTTAATTATTTTGATTAGCTATGCTAATTTTTTGTTTCATATTCAAAATATATGGTGGCAAGTAAAAGATAAATTGAAATTTTAAATGCTCGAATTATCGCTTAAAAGGTTTTAATATTTTCACAGAGCAACAAATTAATCTAAATCAACATAATAAAATTATTAATTTTAAGTAATTATAAAATATTTCAGTTTAAAACATACATACGAATAACTACTTAAAATTTCTTGCAACGATGAAATTTAAAAAATAAATAAGTCTTTCGCACAATACAAAACCAAAGCAAAAGCATGTAGAAAAAAATATATATAAATAAATAAAATACATTTCTAAAGCATTTACCTTTAATGTAAAACCAGAAAATAATTTTAAAAAATAATCTTAAAATTTAAAAATGATCGAAAGTTTTCGAAAATTTAAAAATTTAATTTTTTATTTTATTTATTTGCATATTTTTCAAGTCTAAAAAAGTACATGGTTATGCCCGCTTGTAACGTTGTACTTTTACGACCAGAACTTGACAAGTAATGGGAATTTTTTAATGCTTTTTTTTTTTTTAAACATAAATTATTAAAAATAAATAAATAAATAAATAAAAAATACGACCGCTTAAAAGGTCATGTGCCCTCTTAAGCAGAATACGAGAGGCTTTTCTTTTTATTTCCGCTTCAGAAAAAACAAGAACTACATATTATTTAAACTTCAAATTTAGGATTTTTAAGGACGTGTTCTTAAAAAAATCAGGGTAAAAAAAGACGTGAATGAAAACTTTAATATACATATTAATCCTAAACATTTAGTGGTTGTCAAATTAATGAAGAATTCAACAACCATTTAAAAAATATAATAAATATGATACGAAACAGAGTATGAAATTATTCGTAATATTTTAATTTTATACAACAGAAGAAAATAAAATTAAAGTAATTTTCACTAAGCAATTTTTTGTACATATGTGCTAATACGCGCTCCTTTGATTTTCGTGTACGAGGATTTGTAATTTGTTTTCATCTATTCCGAGCAAGATCTAAATTAAGTTCTACATAAAAACAATAAAATGGATGTTTTTCTGTTCGCTATCAGTATTTTATCTGTTATTATTTGCTATTTCTGGTTAAAAACATTGTCTACACTTGACTTAAAATGTATAAATTTACATCACATCACATTTCTTTACAAATTCTTTCAAGGGAGGACGAAAGTAGAATTTTTCATTAGGGTAGTAAGTGGACATACATATTTTTTAAAAAAGCGAAAGAACAGAGGGTGTGAAACGAAACAAATTACATTACAAAGGATCAAAATAGGAAGAATTTTACTAGTTTACGAAAGTGGAAAATATGAAAGTATTTAGCATTTGCAGTTACCCCCTCCTCATGCTAAAAAAGAAAAGAGCCAGGAGATTTAATAACTTGATGACTTATTACTATCGTTAGAATAATATTACAATGCACTTACTATTAGAATAAATAAAGAAAATAACAATTTAAAAAAATAAATAAATAAACAAACACTTTTACTCTAAATCGTATTTCTTTTAAAAGCATTACATAAAAAAAGTTTGAAATATATATATATATATATATATATATATCAAATATTTATTTATTGTTTGATCCAGAAAGATTTAATAAAATCTTCTCTCCAGAATTTAGGGTAGGATATCTCCTGAAAAATTTAGTATCAAACAAAAATGTTAGATTTTTATAATTATTTTACACAACATGTTTTAAAAATTAGTACAAAAATTAGTCATAATGTTTTCTTCAAATATTTTGTAATTTGTAAAATAAAAATCGAGACACTTTTTTTTCTAATTAAAGGGAAGACCACGCACTTCCATATATTCTGATAATATTTACTTAATGAGAAATCTTAGATTTTTTATAACAGTTTTAATATACTACGGGATTATATATAATAATAATTCATCGTTATTGTAATCAAACACCAAGAAGGAAGACTTGAATTGTTATTTACATTTATTAACGTTTTGCTTTGTATAATGCTTCACTTCCATGTGAGTTTATTGATATCATATCAATTCAAGTCTTTCTTCCTGGTGTTTGCTCCGTATAATGATGAATTATTATTATTATATGACATTCGAATTGAAAATGTTGCTATTGCACTAGTAATTTGAGAAGCTTAGTAATTCTGCATGAATTATTTTCCTTTTGAAAACATCTTCTTTCTTAATGAAACTTATTTTTATATAATAGCAAGTTTTACGTCTATTCATAACCGATATCATCAATGTATGTGCTAAATTTTGGCAAATTAACTTTTTTTTTGTTTATATGTATATTATTTTGGAATCTGGGGTAGGACCTCACACTTCTATAGCCTTTGATAATGAATAAAGCTTATTTAAATAGGAATCTTACAGATATTTATAAGCGTTCTATACAACATACAGACAACAATAAGTAATTTAAAAAAAAGTAAAAAAAAAAAAAAAATTTTAAATATTGATTTATTTTTTTTAAATTTTTAAATATATATATTAAAATCTGGGGGAATACCACTCACTTTCATAATCTCAGGTAAAAGTTAGTCTGAAGTAAGAATCGTGCAGATGTATATACCTGCTCCATATACGAGATACATACTCTTTTAAACTTTAAGTAAAAAAAGTTAAAAAAAAAAAAAATCTCTTGTATAGTTATTTTCAAAATTGTAAAAGAAATAAAAAGTTGATTTATTTTACTTCTTAAACTAAGCCTGGACCGATCTTTTTCATACCCCCTGGCAAAAGTTAGTTCCAAAAAGAACTCTTATGTCCTACAGATTTATCTAATTGTTCTGCGCAACACAAAACTTCTTTAAATATTAAGCAGATACAAAATTTATATACATTTTGTTTTCCTTCAAAATCGTAAAAGATTTTTTTTTTTTTTTTTTTTTTTTTTTTTTTATAAAGAATCCAGACAAAGACCGTGCACTTCCGTACTCTCTGATATAAACTATACTCAAGTAAGAATCTCACAATTTTATATAATAATCCTACGCAACAAAGATTCAACGCAAAAAAGCAAAATTTTGTTTAAAATTAAGTATATATATATATTATATTGTAATCTAAACCATATTAAGGAAAATTTAGTAAATAAGCAAAAATACACTTACCGTCCATGTAAAGGTAAAAGGAAGCGTCAGTTCCACTTTTTTATCTGGATGGGATGCTAGAGAAAAAGAGTTTCCAGCAACAACATCAGAGGTTACCTCTCCAAACGTACATGGTCCCTCATCTTCAACTTGAGGATGGTATTCTCTAAAACACGCTCGAAAAGCTGTATTGCACTGTATGGGGCAGGTCCCTTCCTTTGTGCGAAGTCCTCCACAGCACGAACCATTTCTTAATTCGCCCCTATAGTTTTGGATAGAGAGGATTTGAAGCTCGATTCTACCTGATGCTTGTGAAATCTGAACACAAAACGCCAAACAGACAACTACTATCACATACCACGTTGATGTCATATTTATCACAGTTCATATTCTATAAACAACCGACTTAATAAGTCAAATATTGATTAATTTAATCAAGCATTATGTAATTTTAAGGAAACTTTCAGAGTCAAACATATTTCCACAAAATCAAAGTCTGAAAAGTTTATATTGATTTTATCAACTGTTAGAAGTTTTCAGATTCGTCAGCTAATTAGAAAATATTTAATTGCAATTAAATTAACAGTTTAAACTGTATACTCATCAGCAAAATCCATTATAATTTGTCTGAATTTCAATACGAATTATATTTTGTCTCAAAAAAATATATTTCGACGTTAATGTCTTGTCAGATTACTTATTTACCGAGAAATTAAAAAAATATTATGATCAATGTCATGTCAATATATTATAATTTTTATATTTGCAGTTCGTCTTCTTTTTAAAATAATCCAAAATTGCAAATAGTCTCGCCGGAGAAAACCGTCACAACAAACACTTCACAGACTGTCATCAAAAGCACGTGCGAGTCCGGCGAGATCACATCCCAATTTATCCTTGAATTAGAAACTTTCTCTAAGCCCGACTTCCACTCAATCAAATGATACTGGGATAAACAACGGAGCTTCTGATTTTGCTTCCCAAATCACGGCAGGGTTAGTGGAATGACGAAATCCAGCCAAATATTCGCCAACGGAAGCTACCGGAGAGAGGTAGAAGAGAAACGGGGAAAAGAGAGAGAGAAAGTTTTTTTCCCTTCATTTGCTCTATGGGAAAGGGTATGTGGGTGGGGGGTATTTTATAAGGATGATTATCTTTCTGTCTCTCTTTCTCACCTGCGCATTCCTGAATTGGATGATATTAATTACTGTAACAACTAAAACGATGAAAGCGATTAGAAATAATTTTTCTTATTAATAATTAAGGATGAATGTTTATCGAAATTTGATTTTTTTCAGTTATGAATATTTCGTAAAATAGTTTAACATAACGTTTTTTGAAGTCTTTTAAAGATCTCTTCCATTATATGATTTCTATTTAAGGAAACACGAGTTGCTTTTAAAATTAAAAAAAAATTAAATTTAAAATTGCTTTTTAAAATATCATGTATACGAACGGTGATAAGAAAGTTCTTAAGCAATATAACTGTAAAAGTATGCTTGAAATATATTTCTTTCGATCAGATAGTCAGTTCAACTCTCAGGAAACGAATGTTTTTGTGACCTCTCTCTCTCTCTACCTATCTATTTATCTATCTATCTCTTACGCTTTCCTGACCTTTATGATATTAATTACCATATTAGTTAAACAATTAGAGACTTTTCTTATTAAAATCACTTATGAAAGTTTATCGAAATCAAATTAATTTGATTTTTTCAATTAATCGATATTTCACAAAAAAAAGTTCAACATAACTTTTTATGGAGTCTCTTAAAGATTTCTTCCTTTATATAGTTTCTTAATGAAAATACAGATGAACAATTGATTTTTAAAAAATAATATATAAGAATAGTAAAAAAAAAAAAAAACTGTAAATTAATATTTAAAATATATCAATCTCGGATCAGATAATCGGTTCAACTCTCAGAAAATTAATGTTTCTGAGACATCTCTATCTCTGTCTCTCTCCTTCCAGAATTATATGATATTAATTGCTACAACAACGAAAACCATGACAACGATTAGATATAAATTGTTTTATTTAAAATTAATGATAAAAGTTTATCGAAATCAAATTTAATTTTTTTAATTATGATGGATATTTCACAAAAAAGTTCAACATTGCTTTTTTATGAAGACAATTAAAGATTTCTTCTTTTATGTAATTTATTTTAAAATAAATACGCATAAGTAATTGCTTTTTAAAATATGATGTATGCGAACTGCAATGAAAAATATTTTAAGCAATAAGAGTGTAAACTTATATTTAATATTATTTCTCTGGTTACATAGTGGGTTCAACTCTGAGAAAATTAATGTTTCTGCAAAATTCTGTCTTTCTCTTTTGCGTATTCCTCAATTGTAGAATATTAATTACTAGAACAACGAAAACAATGAAAATGATTAAACATAATTTTGTCTCATTAAAAATTGATGGTGAAAATTTAGCGAAATTAAAACTATTTGATTTTTTTTTTTTTTTTTTTTAACTCATGGAAATTTTACAAGAATGTTCAACATAACTCTATGTGGAGTTTCAAACGTTTTTTCTTTTATATATATATATATATATATATATATTTAAAGGGAAAATACGATTAAGCAATTACTTATAAAAATATGATTTATAAGAACTTTGATTAAAATTGGTTTATAGAATAATTGTAAACGTATATTTAAAATATATTCCTCTCGGTCAGACCGTTCAATTCGCAGAAAATTAAATTCCCGTGACAGTTTTCTCTCTTCTGATTATTCCTGAATTGCAATTAATTACTGCAACAAGTATAATGGTGAAAACGAGTAGAAATAATTTTCACTTTATTCTATTATTAATAGTAAAAAGAATTGGTTTCGTAAAAATGTTTGACTTCCCTTTTCGCTGGATTTACACGTTTTGAGAGGTCCGGGACACGACTTGACCACTTTTAGGAAATGCCTCTTTGCCAAAAATTTTGTGGTAGATCTAGCTCAGGAACTAATGCACAGAATTTCATAAATATTTATATGTAGTAGCACCTTAACATAATTTAGTGCCTATTAACTTTTGATGCATATTCCTTAAAAGTTGCATACCAGTCAGATTCACCCATTCTTCCGTCCCCTGTTATACGATGAAATTTTTATTGCTTCGTATTATAAAGAGACATCATTCAAAAAAAAAAAAAAGTTTTTCGAATTTTGTTTTTTCAATTTCCCTTTTTGAGCATGTCATCTTTTATCTTAGTGAGTATATATATTTTTTTTTATTTATTTATTTATTTTTTTTTTTTTTTGGAAAAAATAAATTTAATTATTTTATTTTATTAAGTAAACTTAATAATCTAATTTTTAATGCGTAAAAAAAAAAAAAAAAAAGAGTACGAAAAACTTCATTTTTGAATGAGATATCCTTATAACCAATAAAAATTCCATAGGATTTGTAGGGGAAGAGGAAAGAATAGGCCTGACTGACGGTGTGGCCATCCCGTTTTTTTCCATAATTTTTAATTTGAAGTATATGACGAAATTTCGTACGAATATACACAACAAACTTAGGAAAATGGTAAAAAAATAAATAAATAAATAAATGATTATGAAATTGTGTAAAAAGAAAAAAAGAAGAAGAAGAAAACAAAAAAATACAATAGCAATAGTCAACCAGGAAAAACTTTTTAAATAAGTAAAAACATTGTACAAATATTATGTTAAATACTATGAGTATTTTTCAAAAGGTTTCGTCAGTGCTTTTAAAACGAGTGGTTGAACCTTAGATCTGTGATGACTTTAAGCAAAGTAATTGATATATTTAATGTTTTACAAAAAGAGAGGAAAAAAGAAACTGAAAAAGAAAAATGCAATTTTACTAATGTTGTCTATAGAACATAAAATTTACTTTCTTTGGACATTTAGTGTTATAGTCCTCTGAGATAAAATTCGTCAGAATTTATCATAGAAAATAATCTTTTATAAGTAAATTCTACTGCGTGAATTTATATAGGGAAATGCAGAAGAAAGTTTTTTGGTGGGTACTACACACTAGTCTTTTTCTAAAATAAATGGTGAATGTTTTAAATTTATTTGATTTTTTTATTTGCTGATATTTTATAAAAAAAAAAAAAAAAAAAAAAAAAAAAAAAAAAAAAGCATGAATTTTTATGAAGTTTCTTAAACATCTCTTCCTTTATATAATTTCTTTAAAAATAAAATAAAATAAAGGATAAGCATTTATTTCTTTTATTTCTTTTTTTTTTTTTTTTTTTTTTTTAATGCCTTCTTAATATTAAAATAGCCATGATTTTTTAAAGGAATCAAATATGTTCGCCAGATAACTTTGTGATCTTTTATTTTTCACCAAGAACGACAGATATCAAATCTGTTCCTCGAACACATTTTATCTTTCGTTATTTTAGGAAGTAGGTAAGAGGAAATTAAAAATTGAAGCTGTAGGAGATTTTTCCAAATTAAAATAATAATAATATTTTTTTTTTCTTTTCAGATATTTTCGAATGCGTAAAATTATTACCTAGCTGTACATTAGAAATATGTATACAGAGTATTATATATTGCCCTAATTAACTAAAAAAAATCAATAATAAAAATTATAGACATTAGAAAAAATAGGTACTAGATTTTTTTTTTTTTTTTTTAAACAAACAATTATGCCGAAAAATTCATCGTCAAATAGTGACAAAAGTTTAAAAGGGGCCATGTACTAAAGCTGCGACGCAAAATGGTCTAGATATAACGAATTTATTTCTATTTTGAAAAAAGTTACTGATTTTTAACAAAATACTTCATTTAAAAAAAAGTGCTATTAAATATTATGTATTTCAATTTGACATTGAATATAGGGGTTTCTATAACATTTTTAGAGCTTAATAAGCAAGGCGAGTTTGAGGTTGATGAGTGGAGCAAGCAGGGGGCAGAGCTCCCTAGTTTTTTTTTTTTTTTTTTTTTTAAGAACTTTTATAAGAAGAGCAAATAGGTAACAATATTTTTAAAAAAGTAACTTCCTAACATCCTGTAATTGAAAAACGTTTAAGTGATTTATATTTGAAAATTAAATTTCAAAATTTCAAATTTTAATTTTCCTTATTTGTTTATTATCTCTAAAAATCGTTTTATAATTAATAACAATAGTTCAATTTTAGAATATACGAGAGGTTAACATCTCATGCCAAAGAAGAAGAAAAAAAAAATGGAAGTATTAGACATTATGACATTATTATAATTTGTAAGATTTTATTCGATTTTAAACTGTGATAAAAGCTATTGGATTAATTTAGGTAAGTTTTTATGTTTGAGAGTAATTTATACAATAATAATAATTATTATTTACTGGTTAAAGGGATTTCAATTGGTAGGTTATTATTATTATCATTAGCACTTTGGCTAATGTATTTATATATTTTTATGTTCGGAACCAAGATGAGAAAAAAAAAAAAAAAAATACTTGAAATATGTTGTAGCTGAAGCACATTATGATGTTTCTTTTGATTGTTTTTATTCATTCCTGTTAGAATAGAGTGTATAGTCATGGCGATATAAAAGTTTCTGAAGAAAATTGAAAATTTTACACGTTTTTGTTTATAACCCGAAGGGTATTTAAACCAATGCCATTTTTAGAAAACTTGACATACTGCAATAGAGACATGCTATTGCAATCAGAATTAAAAAAAAAAAATGTATTATGTGTCTCAAGAAACGTGAGTATTTTTACTAAATGACGTTTAATTTCTCATGCGCAAGTATATAAAATGACCAAGAAATTACAGTAAAAATTCAAAAATATATCATCCGCAGAATTAGTTGAATTGTAGTCGATCTCAAAAAGAAGCATACCAACAAAAGGTTTCATCCAAGTTTTGTTTTGAACCAACGTACACTTTTGACTATAACTATCTTTCATTGATTCAAAACAAACATGAATAAAATTCCTTATTCCTTTACTTCACTTTGTGAGCAACTGAACTTGTATTGTTTTTATTGATGATATATTTTTAAATTTTCGCAGTATTTTCTTGAGTATTTTATACGTGTAGCTCTATACACTTGGTTAATAAATTATGCAAAACAAATTTTGTTAAACCTTGCGCATGCGGAATCAAACATTATTTAGTAAAAATATTCGTATTCTATCATGTTTTTAAGTATTATTCTGGATGTAGTATGCAGGGCTGGCACAGGCGACTTTTTTTTTTTTTTTTATTATTATTATTGTTATTTTCGTACTACTATTTCCGTAACATAAAATTTATAATAAATTTATGCAGATTTACCTGCTAAAACATATTATAGATTTTATTTTTTATAAATCTTATAAGTCACCTGTGCCAGCCCGGAGTATATTGTTTCTACTGTAGTATATCAAGTTTTTCTGAAAATGACGTAGGTTAAAAACCATGCATGTTATAAGCAAAAAACATATGAAAAATTTTAGATTTTGTGAAAGAAACCTTCATATCTCCATAAATATATGTGCTATTTTCCTACACATGAACTGCTTTAATTTTTTCAGTGTGATCCCAAAAATTATTATTTTTTCCTTTAATTTGTACAGATCTTTTTTTTTTTTTTCCCCTTCAGGATAAAATTTTCATTCAGTTATATGAAGCAAACCCTATTCTTTTCACCTCTGAAGTTTCAGGATAATTTGGGAAGTATTTTTCTATACATTTCACAAAACGTCTAACACCGAAAGTATCTGGTCATTTACGGCAAGGTGTATTCTTAACACGATATTTCAAATACTATAACTATAGCTCTGTACTGCAATGTCGATTTTTTTTTTTTTCTTTTTTTTTTTTTTTAAACAATCTGCTTTCATTATACGTTTCTGTTAACGAAAACTGAACAAAACTCTTCAGATTAACATCACTGACGGAATAAAACGGCTAAAAGTAAATAAGAGAAAAAATATATGTTGTATTTTATCTACTTATGCTTCGCAAAAATGGGGAAAATGCATAATGTTGTTGATTTTATATACTCTAAAAAGAAAAAAGATAAAAAAAAAAAAAAAAAAAACTCGGAACAAATAAAAGAATATAATGATAAAATTCTTCTTTCGTGAACTACAAAAACTACATGTACAACAACTTAAAGGGTTAGTAGAATTTGAAAATTTCAAAAATAAACCAATAAAACCAATATTTAATATACATTGTGATGTGTGTAAAAAGAAAAACATAAGAAATTTCGCACTCATCACCTCCTATTAAATGTGATTCTTAGAGAGGCACTTTGAACTATACAACATTTTTTACAGGTAAAAAAGAGTTAAATATGTAAGCTACAAAATATTGAATGTTTGTAAAATTATACACAGTGAAGCGAAAAAGAAATATCGAAGACATTATGATCCATAGGCAATAAATACTTGAAATGTTTTTCAGTGATTTTGAACATGTTTTAAGTAAACGAAATTTTTATTTTGACACGACAGCAAGGAAAAAAAAAAAAGTTTACTTGAACGCAGATTTTTCTTTCTTTCAATTCTTGTTTTCTTTTCTTTCTTTCTCTTTTTTTTTTTTTTTTTTTTTTCCGAGCATTTTTGACAGGCATTTGCAAATCCAGTAATACAATATATATGAATAATACATGAACTTCTATAAACGTCACTTTTTGTGTTGTAAATGTCAAATATTCGTTGAATAAAGCATCTGTTTGAACAAGAAACAATTTGTTTTGATTCAGATTCCATTTCATTTTAATTTTACAATAGGAGAAAGATTTCTATAATCTTATGTAGCGACACGTAATTTTTATTTCTCCTTAAGTTACATCAATAGTTGTTAGTAACGCATCATGCAGGTATTAAACAAAAAAATAATGGGCTGCTTTTGTTTGTTAAAATAAATACTACTGATAAAATTAAGTGGGAAAGGTTTGTTATGTGCGGTAGGTGGTCTTTCTCACGGATTTATGCAAGACTCGAAAGAAAAAAAAAAATCTTCTGACAAGACTCCGAGCCGGTCAGATATAAGAAAGTCATGGAAGAATGAATTCAGCAGCAGCCACTGCTTGTTTGCGATTAGTGGCGAACTGACAGTACATTAATACGGCGATAATCAAAAGTAAATAATGATCATTAAAAGTCCTCGAAACTTTAACTATAGCTCATTATTATCAAATATTTACTTAGAAGAAACTGTTCACGTGAAAAGCTATTGTATATACTTGAGAACAAATTGTATTAATTATTAATTTTTTACAACCTTTTTTTACTTATCCTGATAATTTACATTACTCACATTGCATACATACGTATAAAAGAAAAAGGGACTTTAGTGTTTAAGGTGTTGATCTACGATCATATTTTCAAGTTTAAAGCTTATTAGACCGGGAAGTATAGCTTACAGTAGAGTCCGATTATTACAAACATACTACGGATTCGAATCCGGCATCTAGTAACTTAAAGCCAGAACGCTAACCACGAGGAGGGCGGGGGAGAGTAGAAAAGAAAAGAAAATATACTGATATAATTAATATTGCCGAAATTTTACGCCAAGATCTAATTAATGGATGAATATGTCAGCATAAAAATTTGTTTATACACTTGAACTTCTTGTATTAAGAATTTAAACTAAAAAAAATTAATGATCAATAAAATGGGAAAATATAATTTTTTCCCTTTTTGTCACTTCTAGAGTGTGCTACATTTTAAATAAATCTATATATAAATCATAATAATTTTTATAGATATAATGATGATAATAATAATAATAATAATAATAATAATAATAATAATAAAATGAAAAATCTTTATTGTTTTCTTTTATTAAAAAAATTCAATAAGTCTTTTAACTAAATGTATTTCAATTTACAGATTAGCTAAATAATTATTATTCTTAGTTATTTCTATTTATTTTAGAGTTTAAAATTCTAACAATCCATAGCTGAAAAGTATTTTTCTCCGACACCCGCGTAAATACGGGCTAGAACTTTTTAAAAAGATCCCCAAAGAGGGCATTCTATCCAGGCCTAGAACCCACGTGCAGTCAGTTGGCCCTACATTCTCTATACATACATATATATGAAAAATATATAAACTAATACCGGGAATTCTCCTTTGATTAACCACAATTTAGGCCTTAATACTACTGTTAAATCAGTAATAAAACCTTATTAAGTAGTAATAGGAATTTTTCATTTTATTATTATTATTATTATTATTATTATTAAGTGTGTTGGTTGCATTTTTTGAATAAAAGCTATCTTTCAGGTTACCAGCGAATTCAACCATCATGTTGCTTCTATATCCCAATTTTCCTAATCTCTTGTGCCCCACTAGTGGCCGAGAGGTTCTGCTTTCAAAGATGATAGACGAGGAGTGCCGGGTTCGAAAGACCCCCACCCCGGAGGACATACCACCCAAGTTTAGGACCCTCATGTAGTAAATTGGCCTTAACCATAGCACCACCACACCTAATCTCTTGCACATTTGGCAGCCGAATGGTTGTGTTCTGCCTCGAAGTGTCGGTTTCGAATACCAGTTCATAGTGTTTCGGTACCCACATTAATTCGTAGCTTCAAGTCTAATGAGCCTTAATGTGAAAAAAATGACCTTAGAGTGACACCCCAAGCCCTATTCTTAATATCTAAGTTCGCTGCTCTTTCTTCAATTTCAATTTCAGACTTTGTATAAAGTTTCCAAAATATATTTAATTCTTTTTTACATTCTTCTACATTCAACAGAAGTACTTAATAGATTCATAAAAAACTTTCGACTTTCGGTTTTCAACGGATTTAAACGTTACAAGAGATCCAGAACACAAATTACACTATTACACATCTTTTGAAAAGTCTGCCTGTGTGTGTAAGTGACATAAATTTTGTTGCAGCTCACATTTCTGAGTAATTGCACCTTGATACAAATTAGTGCCTGTCAACTTTTGGTGAAAATATCTCAACAGGGGGCATTATCATCCCGTTTTTTTTTTATAATTTTTAGTATGACGTATATTTCTTTAAGAGTACTTTTCAAAAGACCTTGCCAATTTCTTTAAAATGAATGGTTGAACCATAGATCTGTGATAATTTAAAACAAAATTATAATTTATTTTAATTTTTAACACACATACAAAAACAAGAGTGCGGGGGGGGGGGGGGGGGTAGCATATCCCAGATGTCCTCTTAAGAGCTCAAAATAGATTTTCTTTCGATATTTCGAGTTATACTTTTCTGAGATATAAATCATGTTCATGCATCATGGAAAAATAATTTCAATTAACAATAACTTAATAAATAATTTGTAGTCCATGGATTTGCACAGAAAAATATAAATGAAAGTTTTGTGATAGCCAGAACATACTACTTTTCATTGATATGACTTCATTTTAAAAGATCATAAAGTTTCGATGTTTAAATGTATGATATTTATATTAGCAGGGCAAATAATAATTTGAATAAAAAAGTAAAGAACAAATATGAAATAAATAAATATTTAGATAGATTAAATGTTCTACCAAGTATGTATTCATATAAAAAAATAATTCTATGAAAAAAAGTGGCAAACATGCATTTAAAGTTTTAGTGAATTTTAGAATGCTGTGAAATGATAATATGAGACAATAAAATAGTCATCATTAAAGTGAAATTAAGAGTGTTGAATGATAGTGAAGGATTTAGCTTACCTAATGTACGTAATAGTATGGTATTTAAACTTTTTTTTTGTAGTGTTTTCTAGCCTTTGTTAAACTCTATTATGCTTAAACGTGAATTTATTTTCACAGATTTAAGGGGTTAAAATTCTCCCTCTTATATCACACTGGCTGCGACAGTGCTTTGATATACCTAATCTTTCATTAAGTTTAAATATTTCTTATTGATTGCTGGTCACTTAAAGATCAATATTTTACCAAGTGGATGATTATCTTTTAACCCTATACCAATAACTAAGAAAAAATGTTGACTTTTTTAAGGCGTAGTTTTCTTTATATCATTTTCCTTTTTCTATGGACCCCACTAGGGGTTGTTTTGCTGTCAAACCTCATAAACGGGATGTACCGCATTCGAATCCAGACCACGCTCGTCGGCCTAGTCGTTTAGAGTTTTTGTGATTTCCTCCAAAACCACGGTGTATCCTATCCTGACAAAAATTGTTGTATTTCTCAAAAAATGTAATTTGAGGTAACCGTGAACATGCTAAAAATTTCTTGTTCATTCAAGTTTCTTTCTTTTTCTTTCTTCTTTTTTTGCACCCTCTCTCTCTCTTCTTAGCAAAGGACTTTTTACAGAAGGCAGAAAAATGTGTTAAAAAAAAATAATAATCTGGTGTGTCACTCACACGACTTTCTCTTACCCTTAAATTTAATACAATAAATACAGGTTGCAGATTAATAGGTAAGATAACGAGTACTGTTACGTAAACCTATGTTAAACAATTCATATTAGACTTCTGAAGAGTTTTATATGATAATTAGTTCTGTGTGAGGGGGGCTACCGCCCCCCTCAACCTCCCGTTTCATTAATGCACCTGCATTTATATAGAATTTAATTCGGTTATTAAAAAATAAGTCTCTTTTTAAAAAATAATTTATTAAAATTATTATTTAAAAAAATTATCTTTCATGATAATGCAGACGATTTCCATATTAGAGAAGTAGTATAACACCAAATATCCAAAAAAAAGTCCATTTTATTCTCAAAAAAAAAAAAAAAAGTACGATTTTTTTCTAAGTTTTTTTTTCGTTAAAAGTAAAAAAAATCGATATCTTTGTTTTAAATTATCGCAGATTGATGGTTCAACCATTTGTTTTAAAGGTATTGGCGAGCTCTTTTGAAAGATACCCATCATGAAAATTTACTCCCCTCGAGGGGGGACTTCCCCCCAGGGGAGGACTTCCCCCCGAGGCTCCTACATACACAAAAAAAAATTCCCAGTTAACTATCTCTATTACAAAATATATATATTCGTTTCATTTGGTTTAGTGCAGTCAATAGACGTTAAACTCTACTTTCCTGCAATTTCCCCCATAGACGTAATGCATTAGAATTCTCTTGATTGGCCCTGTACACAAACCATTAGCTTGATCTTAACGAAAAGCTTACTGTAGCATCCCTATATGATACACATTTAGAATACCAAGTTTGAACTTTCTGCCATGATTTGTTTTTGAGATATGCTGATAACAGACAGACACACAGACATACAGACAGACACACAGACATACAGACATACACACAGACCATTTGCTAAAAACATGATTTTCGTATTCAGGGTACCTCAAAACGTGTAAATATAACAAAATCTCGCGTTCGAAAATTTGACCCAAAAACAATACTTTCTCTACCTTATGGGTAAGAGAAAGTAAAATAATCTGGTGTGTCACTCACACGACTTTCTCTTACCCTGAAATTTAATACTATAAATACAGGTTGGAGATTAAGAGGTAAGATAATGAGTACTGTTATGTAAACCTATGTTAAACAATTCATATTAGGCTTCTGAAGAGTTTTATATGATAATTAGTTCTGTGTGACGGGGGCTACAGCCCCCCTCAACCCCCCGTTTCATTAATGCACCTACATTTATATAGAATTTAATTCGGTTATTAAAAAATATTTCTCTTTTTTAAAAATAATTTATTAAAATTATCATTTAAAAAAATTATCTTTTATGATAAGGCAGACGATTTCCATATTAGAGAAGTAGTTTAACAACAAATATCAAAAACAAGTCCATTTTATTCTCAATATTAAAAAAAAAAAAAAAAAAAAAAGTACGATTTTTTTTCTAAGTTTTTTTTTTCGTTAAATGTAAAAAAAATCGATAACTTTGTTTTAAATTATCGCAGATTGATGGTTCAATCATTTGTTTTAAAGGTATTGGCGAGCTCTTTTGAAAGATACCCATCATGAAAATTTACTCCCCTCGAGGGGGGACTTCCCCCCAAGGGGGGGGGGGAGGCGAGGCTCCTACATACACAAAAAAAAAAAAAATTCCCAGTTAACTATCTCTATTACAAAATATATATATTCGTTTCATCTGGTTTAGTGCAGTCTATAAAGGTTAAACTCTACTTTCCTGCAATTTCCCCCATAGACGTAATGTATTAGAATTCTCTTGATTGTCCCTGTACACAAACCATTAGCTTGATCTTAACGAAAAGCTTACTGTAGCATCCCTATATGATACACATTTAGAATACCAAGTTTGAACTTTCTGCCATAATTTGTTTTTGAGATATGCTGATAAAAGAGAGACACACAGACATACATACAGACACGCAGACAGACACACAGACATACAGACATACACACAGACCATTTGCTAAAAACATGATTTTCGTATTCAGTGTACCTCAAAACGTGTAAATATAACAAAATCTCGCGTTCGAAAATTTGACCCAAAAACAATACTTTCTCTACCTTATGGGTAAGAGAAAGTAAAATAATCTCGTGTGTCACTCACACGACTTTCTCTTACCCTGAAATTTAATACTATAAATACAGGTTGGAGATTAAGAGGTAAGATAATGAGTACTGTTATGTAAACCTATGTTAAACAATTCATATTAGGCTTCTGAAGAGTTTTATATGATAATTAGTTCTGTGTGAGGGGGGCTACCGCCCCCCTCAACCCCCCGTTTCATTAATGCACCTACATTTATATAGAATTTAATTCGGTTATTAAAAAATATTTCTCTTTTTTAAAAATAATTTATCAAAATTATTATTTAAAAAATTATCTTTTATGATAAGGCAGACGATTTCCATATTAGAGAAGTAGTTTAACAACAAATATAAAAAAAAAAGTCCATTTTATTCTCAATATTAAAAAAAAAAAAAAAAAAAAAGAAAAAAAAGTACGATTTTTTTTCTAAGTTTTTTTTTTCGTTAAAAGTAAAAAAAATCGATAACTTTGTTTTAAATTATCGCAGATCGATTGTTCAACCATTCGTTTTAAAGGTATTTTCGAGCTCTTTTGAAAGATACCCATCATGAAAAGTTACTCCCCTCGAGGGGGGACTTCCCCCCCAGGGGGGGAGGCGAGGCTCCTACATACACAAAAAAATTTTCCCAGTTAACTGTCTCTATTACAAAAAAATATATATTTGTTTCATTTGGTTTAGTGCAGTCTATAGACGTTAAACTCTATTTTCCTGCAATTTCCCCCATAGACGTAATGTATTAGAATTCTCTTGATTGTCCCTGTACACGAACCATTTGCTTAATCTTAACGAAAAGTTTACTGTAGCATCCCTATATGATACACATTTAGAGTACCAAGTTTGAACTTTCTGCCATAATTTGTTTTTGAGATATGCTGATAACAGACAGACACACACACAGACACACAGACCATTTGCTAAAAACATGATTTTCGTATTCAGGGGACCTCAAAACGTGTAATTATAACAAAATCTCGCGTTCGAAAATTTGACCCAAAAACAATACTTTCTCTACCTTATGGGTAAGAGAAAGTAAAAAGAGGTTAAGCATAAAAGACCCGCTGAGAAAAGAACTAACCAAATAACTTAACAGATGTATCTATAAATACATAATTAAATATTTGTCTTCTCCCACTACCACCTATAGCCCTTTAAGAAATAACAATATATTACTCTTTATTACTCAGGACTGTAAATCGTACTTTTCATTCCCCTCCCCCACTGCGTTGGGTGTTTCGAATGTGTTTTGATACGCTGATTTGAGAAATGCTTGTCTTTTCTTCCTATCACGTAAGACTTTTCACAAAGTATGGATAAAGATCGGAAGAATTCAAACAGAAGCTATAAAAAATTTGAAACAATTTATATTTAAAATACATTAAAATAGGTTGTTATTTACACATTACCTTTTAAATGTGTTTCTTTACATCGAAACTCCCTTTAGAGCTTTTTCTCTTGTGCACAGCTAGAGGCCTTGAAAAGGGGGGAGGGGGATTCTCTATGCAACATCCAACAATAACCTGTTAACATGTTAATTACTCCATCCTCCCTGATACCTCCTCCACATTTCTTTGATGTCTTGATGAAATGACTCTCCTTGTTCTTCACTCACATCTTATAGGTACATTTTTCTAGATTGTTACGATTAACTGAAAAAAAAAAAAACTTGAAATTTTTAATGCTATAATATTAGTTGAAAAATTACTGTTCTGAAATAGTGGTGACAAAAGAATAAAACACACGTAAAAATATCGGAATGTTGCGACCCCTGCATCAATCACACATCCATATATATTCTTGTCTGTTAATGTCAATTAACAGTAACTGCTATTAGAAAGTTAGTTTCTACCATTATAAACGCATTATAAAATGCCTTTTCTCACGTGCTAGTTACCTACATAATGCCAAATTATTTCCGTAGAGTCTCCTTATCTGCAAGTCGTGAATTCGTGAAGAATACAAAGGTTGGTACATACTGGTAGATTAGCCCCAGCTTCTTAAGAAGCTAATTCTGCGTGCTACATCTTAGGTAGTAAGTTACTTCAGGGCGAGGTCTGTGTTTTACCAACGCCTTCTCATTTACGTGAGCAGGTGTGGATGCAAACTAGAACACAGAGAAATCTGGTTTCAAAATAATTTACAGCATGAAAAAATAGCAATAAATTTATTTTAAAATATATTTTTTAGAATTTAAGGATATTTTTTTTCTTAGCTCTGACGCAAAGGTTTCTTTCTTTCTTTCTTTTTTTTCTTTTTTTTTTCTTTTCCTTTTAAATCAGAGAATGCACCCCCCCCCCCCCTTCTTCCCCAAAACAGTTGTCTTTTCATTTTTTTTTGTGCTTGACTTTGAAGCATTTTACTTTAATAATACGAGAATTACGATAGAATATATAAGCTTAGAAAGATTAATTCTAATTTCTTCTGCATATATGCTTTCAAATAAAATTGTAAGTTTTGGTTTAAGGACATAAAACATATGTAGAAAAATTTATAGCTTGGGGTATATAAATGCGTATGTGTTTTCAAATGAGTTTAACTTTTCTTTACGTTAATGGCTCATCTGTTCGCGGAATGGAATTACGATATGTGTCCTTTAGCCTGCAGTTATCAAGTGCCGGGTTCGATTACTGTTTCAGGCAAGGACGTTCGTAGTGGTTAAAAATCCATTTTAAGCCTTCGGCCCCAGTCTAACGAGCCTTAAGATACAAAAATTGACTGTAAACACCAACACAACTCAAAAATTTGTGTTAAATAACGAATTATAGAAATTACGTTCATTTACGCTTATTATAATTTACAAACATAGCTATATGCTTAAGATGGAAGCAATTTTTCGGCCTACGAATTCGCATATAAATAATTAAAGTTAGACATTAAATTCTAAATTTAAAAAAACGATATATTTTTTTTTATGATAGGTAAAATGGGATAGTCAATTTCCTAGCAGGAAAAAAAAGAAAAATGTTATCTCTATATACAAAAAAGAATACGGTAAATTGATGAAGACAGCGCTAAAATATTTTGTGGCATCTCTTCTGACATCGGGCATTGCTTGGAGTTTTCATATATAATAGCTAAATAATTTGGCTAATAAATTACGTAAAAGCAATTTTGTTAACACTTTCGCATCCGCAGTTAAACATTATTTAGTAAAATTGCTCATGTTTAATCAGATATTTAATATTTTTATATTCTGATTGTAGCATGTTGTAACTAGTGCAGTAAGCTTCCTAAAAATGGCATCGCTTTGTGTTACCATGTATGTTATAATAAAGATACAAGCATTTTTTTTTTTTTTCTTTTTTTTTAAGAAACTTTTATATCTTGTTAATGTACTACATACCATTCAGATACAAGTGAATGCGGATAATTAAAAGGAACTTCATAATCGTATGCTACAGAGCTACAACCCATTTCAAGCACTACTTTTTTACAGGGTAATCCGAAAGATTGTGTCTTTATATATATATATATATATATATATATATATATATAACTGTTTTTTTTTTTTTTTTTGTAACACTGTTTTGTGTTTAAGAGAGACAGCGTGTTATTTACATGATGGAAATTTCAGAATAAATCGTTAAGTATTCTGCTAGATATTTGGCAAAACGTCTAAAATTGAATTTGTCCGATCATTTATGATAAACTAGTACATATTTTCCTTTTAAATTTGAATATATTGTATTTTAATGATAAAATATACTTAATATAGAAAAGGAAAAGTTTTTTTGTATATTTTATTGAATATATTTAACTTTTGGTGAACTCATACTACTTTCTCTAGAGAAAGTATTATGAAATATGTACTCTACATTTCTATAAAAGTAGATTATTACAGCTCAAGCTGTAAAGATGAGAGGTACTGTATTTGAAGATTTTCAGAGTACTTTAAAAAATAATAGACTATTGCTAAGAAACAGTTTTATTTGACATGCATTACGGTGTGAAGAAGGTATTGTAGGTACATTAGTATGCATTTAGAGTCGTTTTTAAATTGAAATTTTTAATACAAATTTTTCAGAAAATTTTCACCAAGATCAATTTTTGTATTCTTATAAAAATAGATTATTACAGTTAAAATTTTAAGATAAGAGGTACTGTATTTTTTCCGAGTACTTACAAAATACTTGAATATTGTTTAGTAAGTTTTATTTGACATATGTTACGGCATAAAGGTACTATTGTAGGTACATTTATAAACATTTAGAATTATTTTTATATTGAAAATTTTTATTCAGATTTTCAGAAAATTTTTGCCTAGACCAATTTTTGTATTTGTATTTAAAAAAAGAAAAGAAAAATATTACAGTTCAAGTTGTAAAATAAAAGTTAATGCATTTGAACATTTTGAAAATATTTACAAAACAGTTGACTATTGTTTGGACATATATTACAGTGTGACGGGGCTGTAGGTACGTTCACAAACATTTAGAGTTTTCTGAAATTGAAATTTTTAATTCAAAATTCTCAGAAAATTTTTGCATTCCTACAAAAATAGATTAATACAGTTAAAGTTGTAAGATAAGAGGTACTGTATTTTATCAGAGTACTTACAAAATAGTTAAATATCGTTGAATAACAGTTTTATTTACCATATGTTACGGTGGGAAGGTACTATTGTAGGTACATTTATAAACATTTAGAGTAATTGTTAAATTGAAAATTTTAATTCAGATTTTTCAAAAAAAATTTTACCTAGACCAATTTTTGAATTTATATATATATATATATATATAAATTTAAGTTATCATTAAAAATTTTAGCATTTAATAGATACATGATATTAACAACACCACAAATATAAAACTGATTATATCATAGTATAAAAGCTAGCACAGAAATGTTTACGATTTATTTTTCGTTCCAATTAAGAGACAAAACCAATTTAAATTACTTACGCTACATATATATATATATATATATGTGTGTGTGTGTGTGTGTGTGTATAAAGAAATAAAAGATTACACTGCCCTCCAAAGGAAAAAAAAAATCCAGCCCTCATACCATTCCTGCTGATTCTTATGTAAAATGACCTCCTGAATCCAAATATGACCTCCATTTGCCCAATCACCCACCGTTTTCTCGGGACGCTACCCTCTCCCTCAACTTTTATCACTGCTCGGTAATTTTATGGCCTTGAATTTGATTTCGAGAATGGAAAAGTATTACTTTAACACTTAAAAACAGAAAAATATATAATGTATAATGAATAATAATAATAATTGATTAATAAAATATAATAAATTTAATTTATAATTTCAGTGGAAAATCCCCCTCCCCCTCCCCCCTAAACTTCCCTCTTCCTACAAATATTCATATTTTAGAATTTTTCACTTCTGTAGATCCTCAGAAGATACTTAACAGTTAAAATAATACTTTCCTCCCCATCAAATCAAATTTATAGTCATAAAACTACCGAAAAGGGATAAAAATAGGGGGGTGTCCCAAAAAGTCAGTGGGTGATAGGGCAAAATGTGCGTCATATTCGAATTCAGGAGGTCGTTTTACATAAGAATTTGCAAAAATGGTGTTGGGGCCGATTTTCATGCAGAGCAGCGTTATTACGGTTCAAGTTGCAAGATAAGAGTTACTGTACAGTCGGTAACAAAAGTGTCCGAACACTAGCAAAAATTCCTATATAAAAAATGTACGCTTAATACAGTTTTGCTAAATAAATCCTTGTCGAATCCTGTTCTTAGTCAGTCTAAGAACGTGATTCGAATATACGAATTTTTGTACGAATTTATATACGAATTTTTGCTAGTGTTCGGACATTTTTGTTACCGACTGTATTTGAACCTTTTGAAAATATTTACAAAATAGTTGAATATTGTTTAGAAACAGTTTTATTTGACATACATTACGGTGTGAAGGGGCTGTAGGTAATTCATAAACATTTAGAATTATTTTTAAATTGAAAATTTAAATTGAAAATTTTCAGAAAATTTTCGTCTAGGCCAGTTTTTGGAAATTTATCCAAGTAATTGTGTTATATTCACTGTAAACCATTACCATTATATTCACTGTAAATTGTATATGCAACACATAGTGTGCTTAAATTTAGCAAAGTAATAAAAGTGCATAACATAACTTGAAATGCACTTCAAGCCATATCTAAATATCGCCCTATATCCGAATTCTTTTGTGTGATTCTGTAAACTAGTAAATGCTTTTCACATCATATTATGTATGAAGTATGCTTTTGTTCATATAAAAAATGCATGTTAATTTGTTTAGTGCAATCTAAAAATGTCAAAATGTACCAATGAGAAATTTCGTGAAAATACAAAACTTCCAATTTTGTATTCCAATACAAAACTTCCAATTTTGTATTCCAATACAAAACTTCCAATTTTGTATTCCAATACAAAACTTCCAATTTGAACTCTTTTCTATATAGCCCTGCCGACAAACAATTTGTCCGTTCTCAAAATAGCTTCAAGGATTATCCTCTTTTGATACAGGTTAATACCAGGTTTGGACTTCCTAGTATTCTCTGTTTTCGAATTACACTGATAACAGAGAGAAAGACAGACACCTAGACATACAGACACACACACCAACTGCTAAAATTTTTATTTTCGGACTCAGGGCAAAGTCTCAGCTTAAAAAATTTGATCGATATATAATACTTTCACTATCATATACTGGTAAGAGTAATAAAGAAATGCAGACTGTAAAAATCTTTAACTGTTGAATTCGATTATAATGCAAACTTTCGCTTTTTACCTTGAATGTTGAACCAAAAAAAAAAAAAAAGCAAATAAATAAATAAATATTCGTTTTTAAGAATCTCTTCTTTTATATCACTGCGTTTATTTGCTGCCATTAAATTGAGATTTCATTACATTATTAATCATTGAAAACTTTAATATGAAATTCATATTTTAAAAATATTTCACAACTTCTGAAAAATAGTGCAATTTATGTACCTTTTAAACAACTGAATATATGTAAGTTTTACTCAGTTTAATTTACTTTTAATTCGTTTGATTTTCCATTCTATTTTTGAATATAAAATATTAGGTTGGTGCGAAAATTGTGTCATGTTGAATTAAACAACTGACACCGGAAATTTATCCTGGACAACATTTATATAACTTTCAAGAGGATATTTGTTTAGTAAATACCATCTTGAAAGTTATAGAAAAGTTGTCCAGGATAAATGTCCTGTGTCAGTTGTTTAATTCAATATGACAGAACTTTCGCGCCAACCTAATATAACTTTAAAATTTTATTTCTCATTTTGGCTACTTTAAAGCTCTCGTTTAAAGACCAAGTCGAAGAATCATTATTTTTTTACGTGAATTTTTATTCTTAAAATCTTTGCAACCTAATAATATCACTTATGAGTCATGTGTGAGCCATTCAACCTACACTTCTTTCTCAGAAATAATTTTCACCTCATCCAAAGTAGAATAAGATATCATGGATTTCCTTTTGAGATGGCTACCTTTATCTTTTAAATGCTTTTTCCAAATGAATAACTCTACTTATTTTAATAAGAAAAAATATAGCACTTCGGAATAAACAGAGTTGGAAATGAGAGGTTTCACGCAAAAGGTGACAAAAATACTACTCTCATGACCTATTTCAGAGTAAATATACCGTAATAGGATATAATTATGATGGACTCGACTGGTAATTTTTGTATATTCTACACTCAATTATATATTCACTTCGTTATACACTCACATATATTCTATACTCAAATTTTTGTTGAATCAACAAAAATTTGGTGTGCACAACCAAAATTTCGGTTTAAATGTGATCGAATAGAAATTTTTGTTAGATTGACAAAATAACTTCTGGTATAATTCTTACAAAAAAAAAGTTTTTTGCTTACAAATATACAAAAATTAATATAAAGTTAATAAAAATTTTTTGTTAATTATAAGCAAATACAAAGAAATTTTGTAATTTTGTTAACAACATATCTTGTGCTGTCGTAACAAAATTGGTTTTTTTTACTTTTAATGAACATTTGTTTTAAAACATCAAAATAACCTGAATAAAACACATTTTGAAGTTTTAATTAAAGCTCTTCTCTGGTTGTACTTTTTGTTAATTGAAGGATTAAAGAGAAGGACTAAGTTCTGGCAGCGTAATTATAACAGAAAATGAAACAATAAATTCAATTGATTTTCTTTTTCTTCTTTTTTCTATTTTTGTAATGTCCAAACATTGTAGACATTTGTATGTGATATTAATAATAACTGGATTTCAATTATGTTGCTTAGAAATGAGTGTTTTCTTTTTGCAATCTCTTAACTGAAATTCCCTCATATATTGCGCATTATATAATTTCACATGATAATAAACAAAAGCAATTGTTTTTCAGAGGTTTGCACGGGCCCGTGCTGAATTTCTTAATTTGGACTCGAGCTAAATTTTTTTAGACTCAGACTAAATTTTTTTGTCTATGCTCATGCCGGATCGGGCCTAGATTAGAATTTTTCCGCTATACACATTAATTAATGAAGAAAATATGTGATAAAATGGGGGGTTTTTTAGACATTTATTTTACATAATTTTATAATTTAGTATATAACATGATTTTTTTCCCCTTGATTGTTTGACTGTTTGTGTGTTCGCGCTCTGATTTCCACAAACACTTTTAGCATGTTTCGGAAATCACATGTGTTATTTGAGGTTACAGTAGCAGGTTTACTGTTCAAAACCGTATACATGTTTCTACTAGTTCTGCTAACATGTACAAACAAGCAAAATAAATAAATAAATAAAATAGATACGTTATGAGGCTTTATGTCCAATGGTGTCTAGAGTCTAGGAATTATGAAGGATATTTTTTAAGCACTTTTGCATTATTTTCTAAAGCACTAAATGTAATAAAATTAGCATAAATGCACAAAAGCTTTTTTTTTTTTTTTTTTTTCGTTGAAAATGGTTGGATTAGCATTAATGTTTTGTTTACAGGATCACACATAAGAATTTGAATACATTACGCAGTATAAGTTAAAATGGATGAAAGCAGCTTTTTAGTAATACACTACCTTCCCATAAATGACCGGACACTTTCGATTTTAGACATTTTTAAAATATCTCGAAAAGTACTAGACAAATCATCTCGAAACTTCAAGTGTGTAAAGAACATGTTATACATCATATATTTCAATTAAAGTTTTGCCCCGAAAATGAAATGGGGAGCAGAAAAAAATTAAAGAAAAATGAAAGTGTTTCGCATCACCCTGTAAAAAGTAATGTTTGAAATGCAATCTGGCTGTAGTATGTGATTATGGGGCTCTTTTTTATTATCTGTATAAATTTTTATGTTTCTACCTCATGTAATCAGGGAGATATAAAGGTTTCTTTAAAAAATTGAAAAAAAAAAAAAAATTCAGCTATAACACGCAAGGTATTAAACCCAGTGCAAAGCTATTTTCAGGAAACTCGAGATACAATATTAAACACAGCATACTGGAATCAGAACAAAAATATATTAAATATCTAATGAAATATGAACATTTTTACTAAATAATTTTTAACTGCGCAAACGTAAAATTTAGTGAAATTTCATTTGCATAATTTACTAGCTAAATGTATTGAGCTTCTTATATAAAAACCTCAATTAAGTATCGTGTAAACTCAAAAAGTTGTACGCGATGGAATGAACTGAATTTCAGCTGTTCCCTAAAATAAGAAAATGATAAGGGTGTTTTCTCAATATTTATTTACAGTCATCGAAAACTGTATTACTGTGGATTGAATAAAAATGTGAGGTAAAACCACTTATAGTTTAGCTTTTTTTTTTTTTTTTTTTTTTTTTCGAGAGAAACTGAATAACAGCTCATTTTATCGCGTACAACTTTTTGAGTTTACACGGTACTTGTTTGTGGTTTTTATATAAGTAGCTCAATACATTTGGCTATTAAATTACGCAAATGAAATTTCGCTAAACCTTATGCATGCGCAGTTAAAAAGTATTTAGTAAAAATGCTCATATTTCATTAGATATTTAATATTTTTTCATTCCGATTACAGTATGTCTATATTGTATATCGAGTTTCCTGAAAATAGCTTTGCACTGGGTTTAATACCTTGCGTGTTATAGCTTAAAAAGTGGAAAGAAAAAAAAAAATTACAATTTTTAAAAGAAACCTTTATATCTCCTTGATTACATGCAGTAGAGACATAAAAATTTATACAGATAATAAAAAAGAGCCCCATAATTACATGCTGTAGCCAGATCGCATTTCAAGTATTACTTTTTACATGGGAATGCCAAACACTTTAAATTTTTAAATTTTTTTACTGGTCCCCCTTTCACTTTCAGGGCAAAACTTTAATTGAAATATATGAGGTATAACATGTTCTTTACACTCCTAAAGTTTCAAGATGATTTGTCGAGTACTTTTTGAGATATTCTAAAAAACGTCTGAAATCAAAAGTTTCCGGTCATTTATGGAAAGGCAGTGTATTAACCATTTTAATACCTTCTTACATTGTTTGATGAATATTATAATATTTTCTGCTTGACTTTCTCTCTCTCTGTATGCCTTCTGTCCGTCCGTTACAATTAATTTCTGTTTATATGTAATTATCTTCTAAAATATCAATAGTTTTAATAATGAATATTCTATTTTTTGGCTATATAAAATCTGAAAAATAAATACCAAAAAATCTTGAATTAAAGTGCGGCTTTTTTTTTTTTTTATTATTATTCGGATCTGGCCTGGTTTTATCAGTTTTTGTCTGGGTCGGACCGGGCCACACATTGCCAATGAATAAAAGGCCTGATCGGGGACTGGGCTGAACTATCAAATGTCATACCGGGCCATTCCCCATAACCTAACGGTTTGGGACCTGCAATGAGTGAACTGTCATACCGGACCTCAAAATTTTGAACCGTGCAGACCTCCAATCACGATTGTATAACATACACTAAATTACGATGATCTTCGAAAATATATATATACTTTATGTTCTAAAAAATTACATTATTTTCAAGAGAGTTTTGCTGGTATGGTATTGGTATTAATGTAGCGGTTAAGGCCAATTGTCTATGTTAAGGACCTAAGTCTAGGTGAGATGCCTTCCGTGAGCGGAGGGGGGGGGGGGAGATTTTACTGGTCCTAGCCCGAATTCACTCGAAATGTTATAGAAACCACGAAAACTTTGAATGGCTAGGCCTACAACCACCAGCTGGATTCAAACCCAGCATCTCCCGTTTAATGGTAGGAAAAAAATTGTGTATATAAAGCTAAGACCAAATTTAAACCTCTGAAAAGTTAAGAAACAATTATTTTTAAGGGTTTCTCACCCACACACACATACACGACGAAGCGGGCAAAGCCTACTAGTTTGTGATAAAAGAAAATACATACACAGAACTGACGAAACTCCTATTCAATCACACAAGTGAAAATAGTTTTTCAAACTGTGAAGTTAAGCTAAATTATTACAGCCTTCAAAATTTCCTTGAGTTAGTACTCAAATCTTAAACCTAGATCTTATTTTCGATTAAGTTTATCCTACAGAGGTGCAAACTATTAGTTGCCTTTCACCTAAACAATGAAATTACACATCCTACGTTTAATGATGAATGAAGGCGTTTATCGGATTGAAAAGTTGTTGAAATCTCTTTCCTTTTATCAACCTTCTTAAGAACAATTTAGGAAGTAATCTTCTGTATTCGTGAACGTCAGAAAATAAAGTTTTTTTAGATAATGTTCTGCTAACAAGACATTATATTGAATTTTGTGCAAGCTAGTAGCTAGATTATTAACTAAACTAATGATTATTGATAGGCACAAGAAATTATACAATTGCAAAACCTTGATATTTTAACAATTATTATATATTAGATTAGATACATTTAATATGTGCGTAAGGGTTTGTGTGTATACACTAAAACTGCGTTTACACACTCTTTTTTTTTTTTTTTTTTTTTTTTTTTTTTTGTAAATTTACCGTTATGTTTACGTGCAATATCACTGTAAATTCACAATAGTTTTAAGTTACAAACAAATAATCAAGATTCTCAATCTTTATTGCAAATTTTTATTTCAGTTTTGATGTTTTATTTTTCAACAAAACACAAAATTTAATCTTTCTGCTTCGCAAAAGGTTTTAGAAATCACTGATATACTTTCTTCAAAAACTAATTAAAATAATATTGACCTTTAAAATGTATATATTAAAAAGATTTTGAAACCCCTCGATCTACTTTTTCCTGTAAATTTACATAAACTAAATCAGTTTATAGTAGTTTTTCTATTTTAATTTTTAAAAGTGTATATTTATGTTTTCTTTTAAGTCAAAAAAATATAAATATTTTTAACTCTTTCCAATAATGGTAAAAATGTTTATGACTTTCTGCCGAACTGTCTTACGCTCTAATTTTTGTAAATACGTTTGGTTTATGTGAGAACTTAAATATGTTACTAATAGCCATTAAAGCGCGTTTGCCAATAAAAATTCAACTTATAATATTTAAACTGAAGAAATAGACACACAAAACAATTTGACTGTGTTAGGACATATGCGACATTTTTTTTTTTTTTTTTTTTTTTTTTTATGCCGCTAATGCATCTCAAACAAAGGAAATCTGCTGTATGGTATTAGTAATTTACTATAGACGTGTTTTCCATTGAACATATTCGAATGGCTTGGTAGTTTTTTACAAGACGTTATAAAAAAATTCCGCTATGTGCTACTTGTGCAGAACCCAAATATGACTTTTGGAGGCCTGAGCACAGACAGAATACAAGCCCTCCTCCATATCTCTATATCTATCTATCTATCTGTCTATATATATATATATGTGTGTGTGTGTGTGTAAATATATACATTTGATATAAGAAATGAATACTTATATATAATAGAAGAACTGAAAACTATGTGAAACAAGGGCAATATCCAAACAATTGAAACTGAAATAACAATAAGAAGCAGAGGCCAATATATTGAAAACCTTCTCAAACATTGCAGCAGATGTAACCAAATATCACATGAAGAAGTAGAAAAATTAAATGAACATGACGAAAAAATGAGCAAACTGAGATTGAAACATAAAACATCATTACTTTATCAAGGGCATAGAATGAATGTTGTATGTATATCTGTACTGATAAGTATAAAGGATTTAAGTCCATATTCTTGATTTTTCAGGAGACGAAAAATAAAGTTAAACTAACTTAAAACTAATGAGCAGAATCGATTAGTAAAAAGGGATTATGTTGGTTTATACGCTTTATACCATTCAGTGATTGTCAATCGTCATTTAATAAAGGGGAAAATTGAATTAACTATTTTATACCAAAGATTAATGCTAATTTTCTGACTTGAATCTTTTTTTACCAATGGATTTTCTCAAAGACTAAATGACATATGGATTTAAATCCTTTATACCAATCAATAGGGAATTTTTTTCTGAGTCTGACTATGTACTTAACTCAAAATCGGCCATTTTGGACTTAAATCCTTTATACTTATCAGTACAGATATATACACCCCGCGATAAAAAGATAGGTACAAAGGGTTTCTTCTTTAAAATTATCTAAATTGTGCTTATCATTTATTATTATCATAAAATAACACTATTCCCGGACTAATTTTTGTTTCAAGAATAATTTAGAAAAATTTTAAGACTAAAATTTTTCGAATTTAAGACTACACACCGTGACAAAAAGATAGGAACAAAGGTTTTTTTTTTTTTTTTTTTTAATATGATTATTTTGAATATGAATATTTTGAATATGATTCAAATATTTAAAATATTTTTGATATGATAATATTTTGTTATGATAATAAATGATCAGCACAATTTAGATAATGTTATTTTATGAAAATTAAAAAAAAAAAAAAAAAAAAAAAAAAAAAACCTTTGTTCCTATCTTTTTGTCGCGGAGTGTAGTCTTAAATTCGAAAATTTTTAGTCTTAAAATTTTTCTAAATGAGTCTTAAAACAAAAATTAGTCCGGGAATAGTGTTATTTTATGATAATAATAAATGATAAGCACAATTTAGATAATGTTATTTTATGAAAAATCAAAGAAAAAAACCTTTGTACCTATCTTTTTGTCGCGGGGTGTACATATATATATATATATATATAATTTGTTTTATATACCGGGTGATCCAAAAGTCAGGACAAACTTTAAAAATGAATAATTCAAAAACGAATCAAGATACAAAGATACGGTTTGCACCAAACGGATGGAAAAGAAGCCGGGTTTTGTGTGGTAACGAAAAAAAAAATAGTTCTGTTGGCAACCAACAGATGGCGCTGTCGGATTTCTGATGTAGGATTATGCAAAGTAACAAACGATACAAAAAGGGGCAACTGCGGCAGGTAATGATTGACGAAGCTTACATGCATCGAAATATCGCATTCTCAGTCGCTACTTTAATCACGCATGGCCTCCATGATCTCCCGATCTGACACCCTGTGACTTTTGGCTGTGAGGATTCTTGAAGTAAAAAATTTACCGCGACCAACCGGAATCACTAGCAGCACTGAAAGATGGCATCCGCCAAAATGTGTCTGCCATAACTCAAGAAATGCTACTAAATCCTGTGAACGGTGTCGTGAATCGTCTCACAGCTGTACTTCTGAATGATGGACAGCACATTGAGCAGTTATTGTAGTAGTACTAATTAACTGTAATTAAGCTGACTTGTAAGTTATCAACACTTTTTTCATTTGTAAATCATCTTTTGATCAAATAAAACACTATAGCGCCATCTGTTGGTCGCCAACAGAACTAATTTTTTTTTCGTTGCCACACAAAACCCGGTTTCTTTTTCATCCGTTTGGTGAAAACCGTATCTTTGTATCTTGATTCGTTTTCGAATTATTCATTTTTAAAGTTTGTCCTGACTTTTGGATCACCCGGTATATATATATATTAAAAAAAAAAAAAAAACTCATTTCCACGAGTGCATTTATAAACTATTAAAAACCTCAACAGAAAAATTACTGGAAACTATTTACCTTAATTCTTAAAATTACATCGAAAAATAAAGTATGTTCGAAGTCTATTTTATATAAACATTTTAAAGTCTAATATCATTTTAATTAATTATTGACGGGGTTGAGTTGATTTGAGTAGGTTTAATGTCAAACTAATAGCTACACAGTAGACAAATGGTGACGGTTTGGGGCTCACCCTTTTGGGTGTTAGTGTTTGAGAATAAGGCCGATTGACAACACTAAGGTCCTAGGCTTGAGCGGAGGGCCTTCCGTGGAGGTCTTCCTAAGTCACCCTTTAGGGATCGTGCGGTAATTATTATCGGGGGTATATTAATTACACATATGAAGTACAAATATTTATTTTCAGTTTTTATTGAGAAATAAAACTATTAAAAACATAAAAGTGTGGAATAAAGATTTAGAATATCGATTTTTTACTTTTAGCTAAAAACTAGTATTAGAAATTTACAAAGACTTTTTTTTTTTTTTTTTTCCCACATGGTATCCATAAATTTAAACGTATTTTCCATCGTTGAATTAGTTACATTTCTTAACTTTAAGTACTTCATAAATATTTAACTCTTCAATTTGAACATAAAAAAAAAGTACGAAAACAACGGTTTTTGTTGTACTATATAATATTTTGTATAGTACAGCATAAGATAACAGAACGTTTAAATCCCTATAAACTGTAATACATTTTTCAAAGTTTTATAGATGTTGTAGGCCTCTAAATTTAGAGATGACACAAGGCTTCTGCCCTGTATACTCATGTCTTATTCCAGTCATGGATCTATGAATCTGAAGTATCTTTCAAAGATGTTTAACTATTTTAAGTACAGTCGGTAACAAAAGTCTCCGAACACTAACAAAAATTCCTATATAAAAAAAGTACACTTAATACAGTTTTGTTAAATAAATCCTTGTCGAATCCTGTTCTTAGCCAGTCTAAAAACAGGATTCGACAAGGATTTATTTAACAAAACTGTATTAAGTGTACTTTTTTTAAATAGGAATTTTTGCTAGTGTTCGGAGACTTTTGTTACCGACTGTATATTTAACTTAACGTATGATATTGATATTGAGATTCAAAATATGATGTTATGAATGAAAAACTCACATGGTCACACATACAAAGTAAAAAGATTGAATGCATTATTGTTTATTAGAAGTAATTGTATACGATTGCCGATAGCTTTCAATGATGTTATACGTAGTATTTAAATTTATAGCTAACTAATAGTCTATTATATTTGTTTTTCATTTTTCTTTCTGCACAGCAGAAAATTAAAAATAAATACACAAACAAGCTAAAAGTTTTAATATTTTTTGTAAACGCTGAAGCACATTCAAATTATGCTTGCGTTGTTTCGACCCATCGATATTTTTGCGGTGAAATATGAAAATATAGCCCTTTTTCGGACGGGAGAAAATAAAAAATAAATGCATGAAGTAGTTGATATTTATGCGAAATGAGTGTATCTTTAAAGAAAAGAATAGACTGTAAAAAAAAAAAACTGTCGATGTGTTCATGTGTCAGTAAAAAACTGCATTTTTAATAGGAAAAAAAAAAAAAAAAAAAAAAAAAACTGTTCTTTTTTAATGAAATAATGAACCGCCAAGAAATATCGCCACAGTTCAGATCGGGTACAGCTTCTTCTATTCCTCCTTCTATCCATCCCTTTACGCTAGGAGCACGTTACACTAAAGGCATTTACGCTAAAGGCACGCCACCATCAAACTCACGATCTTGTACTTCGTGGCTTTACTTCTGCACCATGATGTTCAGAAAAAGGAGTAACAAGTTTCATTACAATTGATTTACAGACCATACAGTTAAAAAAAAAATGTTAAAAGAAGAGTTTATTTACTGTTAATATGCTTTTTTACAGTTAAAAAAAAAAAAAAAAAGTTTCTTAGTGTCACAAAAGCTGACAGTTTTTTGTATTAAATTGGCAGAATTTAATTTTTCAGTAATAGAATATTTTTATTTACTTGCAATTTCTGTTTGTTTATTTATTTTTATTTATGTTTTTAGGGAGATGGTTGTATTTCAAGATTTCAAAACGTGAATCGAACCCGGCACTTCCCGTCTATCAGTTTTGAGCTCAGAACCGCTCGGCCACTGGTGGACCGCCATGTCACTCTAAATTGAAAACTCTGATACTGTTGAATATTTGCGGTTGATAAAGGTGAGAAATTACAGGGAAAAAAAAAACTATTTTTTCTTTGAAACAGTTTTTTTCTCTAAATATATATGGAATTTTTCTGTAAAAACTACATTTTTTTTCCCTTTAACAATGTACGTTCGCAGCAGGTTGTATATTCAGAGTAAAATATATTTTCTATTAAAATAGCCCATTAAAAAAAAAAAAAAAAAAAAAAATCTATGTACAAGGTTTTATAGAACTACTTGGATTACTATGTTCGGGTAGTTTATTGATATGTGTTGGTAATGAATTTACTTATTTTTAATGGTATTGAACTAGTTTGATATTATAAGATGCATATATTTCCAACTCTACGCTTTCCTGAATAACTCGATTTTCCTATTATTAATCTCTGAAATATTTTAGGTTTTGTTTGGATTTGTATTGTCTCTACTATCATTTTATGCACATTAAAGCGAAAACATTTACTCAGGATTCCGAAACTACGACGAACATCCCATTCCATACCTGAACGAGGATTCGAAACCCTGAAATGTTTTAATAATAAATTTGAAATATTAAAAAATTCCCCGCTTACTTACTACGCTGTAGTTGTGGAAGTACTTGCCCAAGCTTTTATGAATTATAAGATTAACAATCATAAGAATTGAATATATTGAATTTAAATTATTTATATATTGAATTATAAGATTAATACATTAACTAGTAAAATTCAACGTTAGCAACCTTTTAAAACTGGAAATATTTTATTGGAGCTTTCTCCTGTTAAATAGGGTTTCATAGTTTACGTGTATAAAGCCTGATATATATATATATATATACATAATTTCTTGCATAAATCACCTTTTTAACATTTTGCTAATCATCTATTACCTTTAGTCATCTATTACCTTTATTTTATCTTTATGATTACCTACTGAACTACTCAAAAATATTTAATGAAGATAATTATTATACCTTTTAATACATTGCTGAAAACTGCACTGAAATATAAGTATCGAACGATGATCTATCAAAACTTTGTAAGGAAAACACTGTATGTTACAAAAAACACACAACAATTGTTTTATGTCGAAAGAGTTAAACGCGACCTTTCAGCAGGCGTAAAAATATAGTTACCAAGTACAGCAGAAAAGGAGGAACATCAGTAACGAGTCGTAACGATTTCATGTTGCAAATCTGGCTTTTTTTTTTTTTTTTCTTTTTTCCCCCTTTTCCCTGGCAGATGAAGGATTGTGTTTAATTACTTGGACCTGAAATAATTATTACGTGTTTTTTCAATTTATGCTGTCTGATTACAAAATTTTTATTCATCATTTATTTGCAAAGATCAAGAAATAAGAGGAGTAAACACAAATTTGGAAATAAACATACGAGACAGCCGTGCATGTGTTAAAAATGAGAAGTAAACATATATTAAAACGAAATAGAGAAAAGGTACTTTTCTCTGTGTTGACAAAATAGGTACTTTTCTATATATTGACATTTAAAAAAATCTGATGTGGGCACCACATGACTTCCTTATACACTTTTAGAAATATACATAATGTTAAAAAACATTGTCATTGGACCCGAAACAGTTGGCTAAAATATTTTAAAAAATGAATTATCACCGTGTTCTGAGCTTTTCTGAAAGTTAGTTAAAAACCGATGCAAGATTTGTACTGGTAACGCTGACGAAGGCAGCAGGGACCTGAAAAAATTGTTTAAAAGTATTTAAAAAATGCATTTTCACCGTGTTCTGAACTATTCTGAAAGTTTCAAATGTCTAGCTACACTGTTAAAAATTTCTGTAAATTTAATGTAAATATTTATCCAGAGTCTCTGTAAATTTACAGTAGTTCTTAGTTACAAGTGAATAATCGAGATTCTCAATCTTTATTCTGAATTTTTACGAAATTTTATCATTTAATTTTTTAATTAAAATTAAAAATGACTGTTTCTACTTTAGAAAAATCATTCCAAGTCCGAAATATATTCTCACAATTAATTAATTAAATTAATATTAGTTATTAAAATGAATGTATAAAATAAGTTTTTTAACATCTCCGTTTATTTTTCTCTGTAATTTTACGTAAGACTTAAAATAATAGATTACACAGAGTTTTCTGTTGAAATTTTTAACAGTGTAGTCGGGAAGTTAGTTAAACAAATTTTCTGTTGAACCATATAAACGCTGTCGAAGGCAGCAGTCACATGAAACAATTGGGTAAAAATATTTTTAAAAATGCATTGTCACCGTGTTCTGAGTTTTTCCAGAAGTTTTAAATGTCTAGTTAGCCAGGAAGTTAGTTAAAAATAGATTGCAAGATTTGTACTGGTAACGCTGCCAAAGACAGCAGGGACCCTAAACAGTTGGCTAAAAGTATTTAAAAAATGCATTTTCACCGTGTTCTGATCTAGTCTGAAAGTTTCAAATGTCTAGCTAGTCGAGAAGTTAGTTAAATAAATTTTCTGTTGAATCACATAAACGCTGCTGAAGGCAGCAGGTATTAGAAACAGTTGGCTAAAAATATTTTTAAAATGCATTGTCAACGTGTTCTGAACTTTCCTGAAAGTTTCAAATGTCTAGCTAGTCGGGAAGTCAGTTAAATTGCAAGATTTGTCCAAACCGTTTTTGAGTTACTACCGTTTTTTGATACATTTTGGCCATTATGAACCTAATTTTCCTAAATATCTCCAAAACGGAAAATCATACAAAGTCAAAAAAGGGAGGTGCACAACTAGATGTTATAACAAACCTATGTACCAATTCGCAACTTTCTACGTCCAACCGTTTTTGAGTTATGCGACATACTCACACACACACACACAGACACACATACATACAGACGTCACGAAAAATCGTGTAAAGTCCTTTATATCTCTAAAACGAGAGCTCGTGTTAAGACGAAACTTGCAGGTGTACAACTAGACATCATAACAGTCACACGTATAAATTGGCAACATTCAGCGATGATTCGTTTTCGAGCAATGTGAAATGCAAAATCCATTTCGCAAATCGGGATTACTATACTTCCTTATACTTTGTATAAGGAAGTAAAAAATGTAATTTTTTAACTTTTATTGGAATTATTATGTTAATTTTACGTTACAAATGTTTTGTATTCAACTTAATCTCCTAAAATTAGAAATAAGTTGGAAAATTAAAAATTACATTATCAGAAAATTCTATTATAATAAACACATACTCGTAGATCTATGATATAATTTTTTTTTTTTTTTTTTAATAGAGCTTAAATGTATTAATACTAACAATAATTAATAAATAATATTGAGCAATGAATACTGCTATCGATTAAGCATTTTTCTTTTTTTCCCTTTTTTTTTCTTTTTCTTTTCTTTTCTTTCTTTTTTTTTTTCGTTTATTACAGTTCTTTTTAACAGACTTCAAAAAAAGAAGGAAGGTTCTCAATTCAAACCGTATGTTTTTTTTTATGTTTGTTAGCTCATAACTTCTGAGCGGATGCTCTGATTTTGATACTTTTTGTTTTGTTGAAAAGGTCTTTGTCTGAAATAGGTCCCATTGTAATATCTTTACGATTTAAAAAAAAATACAGGGTGCCCAAAAAAATCAGTCCCAAATCTTTTAACTGCTAAACGGCTGCAGCTAGAGTAATAAAAATGGTATGTAAGTATAGCAAAGTGGCCATTCAGTACAATGTTAAACCGCTTGCAGCGTCACCTGGTGGAAAATAGCGGAGATAGTGTTCCTATCTCGAAAACGGTTCTAGAGAAAAAAGTGAATTACAAAGTTGAAAAGTATCACCGATTTAGTAGAAAAAGATAGTTTAGACATTCATGCTAGCGTTCCTATCTCGGAAACGGTTCAAGCAAGGGGGAAAAAGTGAATTATAAAATTGCAGAGCATCATCGATTTAGTACCAAAAGATAGTTTAGACATTGATGCTAAAAATACAATGCTAAGAACGTGCATCTGTTTGTTCGCAATTTCTTACACTATGCACACTTGAGCTACATTGCACACGTTGTAGCGTAGCTCATGAGACATACGCTATATAGTTCAAAATACAGTTACTTGACACTTTTTGTTTTGTTGTAAAGATTTTGGTCTGAAGTAGGTCCCATTGTAATATATTTACAAGCTAAAGAAAATAAAGCGCCATCTGGTGAAAAACAGCGGAATTAGGGCTTCTATCTCAAAAACGGTTCATGATGGGAGAGAAGTTAATTAGGAAGTTGTAGAGCATCATCGATTTACCACGAAAAGACAGTTTTTAGACATTATTGCTAAAAATAGATCGCTTAAAACGTGCAGTTGTTTCTTCGCAATTTCCTACACTGTGCACTCTTGAACTACGTTGCACACTTTGCAGCGTAGCGGATAACACGTATACTCGGTGGTTCAAAGTACTGTTACTGTAAGTGGTCATATCGATTAGCGCAAAGTCGTTTTCAACCAACTTCAGAAAGGAGACTGTTGAGGGTGTTCTTAATTCGAGCTATGTGTTGTTGTTGGTGCTTATAACTTCGCAAGAGAGGCTCTAATTAACCGACTTCAAAAAGTTGAAAGCGTATGTTCTTTTGTTTTTGTTTTTGTTTGTTAGCTTATAACTTCTTAACGGATGATCCGATTTTGATACATTTTGTTTTATTGGAAAAGTCTTGGTCTGTAATAGGTCCCATTGTAATATCTTTACGACCAAAAGAAAATACAGGTTGCCCAAAAATGTCAGTCCCGACTCTTTTAACTGCTGAACAGCTGCAGGTATAATCATAAAAGTGTTATGTAGGTATAGTAAAGTGGACATGCGCTACGCGATTCAACCGCCTACAGTGCCACCTGTTGGAAAACAGTGGATTTAGCATTCCTATCTCGGAAACGGTTCAAGACAGGGGAAAAAAGTGAATTGCTGACCATCATCATATAAAATTGCTGACCATCATCGATTTAGTACGAAAAGGTAGTTTAGACATTAATGCTAAAAACAGAACGCTTAAAACGTGCATTTGTTTGTTCACAATTTCCTATTTTGTGCACACTTGAACGACATTGCATATGTTGCAGCGTAGCGGGTGACATTTATGCTATGTAAAATTCAAAGTATGGTTATTGTAAGCGGTCACATCGATTAACGCATAGACGTTTTAAACCGACTTCATAAAGGAAGAGGTTCTCAATACAAACCATGTTTCTCCTTGTTGTTGTTGAAATTTGTTAGCTTATAACTTCGTAAGAGATGATTTAACTTTAATACTTTTTTTGTTGTCGTAATGATCTTGGCTTGAAATAGGTTTCATTGTGATTTCATCAAGATACAAACAAATTACAGAATACTCAGAAAAGTCTGTTCTCACTCTAACTGCTGAACGCATGCAGCTACACTGGTAAAAGCAGTATGTAAGTACCTATGTTGAAACTTCTGCCCGTCAGCTGCAATGCATATTTTGCTTTTTGTTTGAACTTTACGCTGTGCAATTTTCAGCGCAGCGAGTACCACGTATTCACTGTAAAGTTCAATATATATGCCTAACAGAATTTTTGGTTACGAATACAGTGTATCCGTTCTTTACATTTCTAAAGACTTTTTAATTTAACGTATGTTCATTCAATAGATAGTTTTTTGCTCATATCCGATAAAGGCAAGAAAAGTGACACAACCTAAAAATGCAGCATTTGAGAAAAATAAACTTAAAAATAATTTGACTTGAATAAAACTGGCACAACTGTGTCTCGAGTGGATAACTTTCTAGATGGAGATGTAACTTTTTTGTTCACGTTGGGTGCATTTCATGTATTTTTCAGTGACATAGAGCATTTTTTGAGTTATGTCACTTTTCTTGGAAGATGTGATTTGTGAAACTGCCGTCGAACGTCTTCTGATGTTCTGCTATATAAATAAGTTTTCACTGAAAAGAGAAAAATAAAATCTTTTTTGTAAAAAAATAGAACCGACTCCAAAAAGTAACTACTATTTAAACAACTAAAAATAAAAAATAAAAAATAAAAAATAATAATAATAATTGGTGTGAAATGAAACTGCAAATTGCGCCTAAATGTATAAAATAATTTCCTTCGCCAAGCAACCTATAACACTACAAATAATTATAACTTTTGAAGTCGGCGCAAAATTAAATAAAAATTGATACCTTTATTCAATTCAAAAACCAAATCGTATTCAAAATACACATCTCACATTGTCACTTGCAAAACGCAGCCGAAAACTGCTTTGATTCAAGAAAACAAATAAGATATATAACACGTAAGCAGCAAAAGTTGGCGAAGATGCTGGAAAGAAAAATCGCAAAATTATCTGGCAAACATATTTAATTTCTCTAGGATATCATGATAATTTTGATAAGGTATATTAAGAGAGTAATCAAGAATATGAAACAATACTTCGTACAATATATATTATGAAAATATACATCTTGCGTGTATATTTTTGCATTACGTTTTGATTGCCAAATCCGAAAGCCACCAAGAATGATAGTTATCAAAGTTATACCAAATTTGCAAAGGAAACTCTAACTTCGTAGAAACAGAAATACCGCATAGGGAAGAATGTTCACTGTTCTATGTAGATGCTACTAATGGACCGATTGCATAGAGTGATAAAATAATAAGGGAAACATGAAAATGGATCATTCGAGAAAACAGCATTTTTTGCTACGGATCTAAAATCAAACCTTTAAAAACTAATTAAATTTTATTTAATTTTGCGCCGACTTCAAAAGTTATAATTAATTGTAGTGTTATAGGTTGCTTGGCGAAGGAAATTATTTTATACATTTAGGCGCAATTTGCAGTTTCATTTCACACCAATTATTATTTTTTTTTTTTTTTTTTTTATTTATTTTTTTTTTAGTTGTTTAAATAGTAGTTACTTTTTGGAGTCGGTTTTATTTTTTTACAAAAAAGATTTTATTTTATTTTTCCCTTTAAATTATGTTTTCCTTTCGATCCAAATAATATACAAACATTCCATAACATTTTTATGCTTGACGCTGCGACACGTGGCGATTTAATACAGAACCCAACCCAACACACCGCGGCACGCGACTCTTGTACAGTTTGACGGGAGTGAGGTGTCGTTTATTGTAGAAGTGTGCGGGTCCATCTGCGATGAATATATAACTAAACGGCTAACGTCAACAACGGCATAAGAATATGTCATGGCGTTAGGATAACTTTTCGAGAGTAAAATGGTTTATTAATCAAGTTTTAGCTGCATTTATTGGCATATTTCAGAAAAACTGAATTCTACATAAAAATTTAAAAGCATACTTTTTTTTCTGAAAAATAAATTAAATATTTTATTAATTATGATTCATTTATTTTTTCTTTTAGCATGAAAACACGTGAAATTTATTTTTAATATAATATTCTCTAATTATTGAATGCATATAAAAAGTACCTGTTTATGTTTTTTGTATATGAAGAGGAAATCAATGGTATTATTGTATAAGCTCCAGAATAAATTAAAAGTTTGATTTCTAGGAGTGAAAGTCCTCTTCAGAATATTCCTCATCCAATGCCAATGGTCCGAATTCAATGCAAATAGTAAATAAATAAATAAATAAAAATCTCAGACCATATTTTTGTTGGCAAAAGGGCATACAGTTTTGTTTCCATACGTTCTTTACGAAAGTATATTTCTGAAAAATAATAGTGTGTAATTATTTTATAAGATTAAATATGGTAAATATTACTACACCAAAATAGGGGTTCTAAAAGTTATAGAGCATAAAAATCCCGAAATTTTGAATCAGTACAATATTTTTTTTTACTTAAAGAAGGGGGAAAAAGACTTTCTTCTTGAAAAGATTATCTCCAATTATTGAAAAATATTTCAAAGTGATCATAGATGAAATATTATATAGACAAGGACAATAGCTAATCTCTCCATCTGGTGGCGGATTGTTTAGCGATCTTCCATTGCTAGGTTCCAGGGTGAGTACCGGTTCAGGCATGAATGTTCGCAGTGGTTCAGAATCTACTTTATGCTGTAGAGCCTGGTTTGAGCAAAAAATGGCCGTAAAGTGATCACCCAAACCTAACCAAACCCTCGTCAAAGCCTAATTGTCCATATTAATGCCGTATATGCATGTATGGAATTTTATACTTTGCAAATCAGTATAAGACAAACTGTGCTGAAATTTTATTATTTCCATGAACTATTACAGTTTTTATTAGAGAAAACAAAACGTTAATATTTCAGAATGTTTAAACGCTAGTAATTTTGCATTTTATATTGTTTCTGGCGGGGGAAAAAGGTGATTTTTGAATAAGATGATGATTTTTTGAGAATTTATAATTAAATATTTCTTGAAATAGTTAATATAACTTTTACTGAATAAGAATAACCTCTTTTAGAAGATCAGTTTTAAGAGATTTTTTGGCGAGTGCTTAGATTGGTGTTGGTGCGGGGAAATTAAAAACCACTGAATAATCCAAAGTCCTCAGCCTGGGCAGAAAGCCCACCGCAATTGTCTTTCTAAGGGTTCCTAGCTCATATTCGCGCAAGTTTCGCAGAAAATCATGGAAAACTCCGAATGTTTATGTCGGCGAGCACGACCTGGATTCGAACCTCCCATCTGCGAACTTCTAGAACAATACTTAAACTGGACCTGAACATAAACAAATAAAAAAAGAAAAGGAAAGAAAACATTGCAAAGTTGAAGAATTAGATTTCATAATAACATCAATGCCTTTTATAATAAATCATCACAAGCCAAACATAATAATAATAATAGTAATGGGTATATTTAAACTGGAGATGATGATAATAGTAACACACAACTAAATATTTTCAACTAACATGGAAACGCTTTTCAAGTTGAATTTGAAATATAAATTTGGGCAAATATAGCAATATAGTCTAGACATCACCAAGTCTTCAACTTTTATACGAAAATAATTTTTAAGTTCATTTAATTTTCTTATTATTCAGTGGATAGTTTAAGGAATAATTTGATGCCTCAAATTTAATTCAATATTGAATTCAAAGAAAGAAATATATATTGTGTATTAAAATGTTTGATGCATTATAGATTAAAATGGATTTTATCGAAACATTTATTCTACTTTTTTACTTTAATACAGATAAAAAAAGACGTATAACTCAGCATTCCGTTATAACTATTTTCATTATATGTTACGTCATTACCCCAGCTGTCACCGTACTGTCTCCCCCAGTTTAAAAAAAGCAACCGTCCCTGAAGTGCCCGCAGAAGATCCACTTTCAAGTGGGCGCCAAATTTCGCAACCCCCTGGATCAAACATTGTAATGAAATTAAGTTCTAAAAACACTTGAAGACTTTGACAGTACGATGAAAGGAACTTCAAAACCGACAGGCTTGTTGAGCCATTGTTCAAGAGTGCGCCAGTGGGGTTTATGCCATAGGCGAGGGTGGTTTTTAATCGAGTTGCATCCCTCAATTCTCTCTTTAGTTACCTGATCCAATTATTTACATCTCATAGCTCATAAAGAGATTAACTGTAAAACCTCAAATAATTTTTTAATGATGCAGGTGGGACAAAAAGTAAAACTCCTGATACCTAATCACACTTTAGAATAAATTTTTAGTTTCATGTTATGTACAAACTAAAGTTTTTAATAGGAAGAGGTTTCTAACCAAAACTTTAATTTTAAAACTTTAAATCTCAGTTAAAGTTAATAATATGCTTTTAACGTTTATTTTGTTCTGCAATGTTGCAAGTAAAAATGTAAAGCAAACTTTTGATTATTACTTACAAACTTTGAATAAACACCAGTGCTTACTTTATTCGCCTGATGAAGGGTCGTGTGTTTTTTCGACCCGAAGCAATTGTTGCGAGTTTATTGCATTTTATGGTGTTTATTCAAAGTTTGTAAGTAATATTTTTTACAACGCCAGTTTTGTGGTGCTTTTTTATCATACTTTTGATTCCCGCGAATACAAAAAAGTAGAAGTTAGACGTTTACTGGTAATCTAAAATACAAATTTTTAGCTTTATATTTTTTTTTCCGCAAGTAAATATTCAAAAACGTTTATTTAAAATTGCATACAATTTTGCTCTGTTATGATTAATAACTCAAAGAATAATTAAATAATTATTCTTCAATTAAATAATTAAATAAAACACTAGCTTATAGCAAATTCAGAAATGAACTTTGTAATTTCATAACATGAAAATTACGAATTAAAAAGAAATTTTAGAGATAATTTTGGGGCAGATAATTAAACCTTCTTATAAGCAACCTTTCTATGTTATCGAGTTCGGAATAGATTAATAAGCATTAGCAAATAAAATTTATCAGTCTTTAATTTTATAATATGCACTCATAAAATTTTCGTCTTTTTGTAACATAAAGCAATTTTAACGTTAATGAGAGTTGTATCTATATCTATCTATCTATCTATCTATATATATATATATATATATATATATATATATATATATAGATAGATAGATAGATAGATAGATAGAATCTTTTCGAACACACCACAGGAAGTAATAAGGAGTAATTCATTTATTAAAAAGTGAGAATTTTATCAGTATCATTCATCAGCAAAAAATGTCTGTATCAAAAATATGGGAGAATACATTATGAAATACGATCATTAAAATAAGATTTTACTCACCAATTAATAAAAATTGCAAATAATAATGCAAACAGCCTTTTACTTCTTCAGCTAGGCAAAAAGGAATGTCCACAAAAACAGATTTAATGTTTCTATGCACGAAAAGATTTAAACCAAACAATTTCTGTATCTGTCCTGAACATTACATCTATTAAAACACAAATAAGAAAATTAATACTCGGAAGAAAAGAAAAAAAAAAAAAAAAAAACTACACTTAAAAACATAATTGTAGGACTAGTATTAAAAGAAAATTTACTCATCATAATAAGCGATTAGTTTTAAAAGCACATGGAACGTTATATTACAGTTCAAGTTTGGGTTGCAGATATATTTACTGCCTCTATCGAGGAACAAAGGTACATCACACCCAGATATTCCAAAGACAAAATATTTTCTTTCTTTTTTTTTTTTTTTTACTTCTTTATACAAACTATAAGGAAGTACAGCAATCCTGATTTGCGAAATCGATTTTGTATCTCGCATAGCTCAAAAACGAATGATCGTAGAATGTTGCAAATTTACATGTGTGACTATCATGATGTCTAGTGGTACACCTGCAAATTTGGTTGATGACATGGAACTATATTTAATAAAGCCACGATTTAGATTCTAGATGTCAGTTACAGACTTTTTTCTCAGTGCGAATTTAAGAAAATTCGTTATAAAGTCTCACCCCCTTTCACAGTTACGGTTTATTTACTCTAGAGGTTGCTATAGGAATATTTTATTTCATATATATTTAATCTTAAACCATATACATTTACACTTTAATTTTGTTTCTATTCAATGCAAAATTAAACGAATAATGAACTATTTTTTTAAATAAAGGTTCAAATTTAAAATATACTTGTATTTTTCGACAAAATCAGTTTCAAAATTTTACCGATCTAATGCATCATTTACAATCAGCTTAAACCAAAGTATAACACCAGTTTCTTATTACATGCAAAATACAAACCGTACTTCAACGAACGAAAGATGGGTGTCAAAAATGGAAAAAAGGGGAATGAATTGAATAATATGTTCCAACCTGTCGCATATCTGTATTTCGACTTTTTTTTATTATTATTTCACTGGCCAAAATTCGTTTCGATAGGGTCTATCCGCACCCCGATCGTTGCATACTAGAGGGTGAACATTTGGTGAGATATTCGACAAAGTATCGGGGACGAGAGAGGTAGGATATCATTGGACCTATTGTTGCGCAAGATGAAAAAATGGGGAACTGTTGGAGAATGAAATGATTAAGTGGCTAACAACAGTTGGCTGAGCCCCGGAGGAGTGATTGAGGAAACAGGGTTCATTCTATGACACTTCTTCAGTACATTGGGAGTGAGATGCGACAACCTGCTATTTAGAGATGGTACGCATCAATCACGAATCAAATCGCCTTTAAACAGTTTGTAGATACAAGAAAGTTTAAGATTTTTAAAAATATGTATTAAGTTACCTTTAAAAAATTGTGATGTGATGTACTAAGATGTTTGTTAATCGGAAAAACCATTCAATGTGACAATATAATATTTAAAGGTGACTCATAAAGCAAATACATTTTAAACTGATTGTCGTCATAAGGAAATATTTTAATATCCTTAACCTTTTATTTCCCCATCACTGTTTTATAATAATTTGCTATACACAATGAGAGAAATTAACTTGATTTGTGCGTCAGCATCGTACTTAAAATTTTAACAAGAACGAAAAATCATGCGGTACGCATTGATTATTAACTCTTTCCAAATGTACGTAATTGTTGTATCACATAACTTTCAATGTTCTTTGCCTACGTAATCCCACAACGGACAGACAGTAGTTCTGAAAGGCATACAGATAGACTAATCGAATTCCTAATCATTCTTAAACATTGTTAGAAAGTGTTAAAAATGCTTAACACAAAAGAAAACGTAGCCCTTATACTTTAATAGCAGTCCTTAATGTATCTGAATATTTTAGTGTAGACCTGTAAATCTGAAGGTCGACAAAATCATATTCTAGACAAAATATTGCTTTAGCATATTAACAATACATGTCAATTTCTTTATGATTTTTACAATAGAAAGTTCTTTAAATGTAATTTATAAAAATGTCTGTCCTAAAATGCAATGCATTGATCTTTTTGGGGTGTCCCCGTACACAAACCAGTTGCACAGGACCTATTAATGACATTTAAAATAGGGAATATTCCATAGTAAATTTGAATAACACATGTATTTTTATTTTTTAATTCTGAAAACATTTACGGGCGCTGGGTGCAGGTAGACCGACAGATAGACAGATGGACAGTCGGACAGATAGATACACAAGTTGAAAGCATATTCACACTTTATGAATGTTAAAAGTGTTAAATCGCTTAATTTAAACAAAAATGCAATTCCAGAAAATTTCCAAGAAAATCCCTCAATATAACTGAATATTTTTGTGTGGCCCTGTAAATCTAATGCTAATCATGCTACCTTCTGTGGAAAGCATTCTTTTGGGCATATTAATAACACATTTCATATTTATTAAGATTTGTTCAGATTAAAGTTATTAAAATTTTGTTTATAGAAATACCTCTCTTAGAACGAATGCTTTGAAATACTTTAGGATGTCCCTGCGCACAAACCAGTGGTGGTACTTACTCCATTTTCTAAAGCAAACATCCGAGAGTGAACTTGAATAACATATTTTAATTTTTTATGAAATTTGTATAAAATAAAAGAACTAAAATATTGTTCATAAAAATACCTCTCATAGATTACAATGCTTTGGAATACTTTTGGGTATCCCTGTACACAAGCCAGTAGAGGTATTCACTCCATTTTCAATAGGAAACATTCGATAGTGAACTTGAATATCATATATTAGTTTGAAGAAATTCCATGAATATTTACGGGAGTTAGAGCACGGATAGTCAGACACCCAGACGGACAGACAGACAAACCGAAGTCATTAACGCTTTGTAATCTTATTGGAAAGTGTTAAAAACATTTAGAAAGTGATAAAACGATTAATATAAACGAAAATGCAATTCCAGCAAATTTCCAATAATACCCATTAATGTAACTGAATATTTTTGTGTGGCCCTGTAAATCTAATGCTAATCATACTGTATTCTATGGAAAACATTTTTTTTTTTTTTTTTTTTTTTTTTTGTGTGTGTGTGTGTGTGTGCGTGCATATGAATAATATAATTTTATTTTATTAAGATTTGTGCAAAGTAAAGTTCTTAAAATTTGATTTATAGAAATACCTCTCATAGAACGCAAAGCTTTGGAATATTTTCGGGTGTCCCTGTATACAAACCAGAGATGATATCTACTCCACTTTCAATGGAAAACATCGGATAGTGGACTTGAATAACATATTTCAATTTCATTAAGATTTGTGTAAAGTAACGTTATTAAAATATGGTTTTTAGAAATACCTCTCCATAAAACACAATGCTTTGGAATACTTTCGGGTGTCCCTGTACAGGTACCAGTAAAGGTAATCACTCTATTTTTAATAGAGAATATCCGATAGTGAACGAGGATAACATATATCAGTTTCAAGAAATTTCATTAATATTTACGGGTGTTGGAGCGCGGACAGACAGACAAATCGAAGTCATTAACACTTTTCAACCTTCTTGGAAAGCGTTAAAAAGGTCATCTTATCCACACATTCATTTCTTCAAAATGTACCTAACCTAAATTGCACTACTTTTCCATAACTGAGTGGACACTTTCGATTAAAGACGTTTTGTCAAATATCTAGAAAAAAATGTCAACGAATTATCCTGAATCTTTAGGCATGTGAAAAGCATGTTATAGCTCATATATTTCAGCGAAAGTTTTATCTCGAAAGCAAAAAAGTGGACTAGTAAATAATTAAAGGAAGACAAAATGTTTGGGATTACCCTCTACCTCTAAAAAGTAATGCTTGAACTGCGTTCTGGCGGTAGCACGTGGTTATGAAGCTTCTTTTAACTGTCGATATTAATTTATATATGAGACTAGCGCATATGGTTTACGGAACTTTCGCCCCCAGGAAATTTCATCCCCGGAAATTTCGCCCCCGAGAGCTGGTTTACGGAGCTTTCGGCCCGAGCGTCTCGCCCCCCGGGAAATTTCGCCCCGAGTGGTGTAAAATATAAACGTAAGGACAAATAAAATTATAAATATACCTACATGTAATATTTATTTATTTATTATTATTATTATTTTGTTTTGTTTTTGTTCATTCACCCTATTTTCACGTTTAATTTCAATATAAAACACATGACTTAAAATTAGGTTTTCGAATGAAAAATATCGCTCGATGAAATTTTTATCGCTGCTAATTAATAGAAAGTTTAAGTGTACTGTAATGTTATTTATTTATTTATTAAATTTTAAGTGCCCACACAGTAAATTTATTAATTTATCAAATTTTATTTGACTTTATTTTATTTATTAATTTTATATTTTATATTTTATAGATAAATAAATAAATACGATTACAGCACTAAGAAATTTTTTTTCAAGTACCTATCGATATGTTTAATCCAAATAAATAGAAAATAAATGGATTTTATAAATACATTAAAAACAAAGTAGGCAGGTTATTAATTTCATATCGCTGTTTGAACACTCATACAAAATGTAATTGATTATGCATGTACGATTTCAAAACTATTTAACTTTCTTGCGAGGTTTTTTAATAAAATCAATGCTTCGATTTGAAAATGTATGGTCTTTGTCAATAAAATGAAGCAAATTTATTGGTTGAAAAATCCCATGCGTAGCTAATACAAAATTTATATGTATTAAGAATTGAATCAATAAAAGAAACTTATGCAGATATATATTTATGTATTTATTTATTAATAAATAAAAAACAAATCTAGAGAATTAAATACTTTTCTAAGTATTTATGGATTCTTTTTTATCCAAAACTATTTATTTTTGTAAAGGGAATAAATTAATTTAAAGAAAAATAGAGGAAAATTATTAATACGTCTTATCAGATACCAAGAGCAGAATGATTGGGTCAATTTAAAAAATTTCATAACATTTAATAAAATAATTTTTAAAAATTGACCCAAGTATTCTGTTCTTGGTAGCTGTTATGAAGTATTAATAATCTCTCTATGTATTTTTCTCCAAACTAAGTTATTTTCTTTTAGTAAAATAAATACAGAGCTTGAATGATAAAATTTCATAGATACTTAGAAAAGTATTTATAATTCATTAAATTATTACTTTATAACTGATTAAATGTGTTTAAAATATTTAAAAATAATAATAGTAGTATTAAAAAATATTACAAGTAATATTCTTTAAAATATATATAAATTAAAAAAAAAAAAAAAAAAAAATGTTTAAAATTCTCCATTTGTATTATTTTCTCTAAAAAAAGAAAACAAGTAAATAAACCAACTAGTTTTATTCTGATCCAAAAATTTTTTACCAGCTTTATAAGTTTTCTCGTTATCAATTTTTACGCATACTTAATAGAAAGTATTAATATGTGATAGTACACTAAGTGTTGAATAGTAGAAACTTAACGAAATCTAATCTTAAATGTTTTTCTTTCAACATAAAATATAAATATTACATCATGTTTTATTTTTAAAATATTTTTTAAGCAATATATATATATATATATATATATATATATATATAATATATATATATTTGCTTTAAGGGCATGGTGGAAATTGAAAATGGCTCTTTAAAATTATATGTTTAGTTACGGAAGCATACATATAAATTGAAATGTACATTATTAAGTATATTTAATTTTTTTAAACTATTTAATTTAAAAAATAAATAAAATACAAAATTTTAAATAAAATAAATAAATAAATAAATAAATGTTCCGTGCTACCTAGATTTAAATTTTACCCTCGATTTTACATTATTGCATTTTTATCAATATTTTCTAAACATAGTTGTGTTTCAATTTTGATTTGATTTTGGTAGCTTTCAGGACTGATCATAGTAATTGTTTAAGCTAATAACAATCTTAAAATTAAATAATTGAAATATTTTATCATTTAATATTTATTATATGTACATGTTAGAACGTTAAAATTTTCCATAAAATTTCAGCGTTGAAAATATTTTTTTTATTTAAAATAATAACTTATCCATGAATCCACAAATTAATATCTAAATATATTGATGAGCTGTATACTAATGTAAAATCCAGAGGGAAATTTAAAAACTAGGTAACATGCAAATTTCTTTTAATTTTCAAAAATTAAAAAAAGTTTTATTTATCTACTTTAAAAAAAAATATATTTATCAACCTTTTAAGTTAAAATAGTATTCGGGAAAAAAAAGGGGGGGGGGGGGAATAAGTAAGAAAAGTATGCATATATTTTAAATAACTATACATAATAATAGTGTGTGTGGGTTTGTACCAAGATTATAACGTATTTTACAATTAGATGTGCAATCATTTGAATTGATTATGGTGTCAGTCTAATTTAAAGATGGAAATAATTAGTTAATGCTAGAAATATTAATGTTTTTTCTAAATTACATAGTTTTATTATTATTATTATTATTATTAATTTGATGTTTTACATTTCATTTTAATAGCAAATTGCTGAATAATATTCTGTATCGCAATGAAATATCCTAGATAAAATCTGCATAAGTTTCTTTTATTGATTCAATGCTTAATACACCTAAATTCTGTATTATCTACACTCGCGATTTTTCAGCCAATAAATTTATTCCATTTTATTGACAATGGCCTTACATTTTCATATTGAAACACTAATACTAATAAAATACTCCATACGAAAATAAAATAGCTTTGAAATTATACATATATAATCAATTAAGACACTTTTGGACACTTATACAATACATATATATTCGATTGCATGAGTATCCAAAACGCAATGTGAAATTAATGACTTGCCTACTTTTTTAAAATGTATTAAATCAATTTATTTTCTATTTATTTGGACTAAAATATATCGATAGATACTTGAAAAAACTTTTCAGTGCAGTAGTCTTATTTTCTTATTTATCAATAAAAAATAAAATTGATGAATTAATAAATAAAATAAAATTTGATAAATAAATAAATTTACTGTGCACTTAAAATTTAATAAATAAATTATATTACTCTACACTTAAACTTTCATTTAATTACCAGCCATAAAAATGTCATCAAACAAATTTCAACTGAAAGCCTTATATTAGTTCATGTGTTTTATATTGAAATTAAAAGGGAAAATAATGTGAATGAATGAAAAAATCGCGGGAAGTACATTTATATTTTTATTTGTCATTACGTTTATATTTTACACCACTCGAAGGCGAAATTTCCGGGGACGAAATTTCCCAGGGGCAAAATATCCCGGAGGCGAGGTGCTGGGGACGAAAGTTCCGGATCCCAGCGCATATATTCCTCGATGTATAAATGTTTCTTTATTTAAAAAAAAAAAAAAATAAAAATAAAAATAAAAATAAAATAAAGAAAAGAAAATAAATAAAAAATAAATAAAAAAGGAGCAAAAATAATTCACCTTTTTTTTTTTTTTAATTATAACATGCAGGGTATTAAACTTAATGCGATGCCATCTTTAGGAAATATGGAATGCTATATTGAGACAACATATTGCAATCAGGATAGAAAATGTCAAATATCTAATGAAAGGTAAAGATTTTTACTAAATAATTTGTAACTGCGCATGCGCAATCTTTAATAAAATTTCATTTGCATGATTCATTAGCCAAATATTTGAAGCTACTTATATGAACTTCACAAGTAAATCTTGGTTCATCTAAATCTAGTTCATCTTCCAATTCATCTAAAAGAAGAACAAAACAACAACAAATATATATATATATATATATATATATATATATATATAAATCATTTATTATCAACGAACCATTGACTGAATCAAAATAATTGGGTAAAATCCCTGTACTTTTTTTTTTTTTTTTTTTTTTTTTCAGAAATTGAAATTTATTTTATTCTATCAAGGATAACTTTGTGAATTTTCACGATATTTGCTTAGGGTTTAATAAAAGTAACTCAATACATTTGGCTGATAAATTATGCAACTGACATTTTGTTAAATCTTGCTCCATTCGCATTTAAAAATTATTTAGTAAAAAATGCTCATATTTTATAAGATATTTGATAATTTTATATTATGATTATATTATGCCGTGTCTAATGCAGTTTGTCAAGTTTCATAAAAGTAGCATTGCATTTCGTTAAAAACCTTTCATCTTATACTAAAAAAAAGTGGTAATTATTTTAGCTGTTTTGTGAAGAAACCTGCGCCAGTCTCATGTAAATGAATACAAATAATTTGAAGAAGCTTCATAGTCACATGCAACAGTCAGGACGCATTTAAATCTTGACTTTATACAGAGTGATTTCCCAAATACCTTTTTCTTCATTAATTTTATGCCGGTCCCCTTTTTGCTTTCGGGGCAAAACTTTTCCTGAAATATATCAGGTATAATATGTTCTTAACATACCCAAAGTTTCAGGATAAATTGTTGACATTTATCCTAGATATTTGACAAAGCGTCTGAAATCGAAAGTATCTGATCATTTATGGAAAAGTAAAGCATAAATCTAGAAATTTTTAGGACTATTTTATTTAAATTGGAAAATAAAGAAAAATCATAGTTTTGAAAAGGTAAAAATCAGATTTTTCCCTGATCTAAACAAGGTTTTTGATATTTTAACTGCATGTGATAATTTTTTAAATTATTATATGCTGATTATATTTCAAATTATGTCAAGTTCATTTACTACTTTTTATTAGTGTGAATTTTAAAGAATATGATGAAGCATAATAAAATAGATATATAGAAAAGGTAGGTTTATATTTTGTACTTGAGAACATTTATCGCAGATGAAGGCATAAGATCAGTAATGAACCCTATACCAAAAGGGTCTATTACGTTTAAATTCTAAAAGTAAACCTTTTATGCCATGCATAAGAACACCTGACCTGACCTTGTAAGTGAGAGTTAAACCCTCTACAATCGATGTCTTTTGACAAAAATTTCAAACCATCAGTTTTAGAATGAGATCAGTTTAACAGAAATAGTTCAAAATTCTTGCAATCTTAATTATATCTTGTAGTTTAAATAAAAAGTAAACAAAATTTTCTTTGCTTTGCATGTGCTTATACTTACGCTGAATTCTTATACACTCTGCCTTAACATGACTAAAAATATGTATGCAGAATTCATTTATTGTGTTAAAATTTTTATTTTGTTATAGCATATAAAATTTTTAGTGATGCTCGCTGCTTGTATTACCATATAACATCATTACTCAGTAGTGGACAGTCGTTGAATTAAAAATGTTAAAGCAAAGCATATTGTTAAAGCAAAGGATCAGAGAATTTGGCCCTAGAACTTTGTAATATGTGTATAAGCTGGCTCTGATCTCATCAAAATAAGAAAAGCAGAACGTCAAGTGCACTGTAAAAAATAGGTTCTTAAAAATAACTATATATTGTCTCAAAATAGCCCCGAAACAATATATACTTAAATTTGAAAACCCATGTACTCATTTTTGAGTATATTGACATGCTCAAAAATGGGATTGACCAATAATAATCCCAATACCCCCATGTTTGACATGTCAGTGTACTCAGAAATGAGCACATGGGTTTTCAAATTTAAGTATATATTGTTTCGAGGCTATTTTGAGACAATATATACTTATTTTTAAGAACCTATTGTTTACAGTGTTGTATTATTTTTAGTAATAACTCTGAAAGATTTAAAGAATTAGCTTGAATCCTATAAATTTATATGTGAAATTTAAATCGTTAAATATTTCAGAAATAGTTTGTTTCATGTTTCTGACGTAAGTGTATATATATATATATATATATATATATCAAACTATTAACAAATTAGTGTTACAAAAATGCTTTTATTAAAGGTTTTTATTTCGCGTTTTTTCTTCAAAATTTCAAAAGTGGCCACTAATGGTCTTTTATGTGTCATCAACTGGCGCATTTTAAACTTTTTGGGAAAGTCCTTTTTTTTTGTGCGTGTGTGTGTAAATTCTTCAATTGGATGTGCAGTTATAAGAAAAAGACAATTGAGGTATTTAATACTGTTTCTTGTAACAAATTCTAAAATTAATTATAGTACACGAAAAATTTCTGAAAAATGTTCTTAAATGTTCTTTACTGGTACAGTCCTTCTAATTAAGGTAAAAAAAAAAAAAAAAAAACTATTCACATTGATATTTTCATAGGTGTTCCTTACTAATTATTTTTACGATTATTTCTTAAAACTTGCATTTTTAATATTTAAATACATTATAAATTATTTTTCAGGTACATATTAGTGTGATATCAAGAAAATAATTTTAAAAGTTATATAATTTAAATTAATATATTTTTTCATACATATGTATTATTTCAGAAAAGTTAATAATATTAAGTCCTTGTACTTTACAGAAACACACGCGGCACAATATTACTTTACCAATGGAATAATGAGTCACTGACAGCGAGTTTGTAATAAAGAATCAAACATTATGGTCAAGAAGTAGATAAATGAAAAAATAATTATTATTTAATGACACATAAAATTGCTTCCAGTGCAATATGATGGTATGCGTCGTATTCATTAAAAGCTCGAGTCTTTCAAGATTTGTTAATGAATCAAGTTTCATTAAAGTTTTAAATATTTACACCTTTTATCAACGCGATGAACGCATTCAGTGTTATATAGCTTTAAGACTGCAATATAATGGACAAAAGATAAAAGGAATAATAATAGGTGACTAGAATCCTTTAGTAATTTTCCGAAAGATTTGTTGAATAATCTATCTATATTTTGTGCAATAGAATTTCAATTCAGCGTCTTATAACAGAAATTTAATATTATTTTATTGCGGGTGATGGGTCGGGTTGTGGGTTTAGATTCTGCGGGTTCGGATTGGGTTGTGCGTCGGGTGTGGGTCATGTTTACTTGACTCGCTCAGGACTCTAACACATATGCAGTACATTAGGTGCTATGTTGGGCAAATGTTCAGACAGTAAAAATTTTCATGAATCTCAGACTTTTGGAAATTTTAAAGTACCTGAACTCGTTATATAGTTTCGAACTTTTCCGTACATCTCTACGAAAACTTCACACCTAAAATATTTTAACGCTTCTACAAAAATTTACAAAATAGCAGGGTATTAGGTTTCATTGAAAATTAAAAGACAGAAATATATATATATGTATATATATATATATATATATATATATATATATATATATATATATATATATAAGTGATGCAACTGAAGTGCTTGAGACAAATGTTAATCACCCTGGGTTACATTTTCCCCACATGCAAAATTCTTTGGATAAGTGTAACCATTGGGACGGGGGGAGCAGACTAAAAATTTAAGAAATGGAACAAATCTGAATTTATATTCAAAACCTTTTACTAAAAACTGTAGTAAAAATTGTAATTTCTTTACTAAAAACTTACTTCATCAGTACAGCAATGGCAAAACTTCGAATTCTGACTTCAGCACTCTGTCGGAGAGTGGTAAAGTAAGTAATTTTTCAAACTTCTAAAACTATTACTACTCTCTCATATTTGATTTGGTTTCCTAAGGCAAATATAACAAAGATTGTTAAAAAAAAAAAAAAAAAAAAAAAAAAAGATGACTACTACGGCGAAATTTATCTTATTAATTGAGGGATTAGCAATTAAGGCTAAATCAAGAGTAATATAAAATCTGACCTTATTAAAAAAAAAAAAAAAAAAAAAAAACTTATGATAACTATTAGGTCGAGTGATTAGCATTAGATTGAGTGATTAGCAATTAAGGCTAGACCTAGCAATCTAAACTCTGACCTTATTAAAAAAAATAATAATAATAATAACAGATACTATGACTATTAGGTCGAAATTCAACTTATTAATTTAGTGATTAGCAATTAAGGCTAGACCTAGAGTAGCATAAACTGACCTTGAAAAAAAAAAAAAAAAAAAAAAAAATACATTGTCGAAAAATTTTCGGTGCAATTTTTGTATAGCAAAGACGTTGTTTTAAACGTCCCTTGAAAGCAAATTAACTAATGCACATCTTTTTTAGCTGATTCTGTTTAACTTTTAACTCCATTGAAGATCTGTGTGTAAATACATTGATACAGGCTCTTTAAAAATGTATAGCCTTTAAGTAGAGTCACCGAGCACCTATTTTGTGGTTAAATAAACTCCAGTCGTTGACTTTTAAATAATGGATGAGTCCAAATCTCAAGTACTTTTGGGATGTCCGCAGATGCAGCGTGAAACATTCATGATTGAAGATGAAGAACGATGTGGGCCTTTGATTGTTTTCTACGGTGGGGAACTTGCACCTTTTGTAGCCCTTGAATTCCCTGCGGGATGTAAACTCCCGAACAGATTTTACAGGGGCTCTCATTGACTGAGACCGCAAAGATTTATTAGTCTTTGGAGAGTAGGGGTGTTACAGAGTCACTCAACAAGGAATAATGTTTTTCATTGTTTGTAATGTGGTGGTAGGCAATATCACGACTCAAATATTATTTTTGATACGTGCAAATCAGATCTGAATTAATATGCTGAAAATTATGCAACTTACACAAACACAAAATAAAATAAAATAAAGTGATATTATTATTATATTTTTACTTTCAAACCGGAGTTACTCTGAACATTTAAAAATAAAATTCATCAACATGTTCCAACATTTTTTTATTATTGTTAGCACTGAAATTATCCGCAAAATTCCACAATAAATTTATTTCAATATATTCAGTCTCGTAAATAACAATGATAAATAAATAAATAAATAAAATTCAAACTTCATTACTAATTCTAACAGAAATCATGGTAGAAAGTTAAAACCGGTAGTTATTTTTCAAAGCATTTCTACGATTAATTTAAACATTTTTAATTATCTTATAAAGAATCGCTTTCAGGAGTAGAAATCGATATTTACGTTGAATAATGAAATTTTTCTAAAGTATTGGAATATACCTGTACCATTTTCTTTGCCAAGTTTTTTTTTTCTTTTTTTAATAATTAAAGTAACAGTTAAAGGAAATTGTAAATTTTAACTACTTGTGAAGAAATACAAGTTCTTCCAAACAACAAAAGCAATATTTTAGATGCATTAATCGGAAATCTATCCGCGAGCACGAATTGAATGGTGTAAGTGATTTATATCAAAGAAAAACACCATTAATTTCCAAAACCCACAATAATTATTTCACGTCCAAATTACTAAACTCGGATCTTCAGTAAGCTAACAAAATATATGCACAAGTGGAAGACCCACTTCCCTTTTTTTTTTCCTCCATAATGAAGAGTCGCGCTTAATTTTTTCGATCCGAAAAAAAAAGGGGGGGGGGGTTATTTATTTATTTATTTGTTCGCTTAATGAAGCTTTTATTCATCATTTAACTCAACACTAGTATTTCGGTAGCATTAACTGAATGTGTATACAACTTTCAGCTTTAAATTTTATATCTAGTAAAACAGGCTTTTGAAGATGTTTTTCTTCCTTTCTTCCTTTTTTTTTATATTTTTGATTTAAAAAAAAAAAAAAAAAAAAAAAAAAAAAAGTGTTTCCACATAATCTATATAAATAAAGAGAAGTGTGTGTGTGTGTGTGTGTGTGTGTGTGTGTGTGTGTGCGTTGTCTTACCCTCCCTTTCGAGTAACTAAAGCAGTTTAAACACCAACACACCGAGTAACCAAATGCAATGCGAGTAACTTTTGCTGGTTACTCGGTTTGTTTAAGCATGTCACGACGTTTTTTAAGGTTTTTTCTATGCTCTGCACTATTTTTCTTGAAGTTACTCGGAGATGCGTTATTGGGCAATTATCAACACACACCGTGTGTATATATAACCCGTGTGTTTATTTAGCGCCATCTGACGGTGTGTAAAAATGCATCCTCAAACCCAGACACTTTCCCGGCGGTTACTCGCTAAAGCGGTCGCGTACAAACGCGGCAACCCTAGTGTGTTTAAGTTTCTCAAGCTTTCAGGGTTGCTAGGTTAGAGGTTTCCTCAATATTTTGTATTTTCTAGTTGCTTTTTGGCAGTTACATAAAACTTCGGCCTTCGTGAATACAATTAGAATAATTCTTCTCTAAATCAAGAAATTTTAAAAGTTTGTAAATTTTAACATAAAAAAAGCTTTATTTACACTCAAAATAAAAGATTTTTTAAAATTACAATAAAGAAAATCTCTAATGCTGTTTATTAGTTTTTACTGGTATTGCGCAGTGGTCAAATCTCGATCAATTTATTTTTTTCCTTTTTTCTTTCTTTCTTTCTTTCTTTTTCTTTTTTTTTTTTTTTTAGATGCATTTAAATAATATAGGTGTAAATATTCAATTCTTTCATCTAATCAGGTGTGCTTTCAGTTTACTTCATCTTTAAAATAACATAAATTAATTATAATAAAGAAAGAAAGAATTACTATTAGCATCTCTGATTACATAACTAGGCATATCCTTATCAGTAATTTGCTATTATAGAACTAGCGAACGAAATCGTACATTAATGCTCAAGGGTGAAAAAGGTCTCCGTTGAAAAGTTTTGTTCCGCTGAAAAGTTTTGTTTGAACACATCGACTAACCAAATGCAATGCGAGTAACTTTTGCCAGTATCTTCGTTTGTTTTGAAATGATATTTCTTGATACATAAATATATTTAATTTTATTTTATTACACAACTAAATTCTACCTAATGGTGTCCGCGAAAGCCTAATTGATAGATTATTGAATTTAGTCACTTATTTATTATTTCATTTTTTACGCAATTTTATACGTAGAAATGAAAAGAAGTATATATATATATATAATAAATATAAATAAGCAAAATAATCGAAGCCAGATAAAAATTTAATCCCAAAACACATGAGGGCCTTCAGCAGGGGAAGCTCCCCCATGTAGGGAAAGGAATATGAGAAATTTCTGACGAAGAAGATTACAATACAGACTT